>CM028350.1:16886022-17185490 GCA_016618105.1 Dendrobium huoshanense
TCGACTTGTTCGAGATTGGGTCGATACAAAAAAAACACTTCAACATGTATTACCAGAGAGATGTGCTTCATGAAGTATTTTTTTCCTCTTAAGTTATATCATTTGGAACATGAATTATACTTTTGTATTTCAACAATTCGTCTTCATTTAATACAAATTTTCCAGATATCCTGACTTCATCATATTTATGATTTTATGAACACCAATATCATATGATAATAGTTTCAGATTCTATTTTTCAATATCGACTAAATTTTTAGTTGATTCAATGGCATGAAATCTATCTTTGGAATTTATCATTGAAAGTTCTAATCTTTTCATATCCTTAATTATTTGCTCCTATTGAGTGAGTATCCAATTTGCAGCGCTAAAAGTTTTTGTACTTAATACATATGCAACCACATTTGTCATTCTAGGATGATATTGTCTATTCAAATCATAATCTTTAATAAGTTTTAATAGATTGAGTTCCTTCTAATTATGTTTATATATTTATATATACATACATAAAACTTTTATAATTTGTAAAGACTTTCTAAATTGAGTTCCTTCTAATTAAATATATATTTTAGGCTTTTGCAATTTCTAAACAATTCGCACCTATATATATATATATATATATATATATATATATATATATATATATATATATATATATAGTTTTTCATATTTTGAGTATAAAAATCACTTCTATCAATTCTAAATCATATGTGGGATAATTTCTTTCATGTTTCTTAAATTGTCTTGAGTCATATGCCACTACTTTGCCATTTTGTATAAATACACAACCTAATTTCTTCAACGAGGTATCAATGAGCATCTGAAATCTTTTTGTACTTGATGAAAGACCAGCCATTAAATAATTCTTCAACTTTTGAAAGCTTATTCACACTGATTGTTCTATTCAAATTTCACTATGGGGCTGTTTGGTTGCCTGAATTAGGAGTGTAAAGTAAAACAAATACATGTATTTATTAAATTAGGCTGTTTGGTTAATTTTGAGCGAAATAAAAGAAACTCCTCCGATGCATTAGGCGTGTAATAAGGAGGCAATTTTGTGGGGATTAGAAACCCGCTCGTATCGAGCGGGTTACAAATTCGCTGGAAGAAGATTTACTTGGCGTCGTTGCTGTTCGGCTTCATTGCTTCGCAGGTGGTGTAAGATTGCACGAGAGGGTTCTTCGACTCCTTTGTTCTTCTCAGACTTCGCGCGACGACGACGTTCCCTTTGCCTGTCCGATCGGAAGCTACGCCATTTTCATCGGAGGTAAGGACGGGAGCTCTAGTTCGCATCATCGTCGTTGCTGTTCGGCTTCATTGCTTCGCACGAGGCGTAAGATTGCACGAGAAGCTTCTAGGGCTCCTTCGTTCTTGTTCGCTCCTTCGACGAGGTTATGTTTGCCTGTCCGATCAGAAGTTGCGACATTTCCATCGGAAGGAGCTCGAAATTTCTGAAGTTAATTTTATCCCTTTCGCGTGCTTATTCGGCCAATCCAGAGTTGTTAAGTAAGGTAATGCTGTCTTCTTCTCTGTTAATTTTTCCAGTTGTTGAAAATCAAGGTTTTTTGAACTTGCAGGTAAATATTGCGGTAAATCAAGGTTTTTGAACTTGCAGGTAAATTTTCTACTTCACACGTTGCAATTGCAGGTAAATTTTGCGGGAAGGGGGATCTATTCTGCATTGTTAAGGAAGTGTGTTGGATTAAATTTATGCATTTTCTTATAAATTGATTATTATGTGGTTAAGAGTATATAATTGGTACTAATTTAGTGGGGATTTGTTGATTCTAGTCTGACAGCTGGTTTATTATTACCAGTTGTTGTGAAATTAACAATCCTTTTTGAAATTTGAGGTTAGCAACGATGCTTTTAACTGATAAAGTATGTAGAAATTAACAAGCTTATATCTCATAAATGAGTCAATGGAGAAAACAAATATTCATCCATTCTGATATGGAAAAAAAATTGAAGATTTATTATAATTTATAAACTAACCCTGCAACTGTAGCTTAGAAAACTTTTGAAGGCCGTTGCAGACATAATTTCAACTGTATAAAAATAGAAACTTCTGTTCAGCATTAAACCTACTGTTCAAGTTCAGAAGTTCCTTACCTGGGAAGAACTAACTGAGTTCCTAAAGAGGAGAGCCTTCAGGAAGGTCTGAACTTCCTTGCTGCTTTCAATTGCTGTATACGTTTCTTGTCTAGTTCAAATTGTCTCTGCAGCATCATAAACTCTGGAAGGAAAATTATGTTAGGTAACCATCAATGCAGATCAAATAGAATTCACGAACAGATTAAATATGCTAGCTCATCCAAAGATCATTTAAAGCACAGCAAACTTAAAGTAGAATAAAGTCAATAAAGAAATCAGCAAATTGCTATTTAAAATTATAAACATACATGAGATGCCGTCAAAAGCTAATGTAAAATGTCAATTCTCATACATTAGAACTGTTAGCACAGTTAAATATAAATAAATAATTAATCTCTGTCATTCAGTTATTTAATTACTCTTTAGCCATTTCTGTACTCAAGATATATATATATATATATATATATATATATATATATATATATATATATATAGATATATATGGGTCATATGTAACTCGGACACAGGATATACAATATAATATTTTCTCTTGACTTTCTTATTGCTTTTCTCTTCTGTCACTGTTCTTGGAATTCTTCATGGTATCAAATTTTATTCATATCTAATTTAAGTTCAATGTTAAATAATAATAAGGAAAGTCATTTGGTACATTTATTATACTACTGAACCATATTTATGCAGTTTATGAGCTAAAAATGTCAAACATGATTGACATTTGGAGCTAATATTTGCTCTCTATATATTAGGGAAAACATTATCAACAAGTTAAATCATAATTATTTGATGTAAAATTACAAAAAAAAGAACCTGACTCAAATTTAAATCTAAAGATGATAATATTCGATGTTAGAGAGTTTATAGCATTAATTTGTCTGAAGAAATTTTGAAATTTTGGTAACTATTTTAGTAAAATTATCACTTATGTTGAGGATATTTTGAATTTTCTTTTAAAAAATTTTGTACTAAAAAAATTGCTTAATGAAATAGTTAAAAAGTTGTACGAAATGAAGCCTTAGCTTTTGTTATCGACGGCTTTCTTACTGTTTTTTAAAGTAATTTTGATACAAAATTTTTTTGAACAAAATTTTATGTAGTAAGAAGCTGTTTTAGAAAGCAATAAAAAAGTTGTCCCAAATGAAGACTTAAATTTTGTTTGGGATGATTTTTTTATTGCTTCTTAAAGCCATTTTTCAGTGTAAATGTAAAAATTAAAAACTTTAAATTGAAAAGTTGTTTTAAGAAGCAATAAGAAAGTCGTCCCAAATGAAGTCCTTGCCATCATAATTAATTAATTAAGCTCAAGCTCAAATTAGAGGTGTAAAAATAAATTATTATAAAAAAGCCGCTTTTTCTTTACTCTGGTTCTACCTAACCAAACAAGGGAAAAAATTCTCTAGTGTTTATTTTGCAAACAACCAAACAGTCTCAAAGTATTTAGAATACATTGCATTTACTTTACACTGCATTTACTTTATACTGCATTTCTTTTTCAGGCAACCAAACAGCCCCTATATTTTATATTAAACTTAACAACGCCATAACAACAACAACATCAAGCCTTTATCCCACTACATGGGGTCGGCTGCATGAATCCTTTTTCTCCATTGTGTCCTATTAAAAGTCAAATTCTCGTTTAAATGTAATAAAGAAAGGTCATTCCTAATATTTTCTAACCAAGTCTTTTTAGGTCTACACCTGCCTTTCTTAACTCAAGTCAAATCTAATACCTCTACTCTCCTAACCGGGTCATCGGAAGACCTCCTTTTTATGTGACCAAAGCATCTAAGGAGATTCTCTCTAATCTTATCCTCTACTGGAGTTACTCCAACCTTTTCACGTATATGCTCATTTTGTATTCTATCTCTAAGGGTAAAGCCACTCATCCACCTGAGCATCCGCATCTCTGCCACACTTAACATAGTATTGTGCTTCTCTTTTAATGGCCAACATTCGGCACCATAAAGCATTGCAGGCCTCACTACCATCTTATAGAATTTTCCCTTAAGTTTGAGGGGTACATTTCTATCACATAACAAGCACGATGCATTCCTCCACTTCAACCATCCAACTTGAATTATGCTCATAATATCCCCATCTATTTCACCATCACTCTGAACAATAGATCCAAGATATCTAAACGTGTACTCTTATTAATGACTTGATCGCCCAAAGTCACAATCCCCTCACTAGGTCTATTACTACTAAAATTATACTCCATATATTCCGTTTTAGATCTACTCTAGTGAAAACCTTTAGACTATAAGGTTGACCTCCATAATTCAAGTTTACCTTCAACTCCCTCTCTAGTCTTATCAACAAGAAGAATATCATCAGCAAAAAGCATACACCAAGGTACATCATCTTGCAAATGTCTAGTGAGAACATCCATGACTAAAACAAAAAGATATGGGCTTAAGGCTGATCCTTGATGTAACCCAACCGAAATAAGGAAATACTTGGTCAAACCACCTTGTGTTTGAACACTAGTAATAGCTCATGTATACATATCTTTAATGATTTGAATATAAGCATTATTGACTCTTTTCTTTTCAAGAACTTTCCATAGCACTTCTCTTGGAACTTTATCATATGCTTTTTCTAAATCAATAAATATCATATGTAGATCCTCCTTATTTTCTCTATATTTCTCTCTCAAACCTCTTAATAAATATATGGCTTCCATAGTCGACCTACTTGGCATGAATCCAAATTGATTTTGAGAAACATTAGTATCACGCCGCAACCTATGCTCCATAACTCGCTCCCATAGTTTTAAAGTATGACACATTAACTTAATACCTCTATAATTCGTACAATCTTGTGCATCACCTTTATTCTTAAAAATAGAAATTAACACACTCATTCTCCACTCATCTGACATTTTTTTAGTCTTCAAAATAGTATTAAAAAGTTTAGTAAGCCAAGAAATCCTTTCATCTCCTAAGCATTTCCACACCTCTATTGGAATATCATCAGGTCCAACAGCTTTTCCACCCTTCATTTTCTTTAAAGCCTCTCTAACTTCAGTTTTACTAATACGTCGATAAAAACATAAATCTTTATTTTCATTTAGGATGCTAAGGTCACTATAATTAATCTTATTTTCCCAATTTTCATTAAAAAGTTTAGCAAAATTTGTCATCCACCTTTGTTGAATATCATCTTCTAAGAAAAGTATTTTTTTAACTTCATCCTTAATACACTTCACTTGAACTAAATCCTTAATACTCCTATCTCTTTGTTTGGCTAACTTATACATATATCTTTCTCCTTCCTTAGTATTTAATCTATTATATAAATCACTAAAAGTTAATGTCTTTGCATCACATATTGCTTTATTAGAATCCTTACGAGACACTTTATATATTTCCCAATTATCAGAATTTTTAAAAATAAATTAATTTTTAAAACAAATCTTCTTATTTTTAATCTTTTCTTGCAGAATTGGATTCCACCACCAACTATTTTTACTATTATAAGCTTTTCCCTTTGATACTCCAAGCACATTTTTTGTAATATTCTTAATATCACTAACCACTTTTTCCCACATAGCATTAGCTTCTTCATGCATAGACAACATCTTAAGATCTAAAATCCTACTCTCAAAAATATTTTTGTTAATATTCTTTAAATGCCCCATCTAATCCTAGAAAAATATTTTATTTTATTTTTTTTATTTTATGCCCCTTTATCTTAAAGTCCAAAACTAATAATCGATGTTGGGTACATAATTTTTCACTCGGAATAACTTTACAATCTTTGCAATCTAAACGATTTAATTTTCTAATAAGAAAATAGTCAATCTGGGTTGTACTATATCCTTTTTTATAAGTGATGAGATGCTCATTCCTTTTCTTAAATAAGGTATTAGCAATTGAAAAATCATAAGCCAAACAAAAATCTAATATGCTCTTGCCACCTTTATTCGTCGTTCCAAATCAATGGCCACCATGAATGCTTTTAAAATCATCTACCTCTCTACCAACATGTTCATTTAAATCTCCTCCAATAAAAACTCTTTCTTCAAGAGGTATCTTTTGTATTAATTCTTCCAAGTCATTCAAAAAATTTAATTTAAAACTCATATCCAAACCTACTTGAAGTGCATTAGCACTTATAATATTAACAATCTTATCATCAACAACAATTTTTAAAGCTATAATTCTATCTCCAATCCTATTATCCTTTATACCATAGCAATCTGAAAAAATCCCTCCACAAATCGCTTATAATACCCTACAAAACCCACAAAAATTTGCACTTCTGAATCTGTGGTTGGTCTTTGCCATCCTACAAAAGCCTTAACTATATTATGATCCATAAAAATACCTTTACTGCTGATCGCATGCTAAAAAAAGGTCACACTTTAATTAGAATTTATATTTTGAAAATTTATCATACAACTTATTTTATATCTAAGCATTCATAGCACTGTATATGGATTAAAATGACTGAATTCATATCTTGAACTGATTATAATATCATCTATAAAGAACCCCAAAAAAGGCATGTTATATTATTATTACCGTTTATCGGTGCCTTGTACAAAACGAAGCTGAGTAAGAGGCGTTGATAACTGGTTTAGAACTAATATTAAAAAATCAAGATTTTTAAAGATTCACAATTGGTTGCTAACCAAATTGCTAGACTTTGCAAAGTTTTAAAACAAAAATTCATCCCATATTATTAGTATATGATTAAACTCCTTGAGCACCTTCTTCATTTCAGTACTTTCCATTTCATGTCATAATTCATTTTCTTCATTTCATTTCTAGTTATATATACATATCAATATAAATATGCAGCTATCACATTTATATGTATTATATTATAACACAGGTCATTTGATTTTTCTCATTTTTATAGAAAACACTCACTTTAAAATGTAATTAACTATACGTGCACGTTATATTGTTAGTCAATAAAATGAACCAACAATTAAACTATACATGCTATAAAATAAAATGTAATCACGCACTTTATTTTCTTTTGAATATCGAATTTCCACTTTCAAATTCCTTTAGTTCTTGAATGGCATGACATAATTACTTCAATCTACACAGCCATAAAAAATCTTATGTTTCATTAATATTTCAAATTAGACTTCAACAACAACAACAACAACATCAAGCCTTTATCCCACTACGTGGGGTCGGCCAAATTAGACTTCAATTAACAATTTAATCTTTATCTGAATTTTCTCCAAAAATATTCACTTATTTCAAATATTTTGCCTCGGCTAAATTGCTCAACTCTTTCACTGTCCAAGCAACATTAATTGCATTAAATACTATTAGAATTATTCTTGATGACGTCAAACATCATCAATGTAATGTCAAACACATTGGACATTTTCAAAGATATTGTTGAATGTCTCCAATTTATTAAGCCACATTTTTAATTGCATTCTCTATCATATTCTATTAAAATGAACAGAATGAGGTTTAAATAGTTTTCATTATTTACCTCTAATTTCCTTCCTCTTTGAGTTGAGATAATACAGATCGTTGTCTATTCTTTCTTTCTTCCTTGTCGAACATCAATGCACCATTTAAATCAATTAAATTTTGACTCATAATTCTTCTAAACTATCAAATTTTACTTACCTTCATAACTTGATGCAATATCCCGACGCGGGAACTCCTTCGGTCTTTGTTGAGCAACAAACCTTAAAAAATCTCTCTCCTTTGCCTTCGATCAAGTCGCCTACCTCTTATTATATTAATCATACTTGTCTACGACGAATGACGCACCACGACGCAAAGTTCCCCTTGGAGCTATGTCTCATAGCGCACGACATGGTGTGCATCATTCTAAACATGGCGCACAATATAAAAGAATAAGAATATATATATATATATATATATATATATATATATATATAATATATATATATATATATATATATATATATATATATATATATATATATATATATATATATATATATATATATATATATATTTATTAATATTAAATTCCATTAAATAACAAACAATAAGTTGATTAGAGAAAAGTTTAAGTATAAATATTTTGTCAAACAACAAAAAATGACAACTTTAAATCTTGCAGAAACTTACATCAATAGATTTAAGTAGGATTTAAGCATAATTTATCCTAAATCCTACTAAATTATAAAAATGACAGCTTCAAATCTTACAAAATAGTTAAATCCTTCAATTTTTCTTTATATTTTATTAATTTGATGTTTAAATAATTAATAATTACATGTGATATTAATATATAAACCTTAAGAAATTTAATTATAATTTATAATTTGGAATTTATACCATGTTAAGAAAATAGCGCGTGCCGTTTGTGCAATGCGCCACGCGCCATTTCCCATGCATGACGCAAATAGCGTGCGCTATGTTGATGTTTCACTCCACGCCAAGCACATAGCGTCGTATTCGCGCCACGCCGTGCTCCATGGCCTGCGCTATTTTACGCAATTGACATGTATGAGGATGGCAGTCACTAAACATGTTGCATAGAACTACAAAATTGATGAATGAACTTCTCTTCTCCTTCTTCCTCTTGATCAAGCACAAACTCTGCAAACTTCTCCTTCACCTTCATCTTCTTCCTCTCGATCAAGCACGGATGCTTTGTTGAATAGACATGCAACTGCATCTCCTCCAACCTTCTCTTTCGCTTGCTATCAAATAGTAGCAAATCATACTTCTCTGACTCCCGCAATCGAAATAACAAAAACCCTCTCAACTTCTTCTTCTTTCTCTTTGATTCCTATACTAAATTTCGTCCAACCCTTTTATCTCCTATCGAAGCCTTGAAGTCTACTTCTTTGTGATGAATCACGTCTGTTCGCCCCACCCACCCACATGCTGCTTTGCTATTTCAGCTCCTCACGCCTTGCTTGTTCGCTTTGATGCTTTGCTCAGCCCGCTCCACTCGCTTGCCTGATTTAACTGGATTGGTTCGGCTGAACCAGTCCATTCTATTTGGTTTTAACATATTGTCCCTCCTGAACATACTAATTCAAAATGTTGGAGATATGCGAATGAGTTTATAAGAAGACAGCTTTTATCATTCTTCCAATTTGATTTCAATTAGGTAATTGTTATATTTCATTTATCGAAATTCTATATAAAAAATGCGATCCCATCTTACTTTGATGCTTTTAAGTACTTTGTTGTTTACAGAAAGTAGCATACCTTCTTGTACCTTCTTGAGAAGCAATTTACTGCTATGGTAAGGTTTTAATGGAAAGAATACAAATTTTATTCATTTGATTGATTTTATAGGGAAGTTCAAAACGAAGAATCAGGGCCTTTATTATTTGTATTTGGAGGCAGTTTCAGTTAGAAATTCGAAGTCACATGCTGTTTCTGAAGAATTATCTGATTTGCATACGTTTTCACCAAGGGATTTGGAGTTTATTGTCAAATTCTTGGATGAAAATGGGCCAGATACATTTCGCCAAATAGTTCAGTCTTTTTGTCCTTCCATTTATGGGCATGAATTTGTAAAAGGTAGGGTTTTTTTATTTCTGAACTGTTTTTTCTTAAGAATCACATTTTAATTTTGCTTGAGCAGCTTTCCTTCAACAATTCTTTCACATGCTTAGTGGTGACATTGTTTCATTTCGCATTGCTTGCTTAGTATTAGGAGTGTATATTTTTGGATGTTTTTTTGGCCTTTTTTGTACCATGGTTTTGATGGTTTTGAAAATTGAATTGGTCCGGTTGAATTTTGACTAGTTCAACTGTTAACTAGTCATACGGCTGATTCAGTCCGTCTTAAAAACTAGCCCGCATCAAATTGATGTGAATTGGCCAACTATTGAATAAATTAATTTATGTAAAACATTAAATAAAGTATTAAATTAATTTAAATATACAACAACAACAACAACCACCACAAGTCTTTGTCCCACTAGATGGGGTTGACTACATGAATCCTTTTTCGCCATTGTGTTCGGTTAAAAGTTAAATTTTCATTTAAATCTAATAAAGAAAGATCATTTCTAAAATTTTCTAACCAAGTCTTTTTAGGTCTACCTCTACCTTTCTTAACATAAGTTAAATCTAATACCTCAACTTTCCTAACCGGGTCATCGGAAGGCCTCCGTTTAATGTGACCAAACCATCTAAGACGACTCTCTCTAATCTTATCTTCCATTGGAGCTACTCCAACCTTTTCACGTATATGCTCATTTCGTATCCTATCTCTAAGGGTCAAGCCACTCATCCACCTAAGCATCCTCATCTCTGCAACATTTAACTTAGTATTATGCTTCTCTTTTAATGGACAACATTCGACACCATAAAGCATTGCAAGTCTCACCACCATCCTATAGAATTTTCTCTTAAGTTTGAGGGGGACTTTTCTATCACACAATAAACCCGAAGCATTTCTCCACTTCAACCATCCAACTTGAATTCTGCTGATAATATCCCCATCAATTTCACAATCATTCTGAACAATAGACCCAAGATATCTAAAACGTGTACTCTTATTAATGACTTGATCACCGAAAGTCACAATCCCCTCACTAGGTCTATTGCTACTGAAATTACACTCCATATATTTAGTTTTAGATCTACTCAAGCGAATACCTTTAGAC
The DNA here is from genome assembly GCA_016618105.1 of Dendrobium huoshanense. NCBI lineage: Eukaryota > Viridiplantae > Streptophyta > Magnoliopsida > Asparagales > Orchidaceae > Dendrobium > Dendrobium huoshanense. The sequence goes on from CM028350.1 coordinate 16,896,725, forward strand.
TCTAAAGTTGACCTCCATAATTCAAGTTTACCTTCAACTCCCTCTCTTGTCTTATCAACAAGAAGAATATCATCAGCAAAAAGCATACACCAAGGTACATCCTCTTGCAAATGTCTAGTGAGAACATCCATGACTAAAGCAAAAAGATAAGGACTTAAGGCTGATCCTTGATGTAATCCAACCGAAATAGAAAAATACTTGGTCAAACCACCTTGTGTTTGAACAGAAGTAATAGCTCATGCATACATATCTTTAATGATTTGAATATAAGAATTATTATCTCCTTTCTTTTCAAGAACTCTCCATAGCACTTCTCTTGGAACTTTATCATATGTTTTCTCTAAATCAATAAATTTATATGTAGATCCTCCTTATTTTCTCTATATTTCTCCATCAAACCTCTCAATAAATGTATGGCTTCTATAGTATATTTATCCGGAATAAATCCAAATTGATTTTGAGAAACATTAGTATCACGGCGCAATCTATGCTCCATAACTCGCTCCCATAGTTTTAAAGTATGACACATTAACTTAATTCCTCTATAATTCGCACACTCTTGTGCATCACCTTTATTCTTAAAAATAGGAATTAACACACTCATTCTCCACTGATCTGATATCTTTTTAGTCTTCAAAAAAATATTAAAAAGTTTAGTAAGCCAAGAAATTACTTCATCTCCTAAGCATTTCCACATCTCTATTGGAATATCATCAGGTTTTCATTTTCTTTAAAGCCTCTCTAACTTCGATTTTACATATACGCTGATAAAAACAAAAATCTTTATTTTTATTTAGGGTGATAAAGTCACTAAGGTCAATTGTATTTTCACATTATTCATTAAAAAGTTTAGCAAAATACCTCATCCACCTTTGTTGAATATCATCTTCTAGGAAAAGTACTTTTTGATCTTCATCCTTAATAAACTTTACTCGAACTAAATCCTTACTACTCCTATATCTTTGTTTGGCTAACTTATATATATATCTTTCTCCTTCTTTAGTATCTAATCTATTATATAAATCATTAAAAACTAAGCTCTTTGCATCGCAAATATCTTTCTTAGATTCCTTACGAGCTTGTTTATAGCTTTCCCAATTATCAAAATTTTTACATCTAAAACAATTTTTATAACAACTCTTCTTATTTTTTATTTTTTCTTGCACATTTAAATTTCACAATCAATTATTTTTACTATTAGGAGCTTTTCCCTTCGAAACTCCAAGAATATCTTTTGCAATATTCTTAATATCATAAGTCACTTTTTCCCACATAATATTGACATCATCATTCTCAGACAAAATCTTAAGATCTAAAATCTTATTCTCAAAATATTTTTGTTAATATTCTGTAAATTCCACCATCTAATCCTAGAAAATCGTTTTACTTTATTTTTTATTTTTTGCCCTTTTATCTTAAAGTCCAAAACTAATAATCTGTGTTGGGTGCATAAATTTTCACTCGGTATAACTTTACAATCTTTGCAATCTAAACGGTCTAATTTTTTTATAAGAAAATAATCAATTTGTATTTTAATATATCCATTTTTATAAGTGATAAGATGCTCATCTTTTTTCTTAAATAAGGTATTAGCTATTAAGAAATCATAAACTAAAGAAAAATTTAATATAGTCTTTCTACCTTTATTTGTCGTTCGAAACCCATGGCCACCATGAATGCTTTTAAAATCATCTACCTCTCTACCAACATGTCTATTTAAATCTCCTCCAATAAAAACTCATTCTTCAAGAGGTATATTTTGTATTAATTCTTCTAAGTCATTCCAAAATTTTAATTTTGAACTAATATCCAAACCTACTTGAGGAGCATAAGCACTTATAATATTAACATTCTTAGCATCAACAACAATCTTTAAAACTATAATTCTATCTCTAATTATGCTAATTTTTATAATATTATCTTTCAAACTCTTATCTATAATCACACATACACCATTTCTAGTACGACTCCTACCCGAATACCAAAGTTTATATCCTAAACTATTAATCTCCTTAGCTTTCTCTCCAATCCATTTAGTTTCCTGAATGCAAAGAATATTTATCTTCCTATGAATCATAATATCTATTAATTCCATTAATTTTCCTGTAAGGGTGCTTATATTCCAAGTTCCTATCATAATTTTAGTTTCATGGACTAGCTTCTTTGCCCACATTCGTCCTTGATACAGGAACCCTTGCCTATTTAACACCGCACTCAAGCGCCAATACAGCGGCCTTTGCATACTTGTCACTGTATTCAGGCCATACAACGCGTCGCTTACAGGGGACGCCCTAGCTGTTAGGAAAGTTGCTATTTGCATGTTTTACATTCTTGCAACTTGTATAATTTTGATGATACCAAATATTATTGTTTAATGTGTTGTTATCTCCTAACAATTATTGGAAGATTTGTTTTTGCTCTTGTGTGTACTAATATTTCAGGAAAATCAAACCCCAGAATACGAAGACTTCAAATCAGATTCAACATGAGTACTTTATGAATTTGAAGCTTGTATTTTTTATTTGAATTAAATTTGAGAGAGAGAGATTGTAATTAAGTGAATAAATACACACACACTTAAAGGAGATCTTGAAAAAGTTTTTGTACTGATCGTACGGGACGATCAGATCAGTTATCTCCTTGTAAGAGCAATAGAACGGACAGGAACTGAACTGGAAAATTTTTCTAAGGACAGATCGTCCAGACGAAATCATTTTTCGTCCCAGGACGAGTTTCTCACTGTAAAAATTTCGTCCAGACGAAGTCCAGTTCGTCCAGGACGATGGGAACCGACTATGGCAGTTTCTGGCAATGTTCTGCAGTTTTCGGAACCAACTTTTGATATAACTGTTCGTACCGGACGAAAGTTTTCGTCCCGGGATGAACCAATTTCGTCCAGGACGAAATTGGTTCGTACAGATGAACAAATGGTTCGTACGGGACGATCCGGTGCGCAGAAAAACATGTTTTTAGCAGTTTTTTGAGCGGTTTTTCATGTCCTTTCTATATAAGGAGTCCTATAAATTATTACATGTGTCTTTGAAGTTGTTTTCTCTTGAGAGGGGTCATTGAGTGTGAGAGTTTGGGAGAGATTGTAAGAGTGAAGAGTGAGAGATCAAGTGAGGGGTTTGTGAGGGATTCACAAGGTTACTTAAAGAAGAAGATCTCTTTGTTTCTTCCCATCTCCTTTGAAGGCTCTCAAGTGAAGTTCAACAACATCGGTCCGGTTCTATGCCGACACTTGGAGAGTGTAAAAGGACGACAAAGTGTTTCTTTGATAGTCATTGTGTCTTCGTTCTTTGGGAGAAAACTAGAAGAGAGAACTTGAAAGGGAGAGAGAAAAGGGTGGAGTTTGAGAGGGAGAAGATCCTTGGAGGGGATTTCAAGGGAGTGTGAAGGGGATATTCACACGGTTGCTCCGGCGAACTTGCACTTCAGTACCATCGGATTCAAGGGTCATCTTGAGGGAAGTTTTGGCGAGAAGAAGATCTCTTTGGTGTCAAAGAACCCGGCTACTCCGCCGCACCGGGGAAGGTGAAAGTGATTTTGTACAGGCTTCTCCGCCTTGCTGTGGGGGAAAAAGGAGAGTCACTTTGTGGTATTAGTGCAATACTCGGAGGGTGCCTCCGGGGAGTGGACGTAGGTCAAGGTTTGACCGAACCACTATAAATCTGGTGTGTTCTTTCTTATTTTTCTTCCGCATTTAATTTCATTGCAAGTTGTTTACTCTGGTTGAAAAGTTTATTTTTTAAACTTTAAATTTAACTTGCATTAATAATTAAAAAAGTTTTCTAAAAATCCAAGAGAAGAAGTATAATTTTTAAATTACCAATTCACCCCCCTCTTGGTTAGCCTTGGGACATTTAATTAGGCTTAACATCCTAATTCATATTGAACGAGTTCCAACACTAGCATTAACACAATTTTTTAAAGAATTCATGTCATGATTATTCGACAAGTTTTACGCTGGCTGTCGACTACTTAACGCAACCCTCCAATTTTCTTATCCAGGACTTGGGGCCTGGCAACGGCAGTGTTTACATTAATTTAAATATAGTATATTTTAATTTTATAATGAGCACTAAATTTTTATAATTATCATTTACCATCCAAGTATCGATAAAATATACTCATATGGTCTCACCAATCCATATGAGTTTCTAATACTTGCAAATAAAAAAAGCTATATAAACAAAACTAAACAAAGCTCCTAAGTAACGTGAGATTAAACAATTTAGTTGTTATTTTCTACTTCAAAACACATACATTATATATTTTTAAATAGATTTTTTTAATGATGTGAATAATATCTATTTTGTTGGTTAATTATATTTAATTATTTATATATCTTTTATTTTTTTAAATAAACATTATTAAAAATTAATTTTTATTTATTTATTGATTATAAATAATCTAATATGAATGATTTATAAATATAAGTTTAAAATATGAATTTAGTATATAATTTATGGTTGTAAATTTTATTTAAATATATAACATAAATTAGCAATAATTTTTATTAAATTTATAAATTTATATGTGGACTATTTTTTTTAATCACAAATTTATATCATCGTATAATTATTTTATTATTATTATATCATTTATTTTTTTATTTAAATAGTTTTAATATTTATTGCATCATCTGATTCAATCGAGATCAAACCTTTGAGTCTTGAACTTCTCCATTTTTAGGTTTAACATCTTGTCCGATTTTCACAATCTTGATTTGTACATATTAATCACCTCTAATGCTTTTGTTAATGTATTGATTTATTAATAATGATGTTAAGAAATCATTATTAGCCTAATCTAAACTTTTTGGGTTAGACTTATATGTCCTTGTGATTATTTTTGGTTAAGTATTGCTAAACCTAATTTGTCATATTCACATAATGAAGGAATTATTATATTAGATGCATGGTTGAAGGCTGCCATCTATTAAACATAAGAAAAGTAAAAATAAACCTAGCGGCATGTTTTATTCAATGTTACGAGATAATATTATTATCTTGACGAATGTTATTCAAATATCAATGCTATCTTTCAATTGTAGTCTGTTTGGTTTAATGAATTTTACTTGAATAATGTAATTTTATTTGGAATAATTAATAGTGTTTAAAACATTTCTCTTTATTTTTTTTCTTTTGTTTTATTCTATCAAGATTGAGATAATTTTGATGACATCTAATTTGGCTGCTATTTAGATTATGTCAATCTTGACTACATGTTATTCAGATTACCTCAATATGAGAGATAACATTAAATTACACCACTTATTATAAATAACATAACATTACATCTAAGAAAGCATTGAATCAAACATGCCCTTAGGTGATTTGGATATATACAACTAAGGGTAAAAAATACATTCATTAGATGAGTTATAAAATTGTTAATGAATTAGGAAGGAGAAAATAGACATAAGATGACATGAATAGAAACAGTTCAAAAAATTCTATGAACTCATAAAATCTGATGATTCAGAAAACCAATCTCAAATTGTTGGGGTAAGTATAAATGAATTATTACTTGACAAGAGTTCATAAGTAAACGATTGAAATTTCAAAATAGAGATAGTTTATCAAAAGAGTCTTAATTTATACATTATTTATTTTTTTGGATAAAGCACGCTGTAATAGGTCAATCTGACTTTTGAGAAATATCCATTTTTTAAGCACAAAAAAAAAAAAAAAAGAATGATACATGAGCAAGGGTCAGAAAACCATCCAACACTTTTTTGAAGATTCAATTTTTGACATAATTTAGCATGCAATATTAGTAAACCACCTACATCGGCATGTATATTACATACCATTTTTCTACAGAGCAAAATCTATGACAATGTTACACGTCACTAAGGCATTGTTTGACGGTGCTTTGCTGTGTTCTGTGGAACGAAATAGTCACTACTATTCTCAGATATGGTTACTACTCTGCCAGTTTGTTTCCATAATTTTCAATAGTCATGCAAGAGGTGCAGTTGAAATATAACATTTAATGCTGCATGTTTGCCAAACTCAATAAAGTTGTGATATTAAGAAATAAGGTCTACAAGTTGGGTTATCCTACAGTAAGATTCATTTTTTAGTAAATGGAGGAACTAAGGAGTTGAGTTTCACATTAAGAGTTGATGAAGCTAAGGAATTTTCTTCATCTAACAGGTAGGACAAGCATCAAATCAGTGAAGAGAACAAATAATTGTATGAATTAACTGAAATTATAAAATTTCACATACAAATAGAATAAATAACAAATGCTAAAACTCCTTTATCCCTCATCATCATCATCTTTATGTAAGTGGTTGATTAGATATTAGCTATGATGCACTGACACAAACATGGCGATACGGACATGACACGACACGAACACATCATTTTTTGAAATTATAGGACACGGGTGCGGCGCGGACACGACGTAATAATTTTTTTAATATAATATAGAAAATTAGAAATTAATGTGACATCATCTTAGAAATGACAAGCAATAATAAATCAATGTCAAGATAACTTGTTTTGGTTTATAACATAAAAATGTTTAGTAGAAAATATCTAGTACAACCAAAAAATAGATGTAAAAAATCATTTAGTACAACATGAAGGTTCAACTACTCGATAGAGGGAATAATAGAATTAGATTCAGAGGTTGGTCTTTGCCCTTCAATATCATCATCATTGAATATCATTGCTTTCAACTCTAGTTCATCTAGAGAAAGATTTGCAACCTCCAATAATCCCATATCATCAAGGCACTCGAACCCATCTCCAGCAATATCCCATATCTTGTTATCACTTGTCTTATAAAGTGGGTTTTTTCCTTGATAGAAGACGAAGATTTGTATGCACATAAACTAAATCTTCAGCTTGTTGTGGAGTTATTCTATTCATCTTCATTGATTGAATAATTGAGTATGTGCTCTAATTTCTCTCACAACAAGAAGAGGATGACACTTGACCAAGAAGTTTTATTGCTATTGTTTAAAGAAGTGGTGCTGAAGCTATATGAATCAACCACCACATTTTTGGATCCATCCTCTATCTATCAACCAAAGATTCTTAATCACCAAAATACTCTAATTTTCCAAAGAACTTTTCAAGTTCTATATTAATCTTTCTTTGCTCCAGAGTATATGAGAATAAGCTTGCTCCACCAATAATCCTGCAGCTCTATACACCAATGCATTATTTGTATTTTGTAATAACCTGAATAACATTTGAAGGACCAATCATGACTCTCACATCTTTAATTAAATTGGCAATAAAATATTTATCATCGTATTATCCTTCACAATTCTCAACTTTAATTAACATTGGGAAATTCTCTGTAATGACTATGAAATTAATGAGTGGTCTTCTTTAAGGATCAATCCAACTATCACACATCAAACTGACAGCTTTTTCTTTCCATACTCCTTTTATTGGTTCAAACAATGTATCAATATATGCTCTTTCCCTTTTCAATAATTTTGATCTTATTGTATTGTAGTCAGGTGGAACATAACATGCAAGATTGTTATTACATGTAAAAGTGAATACTTTTTTTGTAATAAGAATTTCTTGCAAGGTTGAAAGGAAGTCCCGCTACCACTAAAGCTTATTGTATTGTAGCCAGGTGTAACATGAATCTATAATGGCTTGTTAGTTTCTACAGATTGCTTTTAAATTCACTGGTGAAGTATAAGAAATAAAGGCTTAATAAATTGGGTGTCATATTGTAAAACAATTAAAAATTGACAAACAAAGTTAAAAAAACAATTAAAGAACTATTGTATCATGCGTTATGACTATGTATACAACTTCTAACTTTTGTAAATAACAACTGAACAACCTACTAAACTAAGATTTGAAGGACCAATCATGACTCTCACATCTTTAATTAAATTGGCAATAAAATATTTATCATCGTATTATCCTTCACAATTCTCAACTTTAATTAACATTGGGAAATTCTCTGTAATGACTATGAAATTAATGAGTGGTCTTCTTTAAGGATCAATCCAACTATCACACATCAAACTGACAGCTTTTTCTTTCCATACTCCTTTTATTGGTTCAAACAATGTATCAATATATGCTCTTTCCCTTTTCAATAATTTTGATCTTATTGTATTGTAGCCAGGTGGAACATAACATGCAAGATTGTTATTACATGTAAAAGTGAATACTTTTTTTGTAATAAGAATTTCTTGCAAGGTTGAAAGGAAGTCCCGCTACCACTAAAGCTTATTGTATTGTAGCCAGGTGTAACATGAATCTATAATGGCTTGTTAGTTTCTACAGATTGCTTTTAAATTCACTGGTGAAGTATAAGAAATAAAGGCTTAATAAATTGGGTGTCATATTGTAAAACAATTAAAAATTGACAAACAAAGTTAAAAAAACAATTAAAGAACTATTGTATCATGCGTTATGACTATGTATACAACTTCTAACTTTTGTAAATAACAACTGAACAACCTACTAAACTAAGATTTGAAGGACCAATCATGACTCTCACATCTTTAATTAAATTGGCAATAAAATATTTATCATCGTATTATCCTTCACAATTCTCAACTTTAATTAACATTGGGAAATTCTCTGTAATGACTATGAAATTAATGAGTGGTCTTCTTTAAGGATCAATCCAACTATCACACATCAAACTGACAGCTTTTTCTTTCCATACTCCTTTTATTGGTTCAAACAATGTATCAATATATGCTCTTTCCCTTTTCAATAATTTTGATCTTATTGTATTGTAGCCAGGTGGAACATAACATGCAAGATTGTTATTACATGTAAAAGTGAATACTTTTTTTGTAATAAGAATTTCTTGCAAGGTTGAAAGGAAGTCCCGCTACCACTAAAGCTTATTGTATTGTAGCCAGGTGTAACATGAATCTATAATGGCTTGTTAGTTTCTACAGATTGCTTTTAAATTCACTGGTGAAGTATAAGAAATAAAGGCTTAATAAATTGGGTGTCATATTGTAAAACAATTAAAAATTGACAAACAAAGTTAAAAAAACAATTAAAGAACTATTGTATCATGCGTTATGACTATGTATACAACTTCTAACTTTTGTAAATAACAACTGAACAACCTACTAAACTAAGATTTTGTAAAGATCCATGGAAAAATTTACAGATATGTCGGAGGTCCAAGGTAGGAGTGTCAATATTTGACCCGACCCGAAAACCCGACCCGGACCCGACTCGGAAAATCCGGGTTGAACCCGACCCGTTTGATAAACGGGTCGGGTTCAGGTTCGTATATTTGACCCGTTTGAAAAACTGGTCGGGTTCGGGTTGACCCGGCGGGTTGACGGGTCAACCCGGCAACCCGTTTATTTTAAAATATTTTGAATTTCCCATCGTTTCCACCCGCCTGACCGCTGCCCGCGCTGCCCTGCATTCCCCGCTGCCCGCATGCCCCGCTGCCCCGCGTGCGGCGCCCTCGCCCTCACGGCCTCGCTCCGTCGCCCACGGCCGGCGGCCCCGCGCCCTCGCCCTGTCGCCGCTCAGCCGCTGCCGCGTGCCGCGGGTTCCGAACCCTAGCGCAGTCACGCGTTGGCGCGTTGCCTCAACCGCGGCCGAACCCAGATGGCCAGATCCCTCGCACGTCGCCTGTACCGCGGCCGAGCCCAGAACCCCGAACCCAGATCCCTCGCGCGTCGCCTGTAGCACTGCCAGGTCACGGGTCGTGTCGGGTCAACCCGACAACCCGGTCAGGTCGGGTCCGGGTTGAAATGTCCGACCCGTTTGCAAAAACCGGTCGGGTTCGGGTTGACCCGTTTAGATCCAGGTCGGGTCGGGTTCGACCCGAACCCAACGGGTTGACCCGAATTGACACCCCTAGTCCAAGGGCACGCTGCCCCCTGGAGGGGTTTGACCTGCTCGGTCAGGTCGCGGGGGTCAAGGGGCAGCGACCCTGCGGGGGTTTCTGGGGGCAGTGCCCTCGTAACAAATTTTGGTTATAATGATATTTTTGGATTCTCTTTACTATTTTTCTTTGTATTTGATTCTTCATTCCCTAACAATAACACCTCTGCACATGGAAAAACCTACAATCCGTTTTTTTCTTATACATAAAACAAGAACAACCTACAATCTACAGCCTAGGGTTTGATCTAATTTAGGTAAAAAAAAAGAACAACTGAATAACCTACAACCTAGGGTTTGATTTAGGTAGTTTTTTTCCTAAATCCAAAAAAAATAAAATATGTACAGAAAAATGCTCTTTTGATCACAAATCCACAAAATCATTGATAAATGAAGAGAAATGACGAATGGAGAAAAAATGGTAAAAATAACTTACAGGTTTTAAAATTTTCTGCGGTTTGGCGTCGGATTCCCTCTGCTGCACGCAGAAACTAAGGATGAAGGCTTGTTGCTTACAGCCAGAATTGAAGACCAAGGGTGCAATCTTTAGTCGACCGCTGCTCGCGGTAAAGGTCTCCACCCGATCGCTGCTCTCCTCAATCGCTCTGGAAGACCAAGAATATAAATATGAATATGGGATTAGGGCGAAGATGAAGACTCGGCTGTGAACCAACTAATATGAAATAGCGGGTTAGGATTTTATTTATTTATTTGTACAATAGCCAGACACGAGTGTTCGGTTTAATTTTTTTTTAAATGGGACACACTAATGATGTGTTCGGCACATGTCCTTGCCGTGTCGGAGGCGTGTCCGTGTCCGACACTGCATATCCTCTTAAATGAAGAGTCGGTGCATGAGAGGATATTAGGTGTACTATAGCTGCGTATGATTCACACATCATTTATTCATAACTAATCGACATGTTAAGTTACAAATTATTGAAGCTAATAAAAAAGTTATACACTAAAGATAATACAATATCACGTTACAATTATTCAAAATGTGCAAAATATTTTTTGAGCATGGTATTTTTGTAAACCTTTAGGTAATGAAGTTGTTTGAATTCAAAAGCCTACTTATATTAAAAAAAGATATCTCACGTCATATTAAATTTTGGGCTTATCCTTTAAATTTTCAGTTTAGGTTAATTAACACTATCATTTTAGGTCCTAAGTCCTAGATGAGAACAAGGTTTAAAATTGCGTAAATAAGCCTCGAGGCATTTTTCGTCCGTGAGGCGAGGCGTAAGCCTCGAGGCGGTGTGAGGTGTAAGCCTCACTGACGAAGAATTGCGTAAATGAGAATTTAAGGATTTTAGCAAGTAAAAAATAGTAAGATTCTATCATACAATAAAAACATCTAAATGACAATTAAAATTAGGGCAAAGTAAGAAAATAAATGCAATAAAATCATGTCTCAAAGTACAAAATCACAAAATATTAGTCTATCAAAACTCTCAAAGTACAATTAAGAAAGAACATATATAATCCAATCATGTCCCATCACTAAATGGGTCTTCAAGGGAATCTTCTCACCCATTCCTCCTCTCTTATAGAGTCCAATGTCTTCCAATCAAAGCATGCACTCATGAACAAGTAGACTAACACTAACAACTATTACTAAAGATGATGAATAGAACAATATGCCGGACTGCCGGGGGTCCAAGGGGGGTGCTGCCCCCTGGCAGGGTTCGACCTGCCCAGTCAGGTCGCGGGGTCAAGGGGCAGTGCCCCTGCGGGTGTTTCCGGGGGTGGCGCCCCCGGAACAAAATTTTATTGTAAGAGTAATTTTGAAGTTCTATTTGTTTTTGAAGTTCGTAAGTTGTTTTTATGGGAAGATACTGAATGGTACCGAGCATGTTCCTTAGCAGTACCGAGCATGTACCTAGCAGTACCGAGCAAATACCTAGATGTACCAAGCATATACTGAGCGGTACCGAGCATGTACCTAGCAAATACCTAGCTATACCGAGCATATACTGAGCGGTACCGAGCATATACTGAGCGGTACTAAGCATATATTTGAGGCGTACGCCTCAGCCAGAATTGCGCAATTGCGCCTCTGAGGCGCACCTCAGTCCAAGTGAGGCGTACGCCTCTGCCAGGAGAGGAATTGCGTCAGCCTCGAGGCAATTTTGGGTCAAATTGCGCAGAGGCTCGCCTCTTATTGCGCAATTTTAAACAAAGGATGAGAAAGGTGTAGGGTTGCATAAAGTAGTCGACAACCAGTGTAAAACATATCGAATAATTATGACATGAATATTTTAATACATTGTGTTAATGCTAGGGTTTTTTTTGGAAGCGACGCCTTGTATGACTTGAATGTAGTGAGAAGGGTGCAAGGGCCGCTGCATCGGCACCGAGGTGAAATGTTAAATATGTAAGGGTTCTCACATTATGGATGAATGTGGGCAAATAAGCTAGTCCGTGAAATTAAAATTTTGTTAGGATCGTAGAATGTAGGTTCCTTTACAGGAAAATTAATGAAATTAATTGATATTATGATTCATTGGAAGATAAATATTCTATGCATTCATGAAACTAAATGGGTGGGAGAGAAGGCTAAGGAGATTAATAGTTTAGAGTTTAAACTTAGGTATTCTGGTAGGAGTCGTACTAGAAATGATATAGGTGTGATTATAGATAAGGGTTTGAAAGATAATGTTATAAAATTTAATAAAATTGGAGATAGAATTATAACTTTTAAGATTATTATTGATAATAAAATTATTAATATTACAAGTGCTTGTGCTTCTCAAGTAGGTTTGGATATATGCTCAAAATTAGAATTTTGGAATGACTTAGAATAATTAATACAAAAGATACCTCTTGAAGAAAGTTTTTATTGGGAGAGATTTAAATGAATATTTTGGTAGAGTTATAAAAGATTTTAAAAGTATTCATGGTGGCTATGGGTATGGAGCGACTAATGAAGGTGATAAGATTATATTAGATTTTGCTCTAACATATGATTTTATTATTACTAATACCTTATTTAAGAAAAGAGATGAGCATTTCATCACTTATAAGAATGGATATAGTAAAACTTAGATTGATTATTTTCTTATAAGAAAAGTTATTCCAAGTGAAAGTCTATGTACCCAACACCGCTTATTAATTTTGGACTTTAAAATTGTTGCGTCCTGGAGTATTCGCTGTGGTAGAGAATTATAAAGTTTAGTGCCTTAGCTTTGTACGAAGATCCAACACGCATACAGATAAAGAGAGGTTGCAATATTCATAGGAAACACTAGGATTTATGTGGAAAACCCTTGAAAAGGGGGAAAAACAACGAGCCTAGCCCAGTATGAATGAATCCACTAGTATTTATAGTTGATTACAAATGAGGCCCTTCTTTGGGGAGAAGGCCTTAGCTTGCTGTACATCTTATAAAGTACATTACATGGTGGGAATACAAAGAATCACTGTTGATGTGTTGGTTTTGTTGGAAGGATTATAGTTGGTGGGCGACGTAAATTGGAAGGACCGTAATCGAAGGGCGATGAAGGTCGGAAGGACTGTAGTCGGTGGGCGACGTAAGTTAGAAGGATCGTAGTCGGCGGCTGACAGAGGTCAGAAGGACTATAGTCGATGGGCGACATAAGTCAGAAGAATCGTAGTCGATGGGCAATGGAGGTTGGAATGATTGTTTTCTGACGACAGAGGTTGGAAGGACGATGTCAGGTAGAAGTCCAGTGGTGAACATAAGTCCAGCGTTGGATTGAATTCCGATGAATGTCCAGTGACAAGCAGAAGTTTGGCGACGAGCGAAGGACCGACGTCAGTCGGCGGCCGGACAGAAAATTGGCGTCAGTTGGTTGTCGGACAAAGCTCTGGCGTCACTTGGAGGTCGGGTGAAAATTCGGCGGCACTTGGAGTTTGGGAGGAACTCCGGTGTCACTTAAAGGCCGGGGGAAACTTCGGCGCCACTTAGATTTTGGGCGGAACTTCGGCGGTGGTCGAGGAGTCTCTTCCTTCTCTTCTTCCTTTCCTTCTTGCCTTCTTGCTTAACTCCGGCGCTGGACGGTTGCCGGGTAAAAGTCTGACGGTGGTCGAGAAGGAGCTTCTTCCTTCTTTTCTCTTCTTACTTAGCTCCCCACTGAAGAAAAATGAAGTGCTATTTATAATTTTCTAAGAGTGGCATGACTAATAAATAGGAGAAAGATCAGAGGCGAATTGGGAGTGGTTTGAATGGACGATCGATGTTGAATCTCTTGATCGTTGACCCTTTATCAAACATTTGAAGGCTCTAATGATATTTGAATTCAACGATCTTGGGTTTGTTGGATTCGTCTCGTCGAGCCGCTCCATTTGATTACAAGCACACTACTTTTGAAAATTATTTGGTAATCCAAATTATGGATTGAACTTTCCAAATATGCCTCGGGTCTTTGATTTGGACCACTTAGAGTTCAGATTGAGCTGAATTTTGGTGTTGTTGGGTTCGTATTTCTAAGACGTTTAGTTCGACTATAAGTTTGCTGAAATCAGAGTTGAGATGATCTTTGAATGAATTTTAGAAGTTTCCAACTTGATTTTGCCTCGAGATTAGTGCTCGATCAAGATAATTTTTCGATGATATATCAATTGCCCCTATTTTCGGATGTCGAAGCTGCAGCAGTTCGAAAATACTTGTGTCGACGTTTTACATTGGCCGAATCGTAAAAAGTTGCGTTTCAAAAATTATAAATTTGCTCAAACTTGATCATAGAGGGGGTTGAGCTTTGAAAGTTTCAAAATTGTGTCCGCAATGTCGAAAAAAGTATCCGAGGACCCCAAATACGTCCGATTTGGACTGTCCAGGCCCAAAATCGGAGCCTTAACGCGACTTGGCGGTTGAACTGGCCGGCTGTCGCCGGTGGCGAGTGTCCTCGATGACGCGCAGATTGAAGGGGCGCGTGAAGTGCCCCCTGAAGTGACGATTTTTTAATTTTCAATCCTTTTTTTTAATTTTTTTTTCAATTTAAGGGCCCCCATATATATATATATTATATATATATATATATTTTGGTTTTTTTATGGACCCCTCCAATTTTTTAATATAGAATATTCCTTTAAATATTTTTATTCCAGGAATGTTCCTGACTTCTTTTTGAAATATTCTTATTCCTAGGGAATATTCCTCCCTTCTCTTTCTCCTATAAATAGCCACCTAAGGCAAGAGGAAAATTGCTACTCCTTTTTTCTTGCTCTAGCTTTCTTACAGTTGAGACATTTTCCTGTTCTTGATAGGTGACATCCCCTTCTCAAATTCAAGGCCCCTCTTCATGTATAAAAGTTTGAATTTTTGGAGTTGTTACTTCTCATTCTCCTGCGTTCTAACTTTCTTACAGTTGAGTCATTCCATTGTTTTTGATAGGTGACATCACCTATTTAAATTCAGTGCCTCTCTCCATGTGTAGAAGTTAGAATTTTTGGAGTCATTCCTTTTCTTTCTTCTCCTGCCTTTTAACTTTCTTATCGTTGAGGTATTCTCCTGTTTTTTAATTGGTGGCATCTCCTATTCAAATCAGGGTCCCTCTCCTTGTGTAGAAGTTTAATTTTTTGGAGTCATTTCTTTTCTTTCTCCTCTCGCATTTTAACTTTTTTACAGTTGAGGAATTTCTCTGTTTT
The DNA here is from genome assembly GCA_016618105.1 of Dendrobium huoshanense. Lineage (NCBI taxonomy): Eukaryota > Viridiplantae > Streptophyta > Magnoliopsida > Asparagales > Orchidaceae > Dendrobium > Dendrobium huoshanense. Next base: position 16,912,201 of record CM028350.1, read on the forward strand.
TGATAGGTGGCGTCCCCTATTCAAATTCATGGCCCCTCTCCTTATGTAGAAGTTAGAATTTTTGCAACCGTATTTTTTTTCCTTCTCCTTCAAGTTGAGGCATTCCCCTAATCCTGTTTAGGTTTAGGGCCTCTCACCGAGTAGGAGTCTCCTCCTTCGAGAGAGATCCTGCACTTGGGGGAATTTTAGCGTCGGGTTGAATTCCAACGAAAGCCCTGCAACGTGTAGAAGTCTAGCGACGGGAGAAAGTTCAGCGTTGCGTATAATGCCGACGAAAGTCTTGCAACGTGCAGAAGTCCAGTGACGGGAGGAAGTTCAGCGTCGGGTAGAATGCCGACGAATGTCCCATAACAGGTAGAAATCCAATGTCGGGAGGAAATTCAGCACCAGGTAGAATGCTGATGAAAGTCCCACAACGAGCAGAAATCCAACGACCGGATGAAGCTTAACGTCGGGTAGAAGTCCGTCGAAAGTCTTGCAACGGGAGGAAGTTTAGTGTCGGGTAGAAATCCAAATGCGGGAGTAAAATTTTGATGTTATTTGAGCTGAGGTCCGTCGGCAGTCAACAGACGAGTGGAGAGCTGAAGGAGAGAGTTGGAGGGTGTGTTGTTATCAGTAGTTTGAGCGAGAAGCTGATGATGGCTGATATGAAGTAATGGACTTGCATAGTTTGGGAAGTTTTGGGACCCAAGGGGGGGAAGAGGTGGACGACAGCTAGAGAAAGGAAGAGGGATTTAGGGATTTGGTTTGGCTGGCGGCAGGGAGGAGGAGGAGGGCTATAAGGGCGGCGACTAGGGAGGGATTTTAGTGTTTTTTGACCGACAGCTTGGGAGGAGGGGTATGGCTTAAGACCGACGGCTAGTGGATGGATTTTTTTTTTTGGGTGGGGGTGTTGGTCGAAGTCTATGGAGGATGAGATGGGGCTTGGCCAGTGGCTTTTGGAGGGGATATGGCCGGCGGATAGTGGAGGAGGGGAATTATAGAAAGAAGGTTAACTACGAGTCAGGACACTTCCTGCGGTTGATGGGTGATACTTGCCCTTGCCTAGGGTTTTCACGCTAAGAGAACTCTCCCAACTCTCCCAAACACGAGTGTAGAAATTTGTTTGAATAATAATCATCATTATCCTCAAAAACACGAGGAGGTGGCTTTAAATAGCTAACATACAATGAATGAAAACAAAAAGACCAACATGCCCTTAGGGCTTACATAGGACCACTCCCTCTAGTGAGGTACAAATGAAAAATATGTAATGATAAACTCAATGCAAATATATTAATAACTCTAATATAAATAATAACTCAAAAGTAAAGCGGTGCAATCGTCAGCCCTGTCTCTGGTAAACTCTCTATGGTCGGATGTCCTTATTATTCTCCCGAGTTGAAAAAGAACTCGACTCCATCTAGTACGCATTCCGAGTGCTCTCATAATTCTCTAGTGCATCTGGGTCAATCTGCTGAAACTCATCGCGCTCTAATCTGGTGTCCTCTGACTCAGGCTTACTTCTCCACCTTATCAAATACCTTCTTCGTCTGTGCAGGATTTAAACTAAGGGTGCGATTCATAGAATTATTATAGGCAAATTTAGCTGTGGGGAGTTTGGAATCCCAATCCTTAATGTCTTCACTTACTAATGACCTTAATAAATTTTCTAGGCTTTTATCAACCACTTTTGTTTGACCATCGATGAGAGTGAAAGGCTGTGGAAAATTGAAGTTTGGTGCCCGTTTTTATTTAGAGAGTTTTTCAGAAATAGCTTGTTAATTTAACATCCCTGTCAGATACAATGATCTTGGGTAAACCATGTAATTTGATGACCTCAGTAAAGTACAATTTGGCAATGTGGAAGGTATCAGATGTTTTAAAACAGGGAAGGAAATGTGTCATCTTTGACAATCAGTCAACTGCAATACATATGACACCATTCCTACAAGAAGTCTTAGGCAAACCTAGGATGAAGTCCATGCTAACATCCTTCCACAGACAACTGGGAAATGATAAAGGAGTGTAAAGACCAATGTTTTGTTTACGTTGTTTGTCCAGTTGGCAAGTGTGGCACCTACTGACCATTTTACCCACATCCTTCTTCAAGCTAGGCCAGAAGAAGCGGTAACCTACAACTTCATTAGTTTTATCACGACCGAAGTGTCCAGCGAGGCTTCCAGTGTGAAGTTCCCAAATGAGGAATTCCCATAGGGAAGTGCTAGGGATACAAAGCTTTTAAGCTTTGAAAAGGTATCTGTTATCAAGGAGTAAATCATCCACAAGGTGTATGCTGCCCGTGGACAAGAGAGAATAAGTCTCCTTGAAGTCGGGGCATTCCAAGTATTCTTCTTTGACTTTCTCATACCCAACGACTTCTGCTCTCATTTCGATGGTTGTCATCATGCGACGACTGAGTGCATCATCAGCCATATTTTCAACTCCTGCTTTGTACCTAAGGGTGTAAGTGTACTCCTGTAAGAATTCTACCCATCAACCGTGATGTGCATTTAACTTTTTATGAGAGTTGATATAATGAAGTGCCCCGTGATCCCAAAAGATGATGAACTCTTGCGGGAGCAAGTATTGTCACTAATATCGAAGGGATTGGATCATCACGTAGAACTCTTTGTTGTACGTGGAATAACACAGTCGGATGTCATTTAGCTTTTTGCTAAAGTAGGCAATAGAGTGACCTTCCTAGGATAGGACTCATCCAATTCCAACATCCGAAGCATCACAGGTAACTTCGAAGACTTTGGAGAAGTCAGGAAGTCTTATCACTGGGGCTTCCACCATTTTTTTCTTAATTTCTTCAAAGGCTTTGGTGGCAGGCGGGGTCCAGTGAAAATCACCTTTCTTAAGGCAGTCAGTGATAGGAGATATAATGGTGCTAAAGTTTCTAATGAATCTCCTATTGAAGGTGGCCAAACTATGGAAGCTGCGGACTTTCTGGATGTTTTGGGGAACTGGCTATTCTACAATGGCATCACCTGCTCGGGGTCTGTAGAAACCCCTTGGGCAGACACAATAAATCCCAAAAAAATTACATGGTTAACAAGGAAGGTGCATTTTTTAGGATTGGCATAAAGTTGCTCCTTTCTTAAGACTTCACAAATCTGCCTTAAGTGGTCTAAGTGTTGATTCACAGATTGACTCTAGATAAGAATGTCATCAAAGTAGACAAAGACAAACTTACCCATGAAAGGGCACAATAGTTGGGTCATAACTCTAATGAATGTATTCAGGGCATTACTCAACCTGAAAGGCATGACCAACCACTCATATAAACTATCCTTGGTCTTGAAGTAAGTCTTCCACTCATCATCGGGTCGGATTCGGATCTGGTGGTACCTACTATTGAGGTCGATCTTGGAGAAAAGAGTAGCTTCAGTCATCATGTCAAGCATATCGTTTAACCTCTGGATAGGAAAATAATTTTTAACAGTGATTTTGTTGATAACACGACTATCAATACACATTCTCTAGGTACCATCCTTCTTCGGTGTAAGAAGGGATGGTACAACACAAGGGCTCATACTTTCTTTGATATAGCCCTACTGCAGTAATTCATCCACCAGCTTCTTAAGCTCAACATGTTCCGTGGGGTTCATGCAATAACAGGGCAAATTGGGAAGGGAGGCTCTAGGGACAATATCTATAGCATGCTGGATATCTCTAAGCAGGGGTAATTGATCAGGGAGATCATCATGGAAGACATTAATAAAATCACTCAGTATGGGTTGGGCCACCTGAGGAATGGGCTCGTCAGACTCAGTGGAAGTCTCACGGCCAAGTATGGTGTACAATGGTGTATCTTGAGCTATTTCAGAATCCAGGACCTTGGCTATCACAAGGTTCAACCCTTTCTTAGGCTTGATTGGACTGGGTTTGGGGTCATCTTTAACCTTGGGCAGCGTAGGTAGTATCTTGATTTTCTTGCGTGCATGCTCAAACACACAGGTGTTTAAATGCCCATAAATGTGGACATCATTATCAAAGAGCCAGGGACGCCCTAAGATGATTTGTCCAACATTCAACTCCAGAACATCACACCATACATTCTCCTTTAATCAGTGAAGGAGATGGGTATGAGGCTTCGTTCTTTTACCACTAAGGTAGTGGAGTTGATCCATGCTACCTTGTAAGGGTTAGGGTGTGGAACAACAGACAGACTAAGCTTAGACACCATGTTGGAGGAGACAACATTGATGCTACTGCCACTATATAGTATGACTTTATATTTTTATCATTGATACTGGTGTAGGTGTGAAAGATTAAAGTCCTACGCCAGTCATCAGTGGCAACAAGTTGTGCCAGAGCGCATCTCATCACCCAAATGAGAGAGGCGTCAATTTTCTGTATATAGTTGATGAAAACAGTGTTGTCCTCCTCAAAGAATTCACCATCATCTTCAACCTGGTGAATTTGGTCAGCCTCAGGCTCATGCTCTTCTTTAGTGATCTCCTTACTAATAGTTATTTTGTAAGGACTAGAACACTGAGAGGAGATATGTCTATACTCTTAACATTGAAAGCATTTGGTCCCTGGGTGGGACCTAGGGGTATCTAGGGTGGGAGACTTACTTCTAAAGTTAGGACGGGGTGTGGGAGGACCAGAAGGTGGTCGGATAGTGTTTCAAGGGGTTGGCCGGACAGTGGAGTGGTGAGGGGCCGAGCCACTAGAGGGTCAGTAGGAAGGTCCAGAGTCTTGGTGTTGACTAGAGTGTTGGGGACGGGTTTCCTTAAGGTCTAACACTAGGCTGTAGGCATAACATTCCGGGCAAATAGTTCGTTGCGCAGGTCCTCGCACAACCCAGTACGGAACATGGACATAATTTAAGTGGGGGTAGTAGAGGTTTCCCCCTTGTAGCAAATCAGGTAGTCTTCTAAGGCTGCAATGTAATCCTTTATTGGTTTACTACATTGGGTTAGCCTATTCCACCTATCAAGGAGTCTAGGGAAATATGAATGAGGCAAATACTTTTGTTTTGAGCTCACGTTTCATTGAAGGCTTTCTATGTTGGCCCAAAATTGATGCGCTCTACCAGTGAGTTTCATTTCAATGAATCTAACCTTCATAGTTTTTGAGATGTTGTACCACTTAAAGAAATTATCCATGTCCTTGATCCAGTCCAGAAAGAGCTAGGGATCGATGGTACCGTCAAAGTTTGGGGCATCTACATTGATGTTCTTCAACAGAGGTATATTAGGGTCATTATGAAAGTCATGACCGTATTGAGGAGCACGATAAGGGCCACGCGGGTGTCTCTAATCCGGTAAGGTATCGTCCCCATATAGCGAAGGTCTAGACATTATGTAAGGTGTAGGGTGATTCCTAATTTGTTCTAGTGTGTCAAATCGTTTCGTCATTTGACAACGGAGCTCAGCTAGGTCAGATTGATTTTCCTTAAGTTGTTGGATGATATTGTTCATTTGACCTACCAACAGATCTATGGTCCTGTAAATTTGTTCTGGGTCCATCCTAAGTCTAAGCGTGACTTAGAACTATGCAAGTATAAAATAAATTTATATGCTAATAGGCAAGTAAATTTTAATGCATGCAGGATGCGACTTAGATGCTAAAATATGAAAAAAAGTTTGTAATATCACCTAAATGCAACCATGCTCTGATATCAAAATGTTGTAGAACTAAATGCATAGGTAATTCTGCAATGTTGAAATTAAAAGCTGTTAAATTAGAGCAACAATAATTAAGTTTACTTTTAGCTATTTAAACAAATCTTGAAAACAAGAAATATGTGATTTAAGCTTAGGCCAAATTACACGATAAGAATTAGAATCATAAATAATCAGTTCCAATCAAACTTAGCATAACATGAAGGGATTTTCAAAGGAAATCCTTAACTTAACATTTAGACTAGTTATTATTAGGATCCACTCACTCACACTCTTGATGTTTGGTTATGCGGAGACAAATTGCACAACCTTTATGATGTCAAAATTAAGAGAGTAAGTAGGTAAAAGAGAAAGGGGAAGAGTTTACGCAAAGAAAGAGGATACGAAGATCTGGTGTGGTCGTTTTGGGTGCTGATAAAGGGAGTACAACAACACGAACTTTTTAGATGTATTTGGATAGCATTTTGGCAAGTTATGGAAGGTGGGCAGCAAGCTAACTTATGCTGGAGGTTTTGTGTGGATTATAGGGCGTTGAATAAAAAGCCTGTGCCAGATAAATTCCCCATCCCGGTGATTGACGAACTATTAGATGAGCTATATGGAGCAGTAGTGTTTTTTAAGATAAACTTGAAGTCGGGCTACCATCAAATCAGGATGAAGGGGGAGGATATTTAAAAGACGGCCTTCAGGACGCACGAAGGGCACTACGAGTTTTTGGTGATGCCATTTGGGATCACTAACTCCCTTGCTACTTTCCAGTCTTTGAGGAATAGGGTATTTTGGCCGTAGCTTAGGAAGTTTGTTCTGGTATTTTTTATTGACATTCTGGTGTACAGCAAAATGGAGGAGCATTTGAAGGTAGTTATGAAAGTTTTACAAGAGTATTAGCTGATGGCTAACCTAAAGAAGTGCAGCTTCGGCCAGTCTAGTGTGGAGTATTTGGGACATGCAGTGTCCCATGAAGGAGTGGCGGCCGATCAAAAAAAAAAAATGAGGCAAGGTGCAAAATAGCGCGCGCCATGGCGCACGGCGCGGCGCGGCGCACCTACGGCGCCATCAGAGATGGTTGTTCAAACTGTTGGGCTATGATTTTGAGAATTGATGCCTTATCCAAATGTGTGGGGGAACTTCAGGAGCTATTTTTTTCGTTGCCTTTGATGGTAGAATGGGGGGCTATCAAGGAAAAAAGCATGCAGAATAAAGAGTTGAGAAAGATCATGGAGGATTTGATGAGAGATAATAGTAGCCATTCTGGTTACTATATGGAGGGGGAGAGGTTGTTGTATCAAGGGAGGTTTGTGATGCCTCGAACTTCCATACATATTCCTCACTTATTACAGGAGTTCCAAGACAGTGCAGTGAGAGGTCATTTAGGAGTACATAAGACCTATAGAAGGCTGGCATCTGAGTTTTATTGGAAGGGGATGTATAAAGATGTTGAGGAGATGGTAGTAAGATGCGAAGTGTGCCAGAGAAATAAATATATGGCAATGGCTCCAGGAGGACTACTATAACCCTTGGCACTTCCAAACGTAGTGTGGGAGGAAGTGTCAATGAATTTCATAGACGGCTTACCACTATCAGAAAGATTCACAGTCATCATGGTGATGGTTGATAAACTTAGTAAATATGCACATTTCACCCTCTTATGACATCCCTTCACCGCAGTGACACTAGCATCAACATTCATCAGGGAGGTGGTTCGACTACATGGGATTCCTGAGTTGATGTCTGATCGAGACAAAGTTTTTCTCAATCAGTTTTGGAGGGAGCTGTTCAGGTTGCAGGGCACTATTCTTAAGAGAAGTATGCCTATCATTCGCAGACAGAAGGTCAAACAGAGGTGCTGAACTGAAGCTTTGAGACTTATTCGAGGTGTTTTGTGTCTGAAAAGCCATGGATGTGGGCTAAATGGTTAGCATGGACCGAGTATTGACACAATACTTCATATCATTCTTCATCTTAGATGACTCCTTTTAAAATATTGTATGGAAGAGACTCCCCACACTTAGTGCATTTTGGGAGATGGATCACATCGGTTTATTCAGTTGAGCAGTTCTTAGAGGAAAGGGACAAGGTGTTGGAGAAATTGAAGAATCATTTGTCTAGGGCACATCAAATCATGAAGAAGCAGACAGATCGACATAGGAGGGACACAATTTGAGGTTGGGGAGAAAGTATTCTTGAAATGAAGGTCCTACAGGAAGAGATTAATCGCTAACAGGAGAAACGAGAAATTGGCTTCGAGGTACTTTGTCCCCTATGAGATTTTGGGCAAGATTGAAGCAGTGGCATATCGTTTGAAGTTACCCCATCCGCCACAATACACTCTGTTTTCCATGTATCACAGTTGAGAAGAGCTCTAGGGGAGCATGCAGTTTGTGTAGAGTTGCTAATCACACTGACAGAGGACTTGGAAGTGGTCTTAGAACCACCGAAGCTGGGGAGAGTCCGATTTGACAAAAGGGAAACAAATAAGTGATGATTAGATGAAGGACCTTCCCAATTTCACTGCCTCTTGGGAGCCATATGAGAGAGTGAGGTTCTAGTTTCCTTCTTTTCACCTTAATGACAAGGTGAGTCTTTGGGAGCGGAATAATGTTAGGCCGCCCTTCCTGGGCCGGCTGAATCGGTCCAACCTAGACCTTTTCACTTCTACAGCTGGCGGCCCAAACAATGGGGCGTAACCAAGGGGGAGGGATGGATGCCCTAGTTGGCCCAAGCAATTAATTAAATGAGTGTTTAGGAGGAAATTTTGAATTAGGGGTTATTTAAGGATTTTGTATTTCTCCTTTGGCTTTAATTAGTTGATAATGCTAGAATTAAGGTTTCATCTTGAATTTGAAATTTGATTTGAGATTTATAATTTGTGTTTTTGGGCTCTAGGCTTTGCTACAGAATTGGAGAGTTGTTTCTTCCTCTCAAATTATAGAAACTTGTATCTTGTATTGCTTTTCTTGTTCATGGATTGAATAGAAGAAGTTTTCCTTATGCTTCTCTCCAATATTCTGAAATTCCTGCGTCGTTTTTGCTTTCTTCTCTCTGAAATCAGCTTATTTATCATTGTTTTTACCAATTATTGCTAGGTTTGTTTGCGAACTCAAGTATTTCCCTTAGGGTTACTTGCGAACTCAAGTATTTCTTATCATAAAACAAAAAGACCAACATGCCCTTAGGGCTTACATAGGACTACTCCCTCAAGTGAGGGTACAAATGAAAAATATGTAGATAACCTCAATACAAATATAATAATAGCTCTAATACAAATAATAACTCAAAAATAAAGCGGTGCAATCGTGCCCATAGATCATCGGCCCTGTCTTTGGTAAACTCTCCATGGTTGGATGTTCTCATCAAATGTGTTTTCTAAAGACCATAGTATATTTAGTCCATTTCAAATCTTTTCTATGATTTGGTAGGAGAGAAGTTAGAGCAAAAACAATTTGAAGTGAGAATTGGCATTGACTAAGGGGTTTAAAGATAGAGAAAGAGAGAGTTGGGCTGAGGATTTGCGATAGGAGATAGAAGATGGAAGTAGAGAAATAATTATAGTGATAGATGAGATGAGGGATTTTTTTGTAAAGACAGTGTTTGTTAGAGCTAGATAGGAGGATAAGAGCCAAATTGTAGAGATAGAGAGTCAAAAGGAGAGGGAGGGATGGGAGGACAGAGATATATTTGGAGTGATTGAGATGTGTGAGGCGAGAGGGAGCTACACTTTTCTGTAATATCAGTGGCCAGTATACTACACTTTACAGATTGAACTCAATTTGGATTCTGGTCAGTAATACATTGCTTGAATCTGTTCATTTTCAAAAGTAGTTGGCTTCAAGATCAAATTTTACAATTTTGAAGATATGCCTCACTTCATTTTTTATTTTTATCATTAATAGAAAGTACTCCACATAAGTTTCATTACGTTCATCTAATTAGAACATGTTCATTTTTATTCTTTCGGTCTACAGCTGGGATCACACTTGCATTATTTGGAGGGGTGCAGAAGTACTCAATGGATGAGAACAAGGTCCCAGTTCGAGGGGATATTCATGTCATTGTAGTTGGTACCCATGATTTAAAATTATTTCTTAACTTCATATGAATTTACCCATTGTCATTGCAAATAATTCAACAATGATGGAATTTCAAGCCCTGCGAATGCTTTGTTAGGTGATCCTGGACTGGGTAAGAGCCAACTTCTACAAGCAGCAGCAGCAGTTTCTCCACGAGGCATATATGTTTGTGGAAATGCAACAACAAATGCTGGCTTAACTGTTGCTGTTGTTAAGGATCATATGACAAGTGATTATGCCTTCGAGGCAGGTATACAGTTTGTTTGACTATCTTTATGCTCAATCATTCTTTCTTCTTGCATTAACCATACAGATTGTTAATTTTTAGGTTCCATTTTATCATATTTGATTTATTGTAGTTTTGTGTTATAAGATTGTCCCCGAAACTATTTCTTTATAAATATGTTTTGGAGTCTCAATGCATGTGGGAAGAAGCAAAGCTGCTAGAACTGATATTTCATCTAATTGATATTCTGTCCGCTTATCAATAAATTATTCTAGTTAAATAAAGTTTGAAAATGTTCATATATACATGGATGCAAAAGATGAATGCATGTTTAAGGATACCGTGCTATTATGGAAATGTATAGGCATATCTATTCTGTTTATTTGACATGCTTATGACATCCAATGTCCAAAACCTTCTTTTTTAGCATAAAAATCTAGAAAATTTTCAAAATAGTCCCCGGACTATTCATGTATGGCCAATTTAGTCTAAAAATATCACATTGCCCCAATTCAGTTCCTCTACTATATAAAATTGATCCAAATTAGTCCCTCAGTAATTATGACATCAAATTGATCCCAATTTAGCCCTCCGATTTTACGAAATTTAACCCAATTTAGTCTCAAAGGGAGTATTTTGGATCAATTTTGTATAGTTGAGATACAAATTCAAAGTAACATTATACTCTTGGACTAAAATGATCATATATGAATAGTCGGGAGGTTATTTTGAAGTTTAATCCATTTCCTCACAATTACATAGAATTTGGCATTGTTCTCATCTTTTTGACCGAATTATGTTCTAGTTAACTTTCAACTCAGATATTTCATTGCAATTAGAACGGAGCATAGAACTAAGTATGGTGTGGTAAAAATTTGTTGATAGATAAGTTTAGCATTGTAGAAATACTATTGCAAAGATGGATTGTTGTAAAAAATAGGAAAGATACAGTAAAAAATAATCCTATTGAAATGATAGTAAGAATGACATTATTAATCTCAAAGTCTACTCATTGAAATATAAAATGTTTACATAATAACGGTCATATTGAATTCCTATTTTTGAAATTATTATTATTTTTTTTTAATTTTGAGTGTGATCAATTAGTTGGGTTAACTTGAGTCTATATTTACATGCTTATAATGTTATTTTATTCATTAGGTTTTTGTTATCCAATCCTTTCGTTTAGTATGGTTCCATGATTATATCGGAGCTTATTTTTTATTTACAATTGTTTTATTTTTATTTTTTTTCTTTTGAGTGGGAGTCTTTGGTTTGTGGCTATTTTATTATTTCTTAGGCGGTTATTCTGCTCTTCCGTAGTTGCTCCTATTGAGTTCTTAGCTTGCAGGTTTGATGCTCTGCTATGATTGTGGTTCTTGTGGTCCTTTTGGTTTCTTCGTTGGTGGCTTGTTCATGGGCAGTGTTACATAGCCTATTTGATGTTTCATTAGGCCTACAAATAGATCTGTTGAGTTATAAAGGAAAGAAAAATGAATCTATGGCTAATAAAAAAAATCCTTTATACATGTAAATCATTCTTCTTCTTCTTCTTCAGCTTACGGGATTCTGATTCTTGATAAAGTGATACTTGAAATATATCGGGAGAGGTCGCTGTGAGTTCTGAGAAGCTCACTTGACTTTAATGAAGAGTTTGTGTATCCATAAAAATTTTAAGGAGGTAAAATAAAATAGACTGTAGATAAAGCGTTCCTCTTTTCATTCTATCCCGTCTCATCTAAATCCTCAAATCTCATAATTCAGCCTTTTCTGCTTTTTGGCTTCCCTTGATGGGGTTGTTTGGTTGGAGGAAAAAGAAATGTTGTGTAAAAGAAATACATTACTTTTTTATTTTTTGGTGTTTGGTTGGAGAGTGTAAAGTTAAATCATAATGTATTAAGAAATCCTCGCTATAGTTCATTTTATTCGTAAACCAAAACCTCCTAAATCGAGTGAAAAAGGAATTCGCTGGCACGAAAGAGAAGCCCACGTGATGTAGGACTACATTGATTGCAATGATTTTATTAAGAGTTTGCACAACTTCATGATTAGAGAAATAACAAAGAAATCTATTAGCAAATAAAACGACGAATCAAAACGTAAGAGAGGTCACTGTCGTTTAGGCTAAGTTGCACATCAAACGATTTTGAATCTTCAAAATAACGTATGAAAATAACATCATGTCAAAGAAGTAGTTTTCAACAAAATCCCTAGTCTAACAATAAGATTAGTAAACAAATGAATGCACTCAAATTCCTACGTTTACTAAGCTTAGCAGAGTCAGGCGAACGCGTCCTTCGTGATTACAATCTAATCACAAAAAAAATGTTAGACTTAAGAAATATGAGAAAAGGAAGAGTAGAAAACCTCCGTCAAGGATCGGTGGCAATCCTCCACTCGACGATCTCAAGTTGTTCTTCAATAGCTTCAACCAAGGTGTCCAAGATGTGCTCTATATAGCCCTCAACCATGTGATCGATCCTCGGGTTGATGTCGGAGAAGGTTGAATGGAGAATGTGCACGAAACCGTGTTTGTCATAAGCAAGTCCATAGTCAGCATCGAGATCGGCCATTCATGAATGCAAGATGATGAATTCCTCCAAAGATTACTAGTAATCTTGAACTCTGTCGACGAGGAAGAAGTTTCTCTAGAAGTGGAGGTGATGGAAGGAGGCCGGCCAGTGGGAAAGGAAGACCAAGGAGTTTGTCTCAAACTTGGGAGAGGGAAGAGTTTAAAACCTGAAATTAATTTCAGATTTTTTCTAGGAAGGGAGTTGAAATTTGAACAACTCCAAAAGGGGATGTGAGAGGGGGGGGGGGGGGGGGGGGGGGGGGGCGGGGGTGGGATGGGTTTAATTTAATTCCAAAAAAGGGGAGAGTTCTTTTGGTAACAAATTAAATAGGAGGGTTTAGGGGATTTCAGCTAAGGAGGTGGAGATGAAATTTAGAGTTATTTCCAAGAGGGTTTAGAGGGCGTTTAGGAAATAAATCCTAAATTTCCTCTATAGGGGCCAGCGGCATTAAGGGCTAAGGGGGAGCATTTAATGGTAGAGATTGAGGCTTCTTAATATGGGTTTAGGAATTAGGAAAGGAATTAATCAAATCCAATTTGAATTTGAATTTCAAATAGACTTAAATTAATAACTTTCTTAAAACAGATGAGATAAATTAGGAAAGAATTTTGAATTTCAACTTTAGTTGATTTGAATTTCAAAATTGATCCCAAATTAAATCCAACCAAATTAGGAAACCCAAGGATGAAGTGGAAGTGATGGAGCTGGCGGCTAAGGGGGCTAGGGCCAGCTGTTTGGGTGCAAATCGTGGGTGGGGGTTGTGGGGGAAAAGGAGTCGGGTGAGCAAGGAGTGGAGAGGGTTCGACTCAACCAATGTGGAAGAACTTATGAAGTGGCCGGCGGTGGTGGAGGGAGAAAGGAAGAGTTACGAAAATAGAACCACGAACCCGACTCGTCTAGGTTGTTAGGTGATGCGCAATTCTCCCTCTCCTAGGGATCTCTCTGATCTCTCAAGCTCTCCCAAGAACTCATGCAAAGGGGAAGAAGTATTTTCATCAATCATTCATTAACTTTCAAAGAGAAACATAGGGGTTATAAATAACCTCGTACATTAGACTTAAAAATGAGAAAGACGACAATGCCCTCAGCGCTTACATATGACATCCCTTAATAAAAGGGTACAACGGGAAACTAACTAAAACAAAATACAATACGACATCATAAATAAGAAAATACATAAACATATCAAAAATATAATAACTCAATCGTGTCCGTGGATCGATGACCACGTCTCTGATAAACCTTTCATGATCCGATATCCCCATCATTCTCCTGGGGTGGGAGAATGCTCGACTCTGTCGAGTAAGTGTCTCTGGTGCTTTCGTAGATCTCTAGTGCATCTGGGTCAATCTGCTGCAACTCCTCGCGGTCTAACCAAGTATCCTCCGACTCGGGCTTTCCTTTCCACCTAATCAAGTATCTCCTTCGTCCACCTTCCCTTGTGGATATGATATCATCACTTAGGATTCCGTCCACCTTTTCTGCCATGGGTGATTTAGAAATATTTGATAGTGGAGGTAGGTTTGGGATCTCACATAGTGGAAGCTTTAAATCTTAATTAATAATGTAAATAATTGAATAATTTTAAAATACATTTTTAATTGGAGAGTTGAGCAATTAATTTTGACTGCAATTAAATTTAAAATTTAATTAATTATTCTACTTAATTAATGCAATTAAAATAAAATAAAATAAAATACATGAAATAAATGCTTCCACTATCCAACCTAATTACAAGCTATTAAACAACACAACACCAAAACCAGCTCTGAACAAAACAAAACCACAACTCTCCAAACAAAAACACACTCTCTCCAACTCACAACAACTCTCCAAGCTACCTGCAATTATATAAACAAAAGTTAGCGCCTAGTTCTAACAAAGTAAAGCTAGTAAGTAAAACAACTACTGCAAGTAAGAAAGCTACTACTGCTATGAGACACTAAAAGTCTAAAAATGGTATCAAGGTAGAGAATTGGGTAAAGCTACATCTCCATTAATCTAGCCATAAGCCACTTCTAATTGAAGCAGTAAATTCTATGGGTAGCCATTTTATTAAATATATCTACTGAATGAAACAATATAGACCTGAAATTTTACCGGCCACTTTCAATGGAAATCGTAAAATTGATCTTTAAAGGAAAATGTCCAGGTAATAATATAACCCTAGACACCTCTATCGGGCATCCTAGTCTATAAGGCTAGGTTGTAAGCCCCATAATATGAGCATCTTAGCCTATAGGGCTAAGTTGTAAGACCTGCCATTAATGCTGATTTCAAATGAAAGCCATAAGTCCCCACTCAAATCCAATCACACGATTAACTTTTAAATGATTGCCGTAAGCCCCGACCCAAATCTAAATTACGGGCTATTCCTAAACGGGGCCATAAGACCTAATTCAAATTTAAACTATGAACAACTTCTAAATGGAGCCATAAGTTCCTAGTTCCTACCCAAACTAAATGACGAATATATATCAACCTTAGTTTACTCGGGATTCCTGAGAAAGTCAACTCATGGCTGCTAATAGATTTCTTAGATATTACGATCAATGGCCGCTAGCTGGTAGACTGAACCCTAAGGTTTTCTCGGGATGATAGAACTATGTGATCTTGATCGGGTCTGCCTTCATCCCCTCACATATTGTAGCACACACATATGTACTTCATTCATAGACTAATTATAATTTTATCCTTAATTGAGAGTGCCTTTCTATGCGTTAGAGGGGGTAATTAATTGTGAGGGCTGGCGCACATAGGATGTATGACTCAGATTTAAATAAACCTTGACACTACACTTAAGAAAAATCTAGTTAATTTAAAATTCAATCTACCTCGAAAAATTAAGGACCCTAAGCTTGTGAGAGAGGTTCATGCCTTCTTTTTTGTAAGAACTAGTTGATCCGGTTCAACCGGACCGGACTAGTTCATTTAAGAAGGCGAGCGGGGTCACGCGGTTGAGCGGAACTGCAAAACAGGCGACTCAAGCGGTCGCATGCGACGTGTATATGCCTATTGAACGAATTTTTTTTGCCATTCTAACTGAGTAATCACATTCAATAGTGAATATTAGCGACTACTCGTGTGTCATATGTTTTATTCGCTAATTTTTTTGGAGCAAATCGCGTGAGAAGTTCAGGGGACTATCTTCCTGCAAAGCATGAGGCATTTACTATCTATCGTAAATCAGGCGACAAATTTTTTATATTACAGCTAAGTAGGATGCAACTGTCATATATATGCTTTTGCAACGTAGAAGGTGATTATATATGAAATGCTTACTAATGATATGTTTTACCCATGATGGTCAAATATTTCGTGCTCACAAACCTAATTGTTGATCGAGAAAATTAAAATATAGGTTCAACTTATAAAAGCTCTATATGCTCATAAACCTAAGGGTCAAGCTACTTTAAGTAATCTAAAATACTAAAAAAAATTAAAACTTTTAATTAATAAATAGTTAATTAAATTTAATTCTTTTAAATTAAATTAATTAATTGAGCAACTAATTTTATATTTAATTAATAATTAAATAACTTTTAAATATACTTTAATCGACGAGCTGAGCAGCAACAACAACAACATGCCTTTATCCCACTATGTGGGGTCGACGAGCTGAGTAGTTAATTAATTAAAATTTAAACTTGTTTTGTTTTTTAATAACCTAATTAATTATTGCAAATTATTTTGAAATTTAATAAAATGCATTCAAAAAATATAGAATAATGTTTACACTACACAAACCTAAGTACAACACCTATCAAGTATGGTCTAAACTCCAAAAACAAAAACACTAAAACTCAAAACAAAGAAAAGTCGAAAACTCCTAACAAACCTAAGCTCTCCAAGTTCTAGCTTCTAACAAACCTTGCAGTTGTATACTCCAGCTCTTGCAACTGTTAGCCAAACAACCAAGCAACTCGTAAACAGAGTCGTAAGACTTGTCTTAAATTGAAACCCCAGGATACTTTCAATAAAAGCAGTAAGACCCACTACCAAACACGAGCTACTTTTAATGAAAATAGTAAGTCCCACTTCTTAAATAACTTGGCTATTTTTAATGAAAGCAGTAAGACCCTACCTTCTAAACCTTTGGGCTACTTTCAATAAAAGAAGTAAGATCTAACCTCCCAAATAAATCAGGCTACTTCTAATAGTATCAGTAAGATTAATTTTTTGTCCAAACAAATCATGCTACTTTCAATGAAAGCAATATGACCGAACTTATCTAATCTATAGGCAACTTTAAAGTGAAGCCATAAAACCATTGTACGGGTTAGTTTCATTGAAAGCTGTAAGCCCTAACTCAAATCCAAATATACGGGCAACTCTCAAGTATAGCCATAAGCCCTAATTCAAACTAAGTCACCATAATACTAAAATTCACAATAAATCACTTTGATTTACACGAGATCCCTAAGAGGTGGCAACTCATGAGTGCTAATCAGATTCTAGGATACTAAGATCAACGATCATTAGTGTTAATAAATTGAAACCTATGGTATACTTGAGATGATGGAAATATAGGATCTTGATCGGGTTGACCTCCATTTCCCGCACAACTAAGACTAAAACACCTAAAATTGTTCATCCTAAATCGAGAGTTCTCTCTTGCGCAATAAGAAGTATAATTATCTATGAGGGCATGCCCTCATAAGGACCCTAATCTAAATAAATCTTGATGCTATTCTCAGGGAAAATCTGGTTAACTATAATCTGTCTCAAGGAGAATGGAATCTTATGGATGCAAAGCAGGATTTATGCTTACACAGTGTTTTTCCTGAGTGAAATAGTTTGACCTAATTATATTCCAATAGAGGTGTGGAATGCTTATGGAGAAGTGTGGAATGAAGAAAAAGGATTTATGTAGCCGATCCCATGTAGTGGGATAAAGTCTTGATGTTGTTGTTGTTGTAGAGGTGTGGAATGCTTATGAGATGAAGGAATTATTGGCTTATGAAACTTTTTAATGTTATTTTGAAGACTAATAAGATGTCAGATGATTGGAGTAGTATGATGATTCCTATTTTTAAGAATAAATGTGATGCACAAGAGTGTGCAAATGATAGAAGAATTAAGTTAATGTGTCATATATTAAAACTATGGGAGGTAGTTATTGAGCATGTGCTACGACTTGATATTAAAATTTAATTTGAATGGGCAAATTATTCTTTTTCTTTTTGAATTCTAATCCTTGATCAAGTGTGAGACATAATTCATTTTGGGAGCGGCTATTTCCTTAAAGCATATGGCTTACTCATCAATTATTTCTTCCTCTATCCTCCTTTCACTTTCTTCTTCTTCTCTTCTTTTGTTGTTATTATTTAAGTTATTATTTTTGTTAGATTTGTTATAATCTGGTTTCTTGTATGGCTTTCTGTATCTTAAATTAATAATTATTATTTATGTCACTATCTGGCCCAGGGTCTCAAATTAACGAGATTGGAATAGATGGTCAGAGGATATAATCATAATCTAAATCTATTTCCAAATCATTGAAAGAGCCACTAAACATAAAAAATATAAACTGCAATAAAAAATAACTTAAATTTCTTTCTTCTGGTGTCTCACGTCTAAGGTAAATATTTTCGTTTCTTCACTCATTGAATTATCTTAAACTTACCTGAAATAAAAGTTAGAGCAACAACAATAAGTCAAAACTTAGCGAGTAACACATACCTCTAAACTATAGTAACTCAATACAATAGAAGGAATATGCTTGATGACATTTTTTTATTCCATATGTTAAATTTTAGTTCATGTAAGCATATCATTTATTTCATTCCAGACTTTGAATATATAATGTTATACAAAAAAATCATAAATATATGTCATATCATATTCAATTTACGCTCGTCATATCTATATTCATATATTTTTCATTTTCATATATAGTACAATCGTCACAGGAGACACTGTCTAAATTTTGTACCAATGAAGGTACTCATTTTCCATTTCCTTTACCTCTTAATGTTTACGATTACAATGTCTTCAGTTAATACCATGAGGGGGTGAGCTCCATCAATTCAGCATGCGCATGCAAACATTCTATAACTATTCTGCCACCAGCTCAACTCTTATACAATATTATGTAAAAATTAAAATCATTACATAAAATATTATTATTTTAATATTGTAAATCTTAATTATAAATTATTTTCCTTCTTTCTTTCTCTCCCTCCCATTCCAATTTTAACACAAATCTTGTAAATATTTTTGTTATTATCCAAACACTTGCCAAAATTCTATTTCTATTAAATTTGTAATTTTAATGTTAATATTTTTCAGATTTAAATATATCTAAATTTTAAAAATTCATATTTTGGTCTATATCCATATTTTATCCAAATTAACCCCTTACCTTAACCTAAAATTAATTTAAAATAATTTTTATTTTTGGATTTTTTTTTAAAATAAAATTTTCATGAAAAATCCTAATGTCTATCATTAAAAACCCCCATACGATCATTTGGGATAATACATATTAAGAACTTTCCATAGAAATTAACATTTGGCAAAAACCTTAAATTTTGAAACTTGAAGATTTATTGAGGAAAATACAAATTTCATAATTAGAAAATGTTTTTAAATCTTCCATAACATTCCTTTTGAAAAATATTAAGTTTTGGAAAAACCCTAAAATTTTCTTCTCCTAAAATTTAAGGGGAAATGAAGATTTATAGTTTTATGAACATACCTTACACTTTCCTTGACTTCCCTCTTTGATTTCTCCAAATAAGCTCCGCCGGACACCGCCCTACCATTGCCATCGGAAGCCCTGCCCGTCGCCTCCCTCTCCCTTCCGCGCTTCTTCTTGCGTTCAGCCGAATGAAGTCATGCGGGAGAAATGAAGGGACCAAAACTATTTGGTCTCTTAAGCCATTTAGTGGTTTAGAGATTTGCCAAAATGCCACTTTGCCCTCTCATGCATTTATTTTTCTTTAAGATTCTTAAGGGCTATTAAGTCATTTAAAAAAATTCGGAAACCTATTTGATTTTTAATTTCAAATCTATGTAAAAATCCATATAGATCTTTTTTATCATTTTGATCGAAATTTTATGTACTATTTTATAAATTTATTTTCGTCAAAATTCGACAACTTTGTCTAAATTTCATCATAGCGTATCGAAATGCGTGCAACGCTTACGATCGACGTCTTTTTGGTTTTACAATTATCCCCTCATAAAAATTTTGTCCTCAAAATTTATGTACGACTTCTAGTTATACAATCAAACAACATCTTCCATTTCATTTAACATAAATTTTGACATTGAAAGTGAAAACAATATTTGATATAACATAACAAAAATAACTTGATCAATCCAAAATATCTGACATTATATAACAAAATAAACTACTAAATCCAAAATATCTGATATAACATAACAAGTTACTATACTAGATAATAAAGTCATCTCAACCATCCTTGCTAACATCTATGGATTCATTGGGTTCCTACTGAGTCAAAGTATAAACCTGTGGTCGAACATTTTGCATGGTTTGATTTTGTACTAAACCTGCAACTGATGGTTATATCATCTTTTATTTGCCAAAATTCCTCTATAAGATGCTTGATTTGATTTCATCTCTCCAAAAGCCTTTTGTCCCAATTTAGGATAATATTTTATCTGTGTGCAAGCTGACGACACCAGTAGCAAGTGTTGGAACCCATCAGACATTCATCTTTATGTAATCTGCCACACTTAGCATAAGCTTCCATAACTTTATTAACAGTTGCACCACTGACTCCACTAGGAGTAAACTTGGGCTTCTTCCCATTTGATCCTTCAATATGATTGCTTTGAATATCTTCTTCAACACTTACTTTTATGCTGGTCCCTTCTCTTCTGAGTGAGTTGAAAATCTATCTCCACCCTCCTAGCTCTTTCCACCAACATCAAATAATCTTCTATTCCTAAAGGTACTAAAGGTTGCCTAGTTGCATTCTTTAGACCAGATAAGAATCTAAACATTTTTTTTTCTGCTGTTGAAATTAGTTGTGGTGCATATCTGGATAGTGTGGTGAATTCTACTTCGTATTGTATCACTAATTTGTCTCCTTGAATCAGTCTGATAAATTTGTCCTGCATTTATCTCCTTGCTAACCTAGGTACAAACCATTCTCTGAACAATTCTACAAAGTCTTCCCAGTTGACCTGTAAGTTTGGAATATCTTCCAGCCTGTCTTCGCGTTGTCCTCTCCCCCACCTTTCTACTTATCTGTCCAAGATAAAAGTAGCGAGTGTCACTTTCCTCTCATCAGGACATGATATGCTATCTAATATTTTCTTTATATGAAGCAACCAATTTTCAGCCTCAATTGGTCCTTCACTACCTTTGGATAGAGGTGGTTGCTTGTCCTGAAATATTTTCAGATATTTATTAATTCCAACACCAGGCTGTGATCTTGATTCCTGAAGTAGTTGGGTGACAACTGTCATCATCTTGGTAAAGATGTTGGTGTTCACAGTCACTTCAGGTGGTATGTCTTCTCCTTCCATATGTCTATCAGTTACATCCTCTTGATCAGTCATATACCTGATATAATTATAAAGTAATTATTTGTCTTATCTAATCAAATATTTAAATTCTCAAATAAGGTCATAAATCATTCATATAGCTCTTTCATTACGATTCACATTCCTAGGATACTGCTTGTGGCTCTGATACCACTTTTGTCATGACTCGACCCGGGGGTTTGAATTAATGAGACGAGAACAGACGGTCAGACGATATAATCATAATCTTAATCTATTTTCAAATCATTGAAAGAGCCACTAAACATCAAAAACATAAATTGATATAAAAAATAACTTAAATACCTTTCTTCTGGTGCCTCACGTCTGCGGTAGACATTTTTGTTTTTTCAGCTCATTGAATTATCTTAAACTTACTTGAAATAAAAGTTGGAGCAACAACAATAAACCAAAGCTTAGCGAGAAACACATGCCTCTAAACTACAGTAACTCAGGGTAATAGAAGGAATATGCTCGATGACACTTTTTCATTCCATATCTTAAATTTTATTTCATTTGAACATATCATTTATTTCATTCCAGACTTTATATATATTTCCAGAAATAAGAGGATCAAACCATTTCTTCTGACTCTTTTTCAAATTCGATAAATGTTGGTTGATCGTATATTTCATTATAGTTATATGATTCAGAGTATCATTTCCTATTTGATCCCTTTGAATTCCATATTTGAAGTTGCGATCGGATCTATTCATTAAAAAGAATCAATTCGATACATTTCTTATGTACCCATAGGTGATATATTGGATTTGAATCAGATTTTGGTTATGCAAAAAAAATCAAAAATACATGTCATATTATATTCGGTTTACACTCGTCATATCTGTATTCATATCTTTCTTATTTTCATATATAGTACAACCGTCACAGGAATCACCGTCTAAATTTAGTAACAATGATGATACTCCTTTTTCATTTTATTTTTCTTTTAACGTGCACGAGTACAGTGTCCTCAGCTAGTACTATGAGGAGGTGAGCTCCATCAATTTAGCATACAGATGCAAGCCTTTTATAACAATCATATCATTTACATTCTATTTATCATTTAATATTGAAATGTATGATGAATATCATAATAATATATAATAAATATATATATTATTGTGTTTAATGAATTGAGCAATTAAATAATAACATGATCGATTTTCTTGGTGAAGGAGAAATCAACTTTAACAATAAGTGACTAAATAATAACAATAGTTAATGCATCAAGTGTAAGAGAAACAAATATAATTACTGTAATTTAAAAGCATGAGTACTCATTTTGAATTCGGATGCCTTAACAAATTGATTTAATCACTATTATGCCAACAGCTCAACTCCTATACAATATTCTGTAAATATTAAAGTCATTAAATAAAATATTATTATTCTAATAATGAAAAATCTTAATTATAAATTATTTTCCTTCTTTCTTTCTCTCCCTCCACTTCTAATTTTAACACATAAAGCATGTAAATATTTTTGTTATTATCCAAACACTTGCCAAAATTCTATATCCATTAAATTTGTAATTTTAATGTTCATATTTTCGGATTTAAATAAATCTAAATTTTTAAAAATTTCATATTTTGGTCTAAATCCATATTTTATCCAAATTAACCCCTTACTCTTAACCTAAAATTAATTTAAAATAATTTCTATTTTTGGATTTTTCTTAAAATAAAATTTTCATGAAAAATCCTAATTTCTTTCATTAAAAACTCTCATATGATCATTTGGGATAATACATGTTAAGAACTTTCTGTAAAAAATAACATTAGACAAAAACCCTAAATTTTGAAACTTGAAGATTTACTGAGGAAGATACAAATATCATAATTAGAAAATATTTTTAAATCTTCCCTAACATTCGTTTTGAAAAATTTCAAGTTAAGAAACCCTAAAATTTTCTCCTCCAAAGATCTTAGGGGAAATGAATATTTATAGGTTTAGGAACATACCTTGACTTTCCTCTTTTATTTCTCCCAAGAAGCTCTGCCGGTAACCGCCTTACCGCCGTCGCCCGAAGCCCTGCCCGTTGCCTTCCTCTCCCTTCCACGCCCTTTCTTGCGTTCGCCCGAATGAGGTCGTGCGGAAGTAATGAAAGGGGCCGAAACTATTCGGTCCCTTAAGCCTTTTGGTGGTTTAGAGATTTGCCAAAAGACAATTTTGCCTTCTCATGCATTTATTTTTCTTTAAGATTCTTAAGGGCTATTAAGTCATTTAAAAAAAATTCGTAAACTTATTTGTTTTTTAATTTCAAATCTATGCGAAATTTCATATAGGTCATTTATATCATTTTGATTAAAATTTCATGTACTATTTTATAAAATTATTTTCATCGAAATCTGAAATTTGCCTAAATTTCATCGTGGCGCATCGAAATGCGTGCAACACTTACGATCGACGTTTTTCGGGTTTTACAATTTAGAAGATAAAAATTCTTTTGCCGGATTTGAAATTTAGCATTTTTAGTTTTTATTGTAAGTAATAAATAGTTGTTTTAGGATTCATAGCTTGTTTCCTACAGAAATTGCATGTTTTTTCAATGGTTCAGTGCAGCTAAATCATAGTTGCATGTTAGATGTGCATTTTTAACCTTGGATCCCAGAGCATTCTACATTATAACACTACTTGAAGACAAACTAGTAGAAAATAGTCACTTGTTTGGAAATTGATAACAGAAGGTTGAGGATGCATTAATACTCTGAATAGATAAAATTGATGTAAAAAGATTAAATAGAAAAATGAGTAGAATAAATTTAAAATGGATTGAAGTCTAATGCCTTCAATCCATGATATTTCCTTCGTTTTATTAACGGGTGCTATGGTTCTTGCTGACTGTGGTTCATGCTGAATTCATCAGCCTTCAGTCCATGATATTTACTTCGTTTTATTAACAGGTGCTATGGTTCTTGCTGACTCTGGTTCATGCTGTATTGATGAATTTGATAAAATGTCTGCAGAGCATCAGGTAACTTTGGTTGATTTCTTTCTGTTGGCTACAAGGTATTTTTCCTGATGGAAAATGCCTTGTTTATATAAACTTGTAATAGGCTCTTCTAGAAGCCATGGAACAACAGTGTGTCTCCGTTGCAAAGGCTGGATTAGTAGCAAGTCTTTCTGCACGTACTTCTGTTCTAGCTGCAGCGAATCCTGTTGGTGGACATTATAAGTCAGTTCCTTTGGTCCTCTATTCTCACTCATCGTTTACATATGCAAATTTCTTTTTGTATATAGCCTTGTGCATCTATGTAAACTCCTGTATTGATGTAATACCGTATATGCAAAGTTGAATTACTTGAAGAGTTTGCATGCTTAAGTGTTAGAAGCCACAATAATTATATCTTCACAATGAACTTTCTAACAACAAAAGAAAACACAAAGAGCAGTAAGACAAGCTTAGGCTAAATCACATTCATAGGAGTTATGATAGTAAAACAATCAATTAATCTAATATTGCGTTCGTGATTGATTTTCAACGATAATCCCTAAACTAACAATGAGATTAGTCGCTACAAGAAGATCCTTCAAACAACTCTTTCAATTACTAGGTTTTAGCGGAGAAGCATTAACATGATCTTCATGAAGATAATAAATTCACATTCAAGGATGCAACTATGAAGATAGAGAGTCGGGTGTCGAGTTTACCCAAATACAAGAGAGATACGCACACCGGCAAGGTTGTTTGAAAGCTGGGAACGAAGTGGACAGCAACCACAAACCTTCTCGCACTAAGGAACACCCGGGATGAGATGCAGAACTTCAGGACAGCCGCGGTGTTGTTGTGGACCTATGTTGCACCGATACACCTATTTATGAAGGCGTGCCATATCCGATACACCGATACACGGATACGCCTCCGATACTCCACCGATACGTGTCAGATACGCCATAGACGTATCCAATTAAAATACTATTTAATTTCAAAAGGACACGCATATCCGATACATGTGTCCGTTGAAAAACAAAAAAAAAATCCGAAAAAAAAGATGCATCGTATTTACTTCCGCGGCTGCGAGCAAAGTTCTCTCATTTCCGAGATGGATTTGAGTCTCTTGATGATATGAGAATATTAGAAATTACTAATCTTTCACTTGATGAGCCTGAGTTAAAAGCTATGATATTTATTGAAGATGATATAGAAGTTCAAAGACAAACCACTGAAGAAGCTAATCATATCATTCCTTCTATTGAATAGTTGTTTATGCTTTTGTTGTTGTACTAGACATTTAATGCTTACTTATATTTTGATATTATAAGCTACAAGAGTACAAATGATGTTGTTGTCTTTTTTTTTTTTTTTTTTGTAATTTCAAATATTATGCTTTGATTGCTTTCTTAATTTTTATGTTTGATTTATAAATTATGATGCCGTATCCGCGCCGTATCCGTATCATGTATTTTTAAGAATTGACATGTCCCGTATCCGTATCGTGTCGTATCCGTGTCGCCGTATCCGTATCGGTGCAACATAGTTGTGGACAGATCCTCCACAGCATCCAATAATGTGTAGACGAGTTTCAGCCAGCTCCTTGGGCTGCCGGTGACTATGGACAGCAAGTTGTGGCCTTCCTGGACGTTGGACAGTAAGAAATTTTGCTATGGAAAAATTCTGGACAGCGATAGGGGGAGTTCCGAGGCTGGATAACAGGTGTGGGAGGATAGGAATCTGCTGGCCAGCAGTTAACAGAATCCTGGGAGGGTTGGATAGCAACTCTGCACTACGGGATGCCTTGGACAATCTCACACAGTTTTCTGGAAGGGGTCGGGTTGGTTTGGACAAGCCAAGGAGAGGAAGAGAGGAAGGAAAAATCTGAAAATAAGTTCAGATTTAGTGGGTAATTAGAGATTAAGTTCATTGAAATTTGAATTTGAAACAAGTGGGAATTATGGGGGAAAAAGAGGTGGAATTGGATTAATTAGATCCTAAATTTATGGGATCTAATTAATGTTGGGGGGGGGGGGGGGGGGGGGCGGCGGCCAAAGAGAATTGGACACATCTCCCCCTCAAGACATTCTTCCAAAACATCCACCTTCTTGGCTGCCCTCGATACCCGGATCTTTGTTAGACTAAAAAATCTAGATTTTGACCGTAAAAACAGCAAAACAGCTTTTCGAAATAGAAAAACTGCTGTAGGAAACTGCTAAAGCAGCCCAAAAAATAGCCCGGAAACTACTCTGATACGAATTTGATAGGGAACGCTTGTAGAACACTGGTTCTTCTTACCAATATTAAATTTTTAGTGATCTTCCACTAAGATACTCCAAACAAATCGAGCAAAACAGGGAGAAAACTCGCACTAATGGATGAAACGGAAGGAAAATACTAAGATACAATTGATCCTCAATTCTAGAGGAGGATCAATCTCTCTCTAATCTCTAGATGCCGCTAGAGCCCAAGACACCAAAGCCTCCTATAGAAAATTCAGCAAACATAGATGATGACAACCCTAACCTAACGCAAAACTTCCACTTACAGCCAGCACAAAATCACTCCAAAGGATTAAGTAGCCCTCCCTAATTCAAAATTCCCTCCCGCCCACCCCCCCCCCCCCCCCCCCCCCCCCTTCTCTCTCCTTCTCTTCATTAGGCAGTATATCTCACTCCCAGGAGTGCCAAAGAGAATTGGACACATCTCCCCCTCTAGACATTCTTCCAAAACATCCACCTTCTTGGCTGCCCTCGATACCCGGATCTTTGTTAGACTAAAAAATCTAGATTTTGACCGTAAAAACAGCAAAACAGCTTTTCGAAATAGAAAAACTGCGGTAGGAAACTGCTAAAGCAGCCCAAAAAATAGCCCGGAAACTACTCTGATACGAATTTGATAGGGAACGCTTGTAGAACACTGGTTCTTCTTACCAATATTAAATTTTTAGTGATCTTCCACTAAGATACTCCAAACAAATCGAGCAAAACAGGGAGAAAACTCGCACTAATGGATGAAACGGAAGGAAAATACTAAGATACAATTGATCCTCAATTCTAGAGGAGGATCAATCTCTCTCAAATCTCTAGACGCCGCTAGAGCCCAAGACACCAAAGCCTCCTATAGAAAATTCAGCAAACATAGATGATGACAACCCTAACCTAACGCAAAACTTCCACTTACAGCCAGCACAAAATCACTCCAAAGGATTAAGCAGCCCTCCCTAATTCAAAATTCCCTCCAGCCACACCCCCCCTCTCTCTCCTTCTCTTCATTAGGCAGTATATCTCACTCCCAGGAGTGCGAAATTTGGACTAGGCGGAACATCAGGCTTCCGCCTGTTGTAATACAAGAGCCGGCTGGACCGACATGTACTGGTCTAGCAGATTTATCTCCAAATTTTATTGGACAATAATTAAAGGGCATGAACACATCAAAGAGTAGGATGTTGACCACAATGCCTTGTTGCAATTCAACTTACAATTGACACGATTAAAAGCTGAAAGTTGAGTGCTTTTTATACAAAACGGTGTTGTAACTGGTTTTAGGTTTTCCAATACCTGCATTTGTAGGGTGCAGATATTCCCATGAATTCAAATGCTGAAGATTGCTCATGTGTAAGCTATCCAAATCATAAGGGGTGTATTTTTTTTTTTTTGTCAGTTTGACCATTATGTCCCTGATTTTTTGGTAAAGGTCTTAAGTTTGAGTCTAGCTTTTGTTTGCTTTAAAAATGCTTATTGTGTGGAGTTAAGGAGTTTGTAACAGACCTTGTGCACTATTTATAACCAGTAAAGTTATTTGCGATAGATTTCCATCATTTTTTCGTGGAAATGTTTAATCTATGGAAAATATTCTAAGATGATGAAGCAAAATAACTCTAATGCCCATGGTTTAGAGGGTAGGCTAAATTTTTAAACTTAGAATTATTATGAGGAAGTTGGACTAGAACAGTATAGGATGGTAAAAACCTTGTCCAAGAAAGAATATAGGGGCAAGTTATCCTAAAAATGATCGATGATACTTTTTGGTCATATCATTTTACATGGTAATTAAGTGTAAAGAAATATATTTTTTGTTCTGACGTTAATATCTTAATAGCATCTCAAGACTATATCACAAGTTCCAGGGAAATTTTCGTGATGTAGAATTTTGATGGTTGGCTGTAGAGTACCATAAATAAATACATAGAAAAAAATTTGGAGTAAGCCCTTTTTTGAAACCAAAGAAACATGTTCTTGTTGGCTCTCTATATACTGGAAACCTGTAAGGATATTATCATATACATTAATTCTCTAAATTCTCTGGTCGTTTTGATTGTTTATGGCCTATGAAACATATAGTTTATGAATGCAAAACGGCTTTCAAATCTAACAAAGCTAATTTTGCATACTAGTAAGTGCATATGCACCAACTGCACCTAGCTTAAGTTGATTATCTTAAATTAATGAACTAATGGAATTTTTTAATTAAGTCGTTTATTTTCTAAAAAACAATAACTCATTTTACTTCTATTATTTTGTTAATTTGGGATAATTATTTTGTATTTTAAATTAATTGTTCACTATAAATTTTTCATATCATAACATGCAAGGTTTGTTTTGTGTTTTTCAGATGTTTATTATGCTACTTTTGTTTAGCACTTCATAGAAGGGTGTTATGCTATCCCTTCCTTGGACATATTATTTTCATTCTTAAATGTAGTTAGTATGATTTTTTGCTACTCTTTTATTGAACCCATTGTAATTTTTTTTTTCATTTTAACTCATTTTCTTCTTGCAGCCGTGCAAAAACTGTGAATGAGAACCTGAAAATGAGTGCTGCTCTTCTGTCACGATTTGACTTGGTTTTTATTTTACTAGATAAACCTGATGAGGTGCTTGATAAACGAGTTTCTGACCATATCATGGCTGTAAGTTGCATTACTTTGGTGACCTCTTAGTGGGACAGATGTGTCAGCATGTACATTACCATAATATATATAAATCTTTATGGGATTGGAAACAGGGTTTCCCGCATTCTCCCCCTCCCCTTTTTTGGACTACATCCCTAATTGAAGTTCTTCATTTGAACTGGTTATCAGTACCACAAAAGTCGCCCACTACCTCCTCAAAAACTCCATTCACCTGACATTGTGCAGTTTTAGACCAAAGGACATCAATTTTTTTCTATTGCATGATTGGCAGTAGAACCAAATTTAAAATGCCACCTACGGTCTAAACTTGATTTTATCATTCTTTATCACTTTAAAAGTCTTCAGTATGTTAAAAGAGAAATAAAATAGAATTTACATTGCTATGCCAATTTAGAATCTAAAGTTGATTTGTAATACACAGAAGAGCAGTGTGAACTTGGGGATACGATTCTGTAAGATTTTCCTTAACAATTCAGCAGAAAGGCTTTTTATGACAACTATTTGATTGTAAGAAACCTAAGAAACTAAAGTGTGGTAGCGGAGAATACTATGTGGCTTTGTAATAAAAAACTTATTTTCGTTAAAATTCAATAGCGGAGATTGTGCAAGATGAGAAATTAGCTTTGAGGGATAACAAAAAACAATGGCGTTGATGCGGACAATATTGCACTTGGTTTTTAGTTTATGAAATAAAGTCATATATTTTTTGCTAAGTGCTTCGGATCTTAAATGGAATTCCACATGTTTTACATCAATGCAGTTTGCTTAAGTTTTCTATATAATAAGCTTCAAAGCTGTAACATAAAAGCATTTTCTGCTAGTTGATTCATCATCAAATATATTTGTCATGCAGCTTCACGCGGGAAATGGGGAGCATTTATTTCCCGCAAAGAAGCAAAGCAGAGGTTGCTTTTTCCTTCATCTATTGCATACCATGATTCAAGAACGTAATTTTTATAATATTTTATGCTTGAATTGGAAACCTACAGTGTTGGGATCTTGTGGAGACATTGCATTTGGTGCAACTGGATCCCTGATTTCACGACTCAGGCTCGACCATAAGAAAGATAAGGATTTTGTTCCATTACCAGGTCCTCTTCTCCGAAAGTACATTGCTTATGCAAGGACATACATTTTCCCCAGGTGCTTGATTTTAAGTTCCCCATAACATGTCCTATAAAGAAATTCTTTTTGTTGTAATACTTTTTTTTTTTTTTTTTTTTTCTGTGTGAGTTAGGATGTCCAGGCCAGCTGCTGACATATTGCAGAAATTTTACCTGCGATTAAGAGACCATAATACCTCAGCGGATGGTACCCCTATCACTGCAAGACAGTTAGAAAGTTTAGTGAGGTTGGCAGAAGCTCGTGCACGGTTGGACTTGAGAGAGGAAATAACGGCCAAAGATGCTATGGTGTGTTTGCTTCTTACATTCAACTTTATGTTTTATGGTTATGAATGTTTAGCATTTAAGAAGCCTTAAACGAAAAAAGTTTATTGAATACAAAATTGGAACGCTTGAACCATATTTCAGGACTTGGTACATGGAGGATATGTGGCCATGGGAATAGTAGTAATGTATGGCTTAGAAAGTATAAAGAAAGATTAGTTGGGGCAAAACAAATGAAATTTTGTTACTTAAAACTTTTTTTTTCTTAACTTGAACCAACACAAAAAGTTGCTGTAATGATAAATCAATGGCTAGGAAAGATCCATACGACCAATAGATGGGTGAGTTTTTCTGTTGCTGCCACATCAGATGATCATTAGAATATGCATTGGTTCACAAAACACTTTGGTGTCACTATAGTTGCATGCTGTAAACCAAAAATTTTTAGGGCGAGAGAGTTAAATGCTTGTCTTAGTTCCTGGAATCTAAACACATAGTTGAGAGATTTTCTTGTGAGACGCTGGTGGCGAAAAATCAAACGTTTTGCCTAATTTTTCACTAAGAGACTGCTGGGATTTAACAAATTTTAATGTAAATATCACCGCTATTCCCTCCCTCTTGCGCCGTTTGCTTGGCCGGGAAGATAGACAAAGGAGAAGAGAAGGAAGAAGAAGAGGAGAGAGAGAGAGAAGATACACAAAGCTGCTTTGTGTCATTTTCATTCGCCGCTCCTATTATGAATTTTATTCTAATTGAACGACTATACTCTTACTCCCATTTTTTATGATTTTAATTTTTATGAGTTTTATATCTCCCAAATCGCTAAAAATGTATTTTTCCTTGATTTATCGAGTTTTAGTCAAATAACTTTTTGTATATGATAGATATTATCCTTACAAACATTTTGATTGTAATATTCTTGAATTTCACCGGATAAAATAAAATTTGTGATTTTCTGAAGCTATTAACTATTATAGCTTCAAAAATGTAGCCAACCCCACATAGTGGGACAAAGGCTTGATGTTGTTGTGGTATTGACTAGTATAAAGATTTTTTTGTATTCCTGTATTTTATGTTGCCTTTCATATATTAAAGTGAGACTAATATAATTGAGATAAGATAAATGTAACATTTACATGTAAACAAAGAAGACTGACTTTTAACACTATAATCAATATATGTTAGCTCTTAAAATATAATTCCCTGCGTAGAAAGGTGATTTGGGGTTAAATTAAATGTTGATGACTAATTGGGCAACAATTGGGGTTAAATTAAAGATTGATGACCAATTGGGCGACGGTTGGGGTGGAAAGATGAAAACGCCACATTAAATATAGATGTCTTGTCTTACTCTTCATAATTGCATTGACATGATTGCATTGATATAATGTCATATGAATTAATTGATAGAGGTAATTGATATGAAACTGATTGAACTAACACTGATACTGATACAATATAACATATCATGCCTATTGATTGATCATCCTTTTTATCATTTTTTTTATAATTTGATAGATTTCTTTTGACTTTCTTATCATATTGGTTTTACTATTGATTGATATAATTTTTTTATTATTATTTTTATTATATCGATAGAATATTGATTGTTTATTGATATGGACTGAAATTGGAGCAGCCATATTGGTTTTTTTGTCTTGCATTGAATGCAATGATACATTTTGGTTACCTACTGGGCTTTTATGCTCATTATGTGATTTTATATGATATCAGATGAAGGTAAGGAGCTTGTAACATGAGACTAGACAGTGATGCTAGTTTAGTTCTACTTTTTTCTCTTTAGTTTTATATGTGTTTTTTTGTAGCCTATGGTGGTTATTATATATATACTTTTGGACTTTAAATTTTATAGCAAAATGTAAATATTGACATTCTGCCACATTAAAACTTTTTTTTGCCGAAACTTCTGTAACGCGGATTTTGGCAAAAAATTTAT
The DNA here is from genome assembly GCA_016618105.1 of Dendrobium huoshanense. Lineage (NCBI taxonomy): Eukaryota > Viridiplantae > Streptophyta > Magnoliopsida > Asparagales > Orchidaceae > Dendrobium > Dendrobium huoshanense. The sequence goes on from CM028350.1 coordinate 16,944,406, forward strand.
TAGAAATCCATTAGAAACTTGTAGGAAAAATTAAAAAAAAAAATCCTTTCGTACAGTTTCTCTTATAATTACGAATAAACAAGCATCACATAATAACAAATCAATATATCATAATAATATAACATTAAACAAAATCATTTTGAATGACAATTTTAACAGAAGACAACTAAATAAAGAAGTAAAAACCAATTTTAACATTATGTTCATATGTTATGAGTTAGTACATTACATAAAAAATTTGAATAGATACATCAAATGAAGCATATCAAAATTGAAATTATTTATCATCAATCTCCTAACTCTCCTTAGCCTTTTCAGCCTAATGCTGACGAGGCTGCTACATGAATGCCCGCAACTCAGTTTGCATTTAACTTTGTTGCGCTTGCAAATCAGCTTGTGCTTGCCTCATCTGTTCTATTTATGCTGTCAAAGTCACCACCCTTTGATAACTAACTCCCAATGCCATTATTTGTGAAGGATGCTGAGCTGGACGATTGTGCTTCATATGCATAGGCCTATGAGACTAATACATACACTCTCTCGTTCTGCATGCCTCCTAGTGTCTATGATCACGTACTGTAGTCTAAGTACTACATTGATCTCACAGTGGATCCCTTACCAACAAAAGCCTTGCTCTCACGAAGCCGTGCATAATTCTATTGAAGCATATGAAACACACACACACACACACACATATATATATATATATATATATATATATATATATATATATATATATATATATATATATAACTTATAAACAAAGTACTTGTTGACCTCTGTATAATACCCAAAGGAAACGAAAAAAGAAATCATACCTTGTACTGGTCGAACCCGCGGATCCCGCCCGATATCCTGTGTATCTGCTCTGCCCTGCGATCACTTCCCGTCAATAAAAGAAGGCCAAACGAAGCCTTCTGTTCGGCTTCTCCCTCACACGAAGCTTCGACTCCCTCTTCTTCCTGTAGCCCTCCTACATGATCCCAACTCCAGATCCCTACCTAGCAGTCGAACCCAACTCGTGATTACGCCCCATCTCCAACTGTCGACGACACCAAGCTCCTGATCTCTACCTCCCAGAACTGATCCCCTGTTCGCAAGCCACTGACCTTTGGGTTCATTCGTCTAGAGAGAGAGAGAGAGAGAGAGAGAGAGAGAGAGAGAGAGAGAGAGAGAGAGAGAGAGAGAGAGAGAGAGAGAGAGAGAGGAAGAGAAAGCTTTCTCCATACCTTAAGCCTAAGTGTCATCCCGCTCTCTTAGCTTGCGATCAAACTCCACAACAAATCCTAGCCGACTCCCCACCTCTTCGGCCCCTCTGTTGATGGTCAACTTCACTCATCTGACGCCATTCCCTTCCTATTAGGGCTGAAGTTACGACATTTTAGATTGGAAGCCATGGTAGGAGCTCGCTATGAAGGTAACTTTATCCCTTTCCTGCCCTTCCTTGGCCAAATCTTGTAAATTAGAGGGGTCGAAAGGGGAAACAGAGGATTTAAGTTACTATAAGATTAACTAAATCTCGTCCAAATGAGATATAGCTTAAATTCCGTTCAATGCCTGTATAAATCTGGTATTCAGATAATTTTTCTTAACAAGATTTAGCATAAATCTTACTCTGATTTTGCATAAATCCTATTAATAAGATTTAGCATGAATAATAATCTGGCTCAAGTCAAGCCAAAGTACTATTCAATTCTTGTATCAATTTATTTGAATTAAATTTAATTAATTTGATTTGATTAAAATGAATTATTTTTAATTATATTTAATTATAATTAATTATAAATTAGATATAGTTAATTAGATTTAATGATGATCAATTATGTTTAGTTATAATTAATAATTATTAATTGTAATTAATTAAGTTTAATTATAATTAATTATTAATTAATCGTACATTAATTATATTTAATCAAATCTTATTATAATTAACTATTTTTAATCATAATTAATTGTAATTAATTTGTTTAATTATAATTGATTTAAAAAAAGAGGAAATGCTAGTGCTTCTCTTTCCTTGCCTTGATCCACATACCACCTCTATCTCGACGTTCGCCAAGGTATAAACCTCCTAAACTTGGGAGAACCTGCCCTCGGCACTTGCGACAGGGCGAATAACCACGCATGCGCGCTTTTCTTAGCATGGTGGGAGGAATGTCGCTCCGATGCTTGTGGCGAGGCGGGTAATCCCCCATAAAGTCCTTTTTTGGTGTTCGTGGTGCGCCAATGGACCACCTATGCATGCTTTTCTTAGCGGGGTGGGAGGGAACTTGGTGCGGTGCTTACAACGAAGCAGACGATCCCTGTGCGTGCTTTTCTTAGCATGGCGAGGCAATAAAGAACTGCTTTTAAAAAAATACTTTTTATAACCCATGCACGCCTTTCTTGGCGTGGTGGATCACAAATAAAATCACCGCCACGATGTCTCACAAACACCATTCGTGCACGTCTTTCTTTATGTTGTGGGTAGGCAGCCTCTTAGTTTTTCTCCTAAACGGGGGAGACGTCGGGAGGTTGCCGAAATTTTGTTTGAAATAAGAAAAGGACTTGGAAAAAATGGGACTTGAACTTGTTATAAATGATTTAATTGAACTCAAACAAATCAAGTAAAGAATTTGAAAATAAATAAGATTTGGACCTAAATGAATTCGAACTTGAATTTGACCTAAGTATTAAGTGAATATGACTTGGGCAATTTGGACCCAAATTCAAGTGGGCATGACTATGCTTGGACATTGAATATGAACTAGAATTTGAACTCAAGCAAATATTTGAGTTGGGAAACAAGAGATTCGACGAATGGAAGAGGCTCATTTTGAGCCTGAACTTTATTTGAACATGTTTTTGGACTTGTACTTGAGCCTAAAACTGAATGGAATTCAAATGATTAACAAAAATACTTGAGTCTAAATGAAATAAGTTCAGACTTGAGCTCAGTTTGAATACTAAACAAATATGACTTGAATCTTTTGGGATCTAACCCAAAAGAACAAGGGACTTATATTGAAGCTTCGCCGGACTTGAGTAAAACTTGATTGAACCAAATGACAATCAGATGAATTTGCAATTTGGACAGCAGGGGACTCGTTATGGAGGAAACTTCAAGCAAATGAAAGCTTCAAATGTGTATCATAATCCATACATAAACCTCTGACTAGTGAGAATTAAAATGCAAACAAGGATATGAGTGTACGTTGCAAATCATACAATAATAATGATCTGTATCAAATAAAAAAAAAAAGAAAATAGAGATATGTAAAGTTTGAGATAGGTGAAGAGCTTTGCATATGAACAACCACAAATAATGAACAAGTCCTAAACATAGACTTGTAGGTCGATGTGCCAAAGTCCTGCAAGCATAATTCACTCACAAGTGATAATGAAGTTCCATACAGTTCGTAATATCCACATTAATAAACTCGCAAGTCTAGACAAAGAACCTGAACTCACTAATGGAGGAGATTCCTAATGAGTGTGTTGACTCGTTACAAAACTCTTGGATGATGTAGTGGCAAATAAGCAATAGACTTGTGATGATGCAGTTTCTCTACAACTAATGTCAACTATTTTGAGAGTGTATACAATGGTTCCCACGAGCATTGAAATATGTGCAAGCAAATGCAGCAATTTTCCAATTTACATTAGAGTAATATAATGATGGTCTTTGTGGCAGTCATGCAGGAAGATGTAGTAACCCCCACTACATCCACTTGTAGGCATTAACAGAACTTTGTAGCAATCACACTAGTCTACTTGTATATAACGACGGTAGATGAGATGCAAAAGCAATAATTTCTTTACAACCAACATCAAGTGTCTTTAAACTACAAGCAGTGACAGTCAACATGTAATGACTTGCAAATCAAAACACATGAAGAGATTATTAATGAATGTGGCTCAACCGACGGCTAATATCATGTTACAAATGAGCGTATTGATTTGCATAATAGGCAATAATGAAGGGTATGCTGTAGGAATGAGGAGTCCTCTATAAACATGAACATGTAACATGTCATTTTCAGATGAAGGCTGAAGGTCATAATAAATACTGAAAAACTATAACAATGGTGAGCTCCTATGAGCTACCTAGGAGATCTATTACACACGTTGTCTACAAGTGAATACAAAAGGACTACAATAGATAATGACATCTGTAAGCAAGGTAGGGGATTTGTTAGTGCACTACAATCTACTTGCATAAATCATGCAATTAATGCACGACAGTCTACCTGTATACAATGGGCATGTAACCAGTACAACGTCATACCACCAGATCTGCAACATTATTACAAGCGGCAGAAGGCGTTTATAAATATCTCAAAATGCCCCTATATATGCACCGTAGTTTGTATATACATAGGTACAGAAAGGGTAAGTGTAATCATAAAACTCGTGTGGGCCCTGACGAGCGGGTTATTGGTACACACGTGACATCTAGGGATGCTGTGCGGGTCAATAAGTGAATTCAAGCTCGAACTCGATCCTTCTATGCAGATCAATAGAAGTCGACAGTGTTCGAATCATCAAACAAATATACGGTGGTGGCAACCAACATATTTGTCTTAATACATTCATATTAGGCCTTCAAGGCCTATAACAATATGAATTCACTAATAAAGGCACAAAGCCTACGAAACTCAATCCTCTATTGACTAGTAGACAGAGTCGACAGGGTTCAATCCACAAAAAGAAATGACCCTTTATACCCCAATGATAGTCGTGTTGAATGTAGATCTCAACTGGAGGGGTTCACAAAATATCTTCAATTGCCCTCAAATATCCACAAAATTCAAATATTTTTCAAGTGACCTCAGCGTCACCCCGATGATTGCCGTGTTGAATGAAGATCTCAACCGGAGGGGTTCACAAATATTTTCAAATGCCACTCAAATACTCCAAAATCTAAAATCCAAAAAAAAAAATCCTAAATTTTAAGATATTTAAAATTTAAAAATCAACTATCCAACCATTTAAAGTAAAACACATCAACTCTCCGCAACAGTTTGCCTGGGTGGACAAGTTCGCAATAGTTTCCCGGGGTAGCCAAGTTAAAATTTCTCTTCAGCTCACATAGAGCTAATGCCTAGTCGAAAATATCACTAGGATTCATTCTCAAATAATCTCCTGCTAGTAAGGACATGGTACGTATCCTCTGACCGGTGGTTTTGCTGCTAAATGGCACCGCATGATTAACGGTTATGACCCGGGGCCCTCTGAACCGAGTGGTTTTGCCGCCAAATGGCACCACGAAATATCGATTATGACCAGAGCCAATATGCTCCTTAGTGGTATCAAATCCTTGAGATATGAATCAATAGGATATGATCGATTGTGCACAAAGCTCTATGTTAGCTAAGGTGGATTCAAATTTGTCCCCTTAGACAAGCATTCCCCTCAAGTCTACAAGATCCCCTTGGACGAAGCAACCCATAGTTGTCGACAAGGATCCTTCTGTCAGGTTTGGTCGACTACCTCCTCTGACTAAGTAGATCAGGGACCATGATGGCTCGGGACGACAGAACCATGGATCTTGATCGAGTCCATCATCCATTCCCCCACTATCCGCTTTATGTATGAGCTAATGAAATTTCTATTTTAAATTTTAAATCTTCCAAACTTTTCAAATTCCCAAATTCAAGCCCATGCTGCTACTATATGCCATATAACATGTATTCTCTACGTTTCTGATTGACGACTAGCCTTAATCGAAAGTTCTCTCTCGTGATCGGGTGGGGTAATTAATTATAGGGGCTTGTGCCTATAGGAAACTAGAGCTTAGATTATAAAATCTCATAAAATAAGGGCGAAATTTCTGGGTAGTGTCTTATCTACAAACCCATCTGCCTTCTAAAATTTATCCCGAAACTAATCCATTAAAACTCCCTCACCGAAGAAAAGCATACAATGCGGGCGGAGGCTGTGGCCGAATTTTTGAAGCCCACGGTACTTAATAAAAATTCTTATACTAGCATATGCTTTTCTTAATCTCTAATAAATCGACTGATTATCCTCTAGGCTATAGGCTGTCAAAATCGAGTCACGGGTCGGGTAAAGCTGACCCGACATTGTTCAACCCTACCCGAACCCGACCCGTTTGTTGTCGAATATTTTTGTTTCGACCAGATCCAAATTGAGTCGATTCAAGCCCGATTAGGTTCGATCGTGCTCGATAAATTCAATAAATATCGTCGAAGTAAAATTGGCCCAAATTAAACCTCAATTAAATTAAATTAAATTAAAATCAAATCAATCCAAACTGAACCCAATTGAGCCCCGTCGAATCAAATTCGACTTAATTCGATGTTATTCAACGCCGATTCAAGCCTAATTTCATAAAATTGGCTTGATCGTACCCAATCGGACCCAAACCGACCCAAATCAGTCCTGTTCGAGTCCAATTTGAGCTCGATGTCAGCCCAAATTAGCCAATTTGGGCTAGATTGAGTCCTAAAATCAGAATTTGAGATCAAGGGCTGAGATTTCTTCTCAAATCCCACCCAATCTCACATCAGAAAATCCACTTGAGTGGTATTTTCTTCGTTTCGCGTGACTTGGAGGCGGGATTGGATTGTTTTGGGTGGCACACCTGCTTTGTGCGTGTCCACAGGCGAACAAAAGAGAAGACAAAGGAAAGAGGGGGGCATTTGCCCCCCTCTTGTTCTGTCTGTCCGAACCCGAGCGTGCGCGCATGCACGCGAGCTTGAGAGAGAGAGAGAGAGAGAGAGAGAGAGAGAGAGAGAGAGAGAAGCGAGGAATTCGGTACTTCCCTGCTTGGAGCCTACGCTCTCTAGGCTGACCGACCCCGTCTAGATCCTCTGACGCCTCCTTGTCATCCACCCTCTTTGGCTGCTTAGAGCCCCTAAGCCACCAACCTCTCACCAATCCGTGCATGGCTCTTCCAAGAGAGTTAAAACTAGGGTTTTCTTGAAATTTGAAAGGGAGAAGGTGCTTCCATAGCCTCATTTTCTTGCTTCCCGGCAAAGGCGAGGGTTTCTTCCATTTTCTTCCCCAATGCCGACGACCTCAAGGCAACAAGGAAGCTGTTGGAAGCTTCCAAATAGTGCTTAGGAAACTTTGGAGCACCTTGGATAGTAAAGAAGGTACCCAGAGCATCTTGGACAATGGCAACAATGTCCGGAGCAGCTAGGACAACAGTCTTCTTCCCCCGGAGCAGCTTGGACAGCTACTTGGAGCTTGGATTGGAGCACTTGGACAGCCCGGGTGAGGTAAAATCTCAAAAACTTAGGGAAAGCCCTAAGGCCCCCTAGCCTTTGATGTGGGGTTGACGTCCCCAAACCCTAGATCTTTAGAAACTTCGATTTTTTTCTCCCAAAATCCCTCATTTGCCGTCCTCTTCACAAAACAATGGAAATTTGGTGGTTTTCATTTGTTGGTTCTCATGTGAGAGTCCTGAGAGGATGTTAACGCGCGTAGGGGTGTTGGATTGGTATCCAACACCTCTCAAATGCACTATTTTGCACTCATATCACATGCTTAGCCTTTGCCTAAAATGAACCATAGGTTTTGATGATATCTTCCTATCCCAAAATGTATGATGTAGTAAGGGTTTCATTGCATTGTAGGTCATATTTCTTTCCCCTAATGCTAATATCGCGACAAAATCGATCTAGTGCATTAAATTGCATTTGTTGAGTTTGTGTTTCATCTTAGATTTGTGAAATTATGTAAACATACTTGTTCAATTTCAAATGTTGGATAAACTAATTTAGTGTACTTAATGGGTTTCCAACATCCATGACTAGACTTTGCCTTGTGTTGAAAATGTACAAGTTTATTTATGTGATACCCTAAATTGGAGAGAACATTTATAAGTAATTCTTTTAAAACTTGCAACTTGTTCAAATTACATGCACATTTCATTTACACATAAATTACCAAAAAAATAATTTATGGTTATATGAATGTGCATATGTTGGAGTTTAAGAATTTCTTTGAGTTCTTGCAAATGTTTTATCATGAACTTAATCAATATGAGAAGCATTTTAATTGAGTTTATGCGCAATATTTCGCAAGATTGGGTAGTTGATTGTTCTTAGTTGTGCAAATCTCTAAATTCAGAAACTCAACGTTGTGCCTTTAACACACTAGAAGAATACATACATTAAAACTTGTGGCTCTTTGTAAATTATGACAAATGCACGCAAATGAATTTGAGCGGCCCAAAGCAATTTCTAGCTCATTGTGAAATCCTTCACATTACTCTCAAAGGTTTATGTTGATGATTTCATAATGTAGAGAGCCAATCAATATCATATGTGATACTTTACAAAGCTCAAAGTTTAGGGTTTGAACCATCACATATTTACTTTTAGGTTTCTCCTAGATCTTGTCAAAACTGATCTTTAGGATATCCCTAGAAGCTTCCAAGTCCCCTAGATAATGTCAAAATTGATTTAGAAAACTTTTCAAAGCTTTAGGAATCATCTCTTCTTTCCATGTGTCAAAACATTTATGGAAGAATGGGAAATTTCTCTTCTCATGCATGTCCTCCTTCAAACTTGATGCTTAGAACTTCCTCAAAGTTGTAAATTCTATGTTGCATGAGTTCAAACATATGCACCTCTATGTGTGACATTTTGGAGCCTCTCCAAGCTCCAAATGTTCTATTACATGAAACGTCAAAACTTTAGGATCTTATCCTAAGTCACAACTCCTTTGTTGAGACCCAAAATCAACAAGTAACTATCATCTCCTTTCATGTGTGATAATTTTTGAACCTTCCAAAGTTTCATAATATCGCTACATGAAGACCTTGAAGCTTAGAGCCAACTCTTAAGGTTCCTTTTTCATTTGTTAAGACAAGATCAACAGATGAACATCCTCCTTCGGCATAAGACCCTAATCTTAGCCTATCATATTTACCTAACCCAACTTAGGAAGATGAGCTTATATCATAGAGTACAAACTCGATAATTGGTTCTTGATCCATAGTTCCAAAACTACAATTCATTTCTCTCTTATACATGACGTGTGGAGCTTTCTCAAAGCTCCAAATGCTTTATTGTATAAATCCTATAACCTTAGGATGAAAAACCTAGGTTCATTGTATTTCGCTTGTTGACACAAAATCAACGAGTCAACATCATTTCCCTTCTTGTGTATGTCAACTTGGGTTTCCCTAAAATCCTAAATGCATGCCAAGAGACCTTAAACTTGGAACCAACTTCCAAGTTCTTCCACCTTGTTTGTTGGAGCATGAAATCAACAAATATTCCTTCATGTGCCAAGAAACCTTAAACTTGGAACCAACTTCCAAGTTCTTCCACCTTGTTTGTTGGAGCAAGAAACCAACAAATATTCCCTTCATGTGTTATATTTTGGAGCACCCTCAAAGCTCTAAATTATTCTATCACATGAGCCTTCAAGATCTTAGGGCCAAATTCTAAGTCCAAACCTTTATTTGTTAAGATATGAAATTAGCAAATGAATAATCCTCTTTCATGTATAATGCATGGAGCATTGTCGAAGCTCCAAGTGTTGGAGTGCATGAGTTATTTGAAACTTGGAATCAAATCCCAAGTTCTTATATCCTCATTGTTGGAACATAAAACCAACAAATATCTTCTCATGCAAGATGTTCTAAGGCTCCTCAAGCCTTTAAACATATCGTTACATGAGTCCTCTAATTTTAGGACCCCTTCTTTGTTTGTTGAAACACAAAGTCAACAAACAAACGTCACTTTTCTCTTCATGTTTACTTAATTAGAAGCTTCTCCAATACTTCTACTTACTATTACATGAGGTTATTAAACTCAAAACCAAACTCCAAGTTCTTTCTTTCAATTTGTTTGAACCTATGGTTAACAATTGAACATCCCGCTTAGACTTAGGAACTAAATCCTAGTCTTCCTTCTCTATTCACTTGATTTCAATTAGGTGAATGACCTTATTTCTTTGAATATCAAATATTCAAAGAACATTCATGAAATTTTGTAACTTTCAAGTTACATCTCCATTTACTCAATCTCAACTAAGTGAATGATCATTTCCTAGTGATCCCAACTAAGTGAATGATACAATTCATGTGATGAAAATCCGATTATCAATGTGATGGGGACATCAGATTGTGGAAGGTCTATTAGAGACGTGGCCGTCGATTTACGACCATGATTGAGTCACTGTATTTTTGATTTGTTTTATGTATTTTCTTATTTATGAAGTCATCTTGTATTTACTTTATTAGTTTTCCGTTGTACCTTTTTATTAAGGGAGGTCGTATGTAAGCCCAAGGGGCATTGTCGTCCTTTATTTTTGTGAGTCTTTGTATGTGGCTATTTATAGCCCTAGTGTTCTCCTTTTGAAGGTAATGAATGATTAATTGAAAACTTTGTTTCTCTTGTTTGAATTCGCATGAGAGCTTGAGAGGTTGGAGTGAAATCCCTAGGAGAGGGAAACTTGTGCAATACCCACCAACCTAGACGAGTCAGGTTCACGGTTCTACCTTCTATCTCTTCTCTCTTCCTCCCTCTATCACCATCAGCCATACCATCTTCCCCTCACCTTGTCCAAAGTTCATCCCACCGAATTCTCCCAAAAAACCCCTCCACCTAGCCGCCGGCTCTATTACCCGAACCCCATCCAAGCCGTCGGCCTTAGCCCCTTGCCCACTCTTGGATATACTTCCTAATTTTGATTGCCATAATTTAGATGAAATTTTGAATTCAAATTTACCCAATTTGGAATTCAAAATCTTTCCTAAATTATAAAATCTATTTTAGGAAAGTTTCCAAATCTTCCCCATCGGATTTCAAATTATTTTGGAGTGAATTATTTTCATTCTAAAACTAGTAATCTAAATGAAGGAAGCATTAAAGCCTCCTTAATTTTCTCCCCCATCCCCATAAAGTCCTCGGCCTTGCCCTCTAAGCCGCGGGTCCCACTCATCTTCCCCTATTCCTTGAGTTCCTAATTTAGTTGGAGTTAATTTAGGATCAATTTGGAATTCAAGTCAATTGAATTTGAAATTCAAATTCTCTCCTAGTTTTAACTTATCTATTTTAGGAAAGTTTCCATAAAAAATTCCAAATCAAATTCTATTTGAAGTTGATTTAATCTCTTGCCTGATTTAAGACTCCCTTGATTAGGCAACCCCGTAATTAATTCCCTAACCTCCTCTCTCTCACACAATGCCGCCAGCCCCCTAGTCTAACCGCCCATCTCTCTCTCCACTCCCTCTCTCTCTCTCATTAATTTCCCTCCCCAATTTTGGGTGAATTAAATTCCCCTCCAAATTTCTTTCCTCTTAATTTCAAAATCTGAAATTTATTTTAGAATTTTGAATTTAAACTTCTCCTCCAACCTATTCCTAACTCACGTGTGGCTCCCCTCTTTGGCCGAACCCTCCCCTTCTCATCTCTTACTTCTTGCGAGGATTCCTTTTCTCTCAAGAGATCTAGAAGCTTTGAAGGACACACAACAACGCAAATGTATGGACGATCTGGAACTTGACTACGGCCTCTCCTATGAAAAGCAAGGGTTTGTTTGCATCTTACATTCGACCTTCTTTGACGTCAACCCCCGCATCGATCACACCGTAGAAGAGTACGTGGAGCACATTTTGGATACCTTGGTCGAGGCTATTGAAGAGCAACTTGGAATCGTCGAGTGGAGGATTACAACCGATCCTTGACGAAGGTTTTCTAATCTCCCTTTTCTTGTATTTCTTAAAGTCTAACCCGTCTTTGTGATTTGATTGTAGTCAAGAAGATCGCGTTTACCCAATTCTGCCAAGCTTAGTAAACATATGGAATTGAGTGCACTTCATTTGTTTCTAATCTCATTGTTAGATTAGGGATTTTTGTTGAAAACTATTATATTTGCATGATCTTGATTTCCTATGTTATTTTGATGATTCAAACTTCTTATTTTGCAACTTAGCCTAAATGGAAGTGACCGCCCTTAAGTTTTATTTCGTCGTTTTATTTTCTAATAAGTTTTAATTGTTATTTCTCTAATCAGCAAGCTCTTACAAAATTTGCTTCACGCATTGTAGTCCTACATCACAATGTATATGGATCCTGGATGCTTTTCAATCCTCTTCGTGAAACATTGTGTTGTCTACAGGATGTGGTTGAGATAATGAAGGAATCTTTGTACGACAAACTTTTGGATGAGCATGGCTTTGTAGATTTTACTAGGAATGGTGGGATGAGCCGGCAGAAAGAAGCCAAAAGATTCTTGAGTGCCCTCCACAAAGAATCTGAACTTAAGCAAGATGAGTGCTTCTCAATTTCGGTTAAGTGCTTCCATTGTTTTGTGCTAATTAGGTACCCTGTTACAATGAATATGAACTTAAAAAAGTTGTAAAGTGGCATAATAAGAGCATAACTTTTTCCTAATGATTAGGTATTGCTTTACGTAGAAGGCTTTCATATTAATGCGCTATTGCAATTGAAAAACATTATTGCAGGTGATTTATTATCTGAACTAACTTATTCCGTAATTTCTTCTATTTTCTATCAGGAAATATACAGTTTGGCTGATATGATTGGCTTGAGAGTTCCAGACGTTGACACTTTTTTGGATAACTTGAACAATGCTGGCTATCTTCTTAAGAAAGGACCAAATAAGTATCAGGTATTTCGTTTGTAAAACATGAACTTATCTTGAGTAGCTCTTATCAAGTTTTGTAGTTTTAACAGAATAAAACAAGAGAAAGCTAACAAATGGTTAAAGGAATAATGTAAGAGTGTAATACCCCACGATACCTCTTATTAGTAATGTAGAGTGCCACATAAATGAACATAACTTTCATTCTTTTCATTTCATATTCCTCATCATTTGAATAATTATATAAAAACAACCACCGACAAATGCATTTATTGAACAAGCAGAACCATCTAAATAGTCCAAATTTCATCCTAAGTACTTACAGAGCTACTAAGGAAATCAGAATACATCACTACATTTAGACAATTTACATACTTCACAAGAAGATATTATAAACACTTCTAAATAGAAAACCTAATCATTCCAACACTTTTCTAATCAGACTCAATTTTCTCCTTTCATTTTCCTATAACAACAGCCAGTATAAAATAACTGATGAGTTATGAGGCTCATAAAATTATGCAAATTTAATAACAATTTAAATGCAAGACTATAGAAATAACAACATTAGAATCATAATTGAATCAAAGTTACTATTATTTGCACAATAACATAAAAGCATATTTAGAAGCATTCTTTCATTCATTTGAAATCTATACAGAATATCATAGTTTTCGAATGATTTGACTATCATTTTCATATAGTTAACTTCATAACATTGTTCAATGGAGCCTAGGTAAATCTTACATTATCGCTATTGAATTACATAAAAGTTCATTTTGCCTCTTTAGGGGTCATTTTTATCCCACATGCTATGCAGGTATCATATTTGGGGTACCTTTTTCCCCATTTGCTATGCAGGTATCATTCCAACCTTCACTAATTTGATATTCAGCAAATTTCAATTATTCATAATAAATACTTGTTTTATATCATTGCATACTTTTATAACAATATATCAATTATATTGTTTGCATAAGAGAATATGTAGATAATATTTAAAATTTAACTATTTTCCAAAATATTACCAACTGATAAAAGTTTTAAACAATCGTACTTGATCTTATTTCAACTTCCAATCATTCATATGGATATGTAGTTGCTTGTACATGAATACTAGGAGGTATGCTCATATTCACTAATTTAAAATCATCTTAATGCAATTATACCTTCAAATGAATAAAGTGACTTTGTATGTATATATAATTGATAACATTCACTTTTGTAATTTAGAATTGCATAACTTATCTCTTTGACGATTTATCTCCTCAAATTCTCTACCTCGGTTTGTTTGTAAGTTACCTACAATCACCTCTCTAATTCTATGATTTCTACAATTTATAATTCAAATAAATTGCATGAAATAAATTTATACTAACATAATCATTTACCTCGTAACCTCCCTTCTGCAAAAACTCGATGAATCCTGAAATGCAATTTGTGTAAACTTATTTAGAAACTTGTACAACCTTTGTAAAATTATCAACCAATTTAAAACAACTAAATTTACTTTAACAAATATTCTTCTTTCCTCAATTTCCTTCTCTTCCTTTCTCTTTTTCCACTGAATTAGTCACCACTTCACTCATGGCAACAAACAGTCGTTCTGCTTCTTACTCCACCAAGAAACAATTCTCCTCAATGCTACTAATATCTCACAGTCGCAGTTCTTACCTAGAAATTTCTCTCAATTAACTTTTGTTCTGCTCACAGGATCCACAAGACATGCTTCCCACTTTCTTTAGCTCATAGAACCGAGCTCCTCCCTACAGCTGATCACTTCTTCACAGCACTGTGCCAGTCCCTTCTCCAGTGCACTGCACTGTGCCGTGTAATGCAATAGTTTCCTCACCCGTGCTTCTCCTCCACTGATAACTGCTATCTGATTCTTCCTTCCCACACTCAAATCTACACTTATCTATTCGGTTTGTATATCTGAAACCAAATGGAAGTGGGGCCCACTGCAACTGCCATCACACTTCAGTCTTTTCAAAGCATCTATTCATGAAATAAAACAATTATCTGCTTTAATTCAATCTTTACCTAATATCTAATATTTACTTAACAGAAATTTTAACTTATTACTGTAAAAATTATGTTAAGTATAATTATAATTTAAACTGAAAAGAAAATAATTTATTTAAATTACTTTTTAGAGTTTATGCATTTTTAGAAATTTACATTTAAGATATACTTAAATTATGAAAAGAAATTTATATTTCTTTATCTGAAACTTTTGGTTATTACAAAGTGGGGGCGCTGGAACATTTAGCTCATGGTTGCTAAATGGTTTACCAGGGCCATATTTGAGGCTTATATATTAATAGCAGCAACCATATATGGAACCGACCCAAAAACTAAAATCAAAAGAGTGAGATACATATCAACCCCAGCTCCTTTCATATCTAGGACTGACCAACTTTCATTGTCATCCAAACAACCTCCCTCAAAAGCAAATTTTTTTCTCTACATTTGAATCATCCTTCTCCTTCCCTAAGTTTGGATTATTCTCCTTTAATCAAACGTTTTTTAACAGTTGAGTGTGCACACCAAATCCAATCAACCATTGGGAAGCAATGTGGGAGTGACCTCTTTTGGTATCATGCTCAAGTAAAAAGTTAATCATTAGATTCGCAAGTCATATAAGTCATTCGAGCCCAATTGAGACATCACTTGTCCTGTTCTAATCGTGTATTATGTCATATCTAACAGTAAATAGTAGATATGTTTATTTGTGAGGTTTCGAAGCAAACTTTTTTCCCAAATTGAATAGGGATTCACTTTTTGTTCAAATTTGTATATATAAATTGATCCACTTTTATGTAAGTTAATTCAGTTTTATTCTGGCAATTTTATCCAATTACAAATTAGTGATAATAAGCTTGTGCTTAGATGCTAGTAATTTGAGTAAAAGGAACTGCAGAAGTGGGTTTGAAAAGTTAATCTAATTGCAGTTTCATAATCAACCCAGAAATTAAAAAAAAAAAAAAATCAACTCAGAAATTATCGGAACCAATTTTCAAACATTGTTGTCATCCTTGCACAATGCCCATACTAATCGTCTCTGAATAATTGCGCAAAGCTGAAGGAAAATAATGAAATTTCTTCACTTGAGCGAGATTTTCTCATATTTTTATAACTGCTACTGTAAATTTAATGGATTGTTATTTGGAAACTGAATGAAGATCTTACCATCATGTTCATAATGTGCTGGGCTGACTATTTGACCTTTGAGAACTTTCAAAAACTTAAGATTGGAAATACAATGTATATCTGATAAAGCTTTTTCTTTGCAGGTCCTGTCTTCATCTTTCTCGTAGTCAAGCGACTTGGTAACTTGGTTGAGCTGTTGGATAAGCAATTGACAAGAAATGTAGAGAAAATTATTCTCGTTCAATATTACGGTTCTCTGATTTTTCATATTGATTCAGTAGGGAAATATTTTAGTCCAGTTGAAAAAATAACAATTTTGATATGCTTGTTTTTGTATTAGCTGTTTGTTTTCATTTAAAATTTCTTTGCTATGCTGTACTTATATGGAAAGTAATTAGGTAAGGATATCTTGATTTAATTTTAAGAGTATAATTTTATAATATTAATTATCAATATCTTTTGACATTTGATATGTTTATTATATATAGATTATGATTTGCGAATATAGATGCAGGGATATGGATAAAATATTAGAAATATGAGATGCCTATTATTAAAAATATATTATACAAGATGAAGGTTGAATTTCAAGTCACTAGACAGATTTTATTAGGCTTAGTGTATGTGTGTGGGTTTTGGGTTGTATCTATGTTATTTGTGAGGAAGAAGGATTGTAAGATGATTGTGTGTTTTGATTCATATAATTAAATGAGGCGACCATTAAGATTAAACATCCTTTGTTTAGGGTTGATGATTTATTTGGCCAGTTAGAATTTGCATGTGTTTTTACAGATAGACTTAAGATCTGGGTATAACTATTTAAAAGTGAAGGTAGAGGTAATGATGAAAATAATTTTTAATATTCATTATGTTCATTATGAGTTTTAACTCATGCATTTTGGTGTGATTAATGCATTAATTGTATTCATTGATCTAATGAATTGGATTCAAGACATATTTAGATCAATTTATTATTATTTCTATTGATGATAGGTTGGTATATGTGAGGATTGAGGATGATCATGCTATTTATTTGAGGTTGGTATTTGAGATTTTGAGGTAACATTAGTTATGTGAGCTAAATTGCTTTTTCGGGTCATGTTATGAGTAGTGATTAGCTATTTGTGGTCTTTAGACTGTTAAGTAGTAAGCAGTTGATTGGTCAAGATTGGCTTTAGAGTCATAGGTTCTTAGTTTTTGACATTTTCTGCTATTATAGGAAGTTGGTCAAAGGTTTCTCACAAATTACAACTCCTTTGAAAAGATTGACACTGAAGATCATGCTTTTTATTGCATAATAGAGTATGAAGACTGTTTTCATTGGTTGAAGGATTGCATTGAATCAATGCCAGTTATTATAATTTCATCTCATTTTTATAATTTTTTAGTGTTTAATAATGCTTCTCGGGTTGTGTATTATATTGATTTCACAACTTAACTCAATACAACCAATATTTAGACAGAATGGGTCATATTGCATCAGATTGTGGCAGGATTGGAATCCTAAGATCAAAGTGGAGAGAATTATAGAAAGTTCAAATAATTTATAAACTATAGAGCCACTAAAACTTCAATTACAACAAACAATATTCATCATTAAAAACTTTTTCATTTATAAAGAATTATTTAATCAAAACAATTATATTCAAATAGTATATGATTCTTAACCTCTAGATAAATAACAAAATGAGAAAAAAAAAATCTGAGAGAAGATTTACTAACCTCGTATCCATCGAACTGCTACCCAAACACCGGTTATCCTGCAAACCTCGAACTTGATGAACCTTGAAATCCCACTCAAATACAGTTGAAATCCCGCTAGATCACTGTTCCTTTGGCGCCGTTCTGGGATTCTTGTTCGCAGAGCCTCGATCCTTGCCTTCTCCGCGTCTATAAAATGAAAGGGTTGGCTCTTCAGTTCGACACACACGAAGCGCTCCCAGGATCGATCTTCTTCATCATTGCTAGTCGACTTCCCTCCTTCGACGACTTTCTCTCCTCTGCCTGTACCGATCCCAAGCAGAGAGAGAGAGAGAGAGAGAGAGAGAGAGAGAGAGAGATTTGTCTCTAACCTTGCAGCTGACCCTGCTCACTCGGCGACATTCCCCGTCTGTTGGATCGGAAGCCATAGCAGGAGCTCGTTTGTCGTGAAGTTAACCTTCTCCCTTTCACTCTTCGGCTCTTCCGGTGCTGTTCGACTTCGCGCCCTAGACGACTTTCCTTCTTGTTGGAGGGAAGGAAAGACATTTTGATTCAGAAGCAACAACCGGAACTCGTCGGTGTGAAGGTAACTTTGTCCCTCTCACTTGCTTCTCCGGCCAAATCCAGTAAATAAAAAAAAAAAAAAAAATATATATATATATATATATATATATATATATATATATATATATATATATATATATATACATATATATATATTAATTAATTAATTAATTAATTAATTATCATTCATTAATATTTAGTAATTAATTATAAATTATAATTATTTGATTAATTATGTTTAATCTTGATTAATTATAATTAGTAATCATTTAATTATAGTTATAATTAAATTACTAATTATAATTAATTAATAATTAATAATTAATTATAGATTTATAATTAATTAATTATTATGGTAATTAATATTAATTATAATTAATAATAAATAATAAAAATCCCCTCCACTCTATTACCTCGGCATGCGTGTCGAATCGAAAAATTGCCCCAAACACACCTTTGGTGCGCGTGGTGGGATGGGACCCTGAGTCGTCACCTACGACGAGGTAGGCGAGTGACCCCTTGATTCATGTGCCAACCACGACAACCCCGCGAAGGTATGAAATTTTCTAAACTCTGCTTCAACGTTCGTGGCAAACCGGAAAACCGCCCCAAGCACGCCTTTGGTGCGCGTGGTGGGATGAGACCCCGGTGCGGCACCTATGGCAAGGCGGGGTCGCTCATAAGTATCTCCGAGCGAGGGGAAATCAAAATTGCTTTTCAAAAATGCTTTTTAAAACCCCATGCACGCCTTTATTGCGCGTGGTGGGAGAAAAACAAAAATACATCCACCGCGGTGTCTCACCAACACCAATCGTGCACGTCTTTGTTGACGTGGCGGGTAGGTAGCCTCTTGGTTTTTCCTCTAAACGAGGAGACGCCGGGAGGCTGCCAAAATTTTGTCCAAAAGGACAAGGACTTGAACTAAAAATGAACTTGGATTCACACTTGAACCTGAACTGAAGCAGAGGACTCGGGCTTATATTTGTACACAAAATGAACTATAAAAATATTTGAAATGAAATTGAACATGAACTTGATCTCAAGCAAGGACTTGATTTGGGCTACAAGACTAAATGAACTTGAACTCAAGTTAGTATGGACTTGCAATAAATGATTTAAGTGAACTCAAATCAGAAAATAAACAAAGAACTCACATTTGAACATGCACTTGAGCTCAACAAGACTACGAGGACTTGAACAAAGACTTGGACAAGCGATGACGGACTTGTGGACTTGATTTAGACTAAATGACATTAACTTGAACTTAAACTAAATTGAGAATTCAAGCTAAGTCCAAACAAGTTGATCTCAAATGCAAAGAGCTCATCTTGGACTCAAATGGACTCTAATCAAATGACATTAAGCATATGATGAATTTGAACATGAAATGGATTCAAATGCAACAAGGATTTGAACAAAAGAAGGAGACCTATTTGAACTCGAATGAGTTGGACAATGAACTTGATTGAACACTTCTGACTCAAACTTGAACTTGAATCTTGAGTCTCATTTGATTCAAAATCAAGTAGAACTTGATTTGAATGATGACATCAAAGCTCCAATGGAATGATAAGGAGTTGTCACTTTAATTTAAGGGTAAAGTACTCATTCAAATGTCAAGCAATCAAGTGCAAGTTAGTTATCAAGTGGAGTAGTCGCAAACTTTCAATATGACATGTTCATAATCAATGGCAAATGAAGGATAATCATCTCAATTTGAATGAAGACACTAATAAACATGCAACTGGGATGATGATATGCTAACATAATATGCTTTGGGGAGTTGTAATGAGTATCACTTAAATACAACAATCAAGCTCCAAGAAGTTACATCAAAGGAAATGATCAAATGCAAATGAACAAGCAATGTGAACATGCAATTTGATTATAAAGAAAGCTCTAGGATTTCTATGCAAGCAGAAAGAAGGCAAACCACTGATCCAGAAGCTGCTACAATACGCCACCGAATCCGCAACTTCTATGCAAGCGGACAAAAGGTGTCTACAAATACTTTCAAAGTATCCCCATACGTGCACCGTAGTTTGTATACATATAGGTACACAAAAGGGCTAAATGTAATCTTAAACCCGCATGGGCCCCGGTGAACGTGTTATTGGTACACACGTGACGTATAGGGATGCTACGCGGGACAATAAGTGAATTCTAGTTCGAACCCGATCCTTCTATACGGATCCATAGGAGTCGACAATGTTTGAACCAACAAATAAATATGTGACAGTGGCAACCAGAATATTTGTTTTAATACATTCATATTAGGCCTTCAAAGTCTACAATCAAAAGATTTTACTCTCAAAGGCATGAAGCCTACGAAATTCGATCATCTGTCGACCAGTAGAAAGAGTCGACAATGTTCAATTTAGAAAATGAAAATGACCCCAAACACCCCGATGATGGACGTGTTGAATGCTGATCTCAACCGGAGGGGTTCCCAGATATCTTCAAATATCTCCCAAATATCTAAAGTCCATTTCAAATATTTCAAAGCTCCCAAAATATCCATAAAAAATCCAAAAACAAAAAAAAACTCCACAAAATTCCCAAAAACCTAAAATATTTAAAATTGAAACTATCCATCTCAACGCTTAAAGCAAAATTCATCCACTCTTCGCAACAGGTTGCCGAGGTGGACAAATTTAAAACTACTTCAGCTCATAAAGAGCCAAATGCCTAGTCGAAAATATTACGAGGATCCATTCTCAATCAGTCTCCTGCCGATAAGGACGTGGTACGTGTCCTCTGACCGGCGGTCTGCCACCAAATGGCTCTACAGGTAAACTGTTATGATCCGGGGCCCTCTGAACCGAGTGGTTTTACCGCCAAATGGCACCACAGATAGCTGTTGTGGCTAGAGCCAATATGTTCCTTAGTGGCGTTAAATCCTTGAGATATGAATCAATATGATATGATCAATAGGGCACAAAGCTCTCTCTTAGCTATAGGGGCTTGCGCCTATAGGAAACCAGAACTCAGATCATAAAGTCCTCACAAAATAAGGGCAAAATCTTTGGGCAGTGTCTTATCTACAAACCCATCTGCCTTCTAAAATTTACCCCGGAACTTATTCGTTAAAACTCCCTCGCCGAATAAAAAAAGAAAAACGGCGGGGAGGCCGGGGCCGAATTTTCGGAGCCCATAGATTTCTAGCGACTCCACTGGGGATTGATTTCTCTTTCCATCTTTGACTAGTCATCTCAGTATTATAGTAGCATCCATATTGATTTGTACTTAAAATTTTAAGTATCCTAAGAATGATTATTTAAAAAAATATTTCATTGAGATAACTTGTTTAGCAGTATTTTAGATTTATATTTTTTGAATTGCTCGCTAATGTTATCTACTTTTTGTTTTTATGTTCTATGCAAGTCTCTGCATTTTAAAAGTGCGATGTGATGTATCAGATTCTGATTACTAACTCTTACCTTTCATTTATGAAGATGGATCTACAGAACACGCCAATGACCATCTAGCTGGGACGAGGAGCCAGGATCCAACTGGCTAATGCTATCAAAGAGATCAGAAACACTGGAGCTACCATCCAATTTGGTAGTGTTGATTTTCCTACAGTTGTTGCAAGAACTGTCGGAGCTCCTACTGGTCGTGTACATCTGCCAGTACAATGACCTATTGCTGAAACTCCTCGTAGGAGGATTTCTGTGTTTGAGAGGCTGTCACAACCTGAAGTCCCATATACCAAGAGGATTATAGCTGACGGAAGAATCTCAGTGGTGATTGCCAACACCACTACTCAGCCAACCGGGTTGTTTGCGCCCGGGAAATATGATGTCGGGGCTTCCTCATATGGAGGAAGGCTTACAATAAGGCAAATGAGAAAGAAAAATGCTGAACTTCGAGCTTAGCAACAGCTACTCCCGGTCCATCCATCCAACTTGTCTGCCAAAGTGTCTGAAGCCAATGTTCCTACCCGGAATAAGTTTTCTGATTTAAAATGGGTGAAGAGGAATAGCTCCACTGGTGAGCTGAAGAAGTCCTTCTGAGAGCAACGATGTGAGGTCCCAGCCCCTCCAAAGAAGAGAGAGCCTGAAACTCTGTCCGCTCAAGTATACAGAGTATTGAAGACAATGAAAGATAAAGGTCTGAAGAAGAAGTTTCAACGGCCTTTAGTGATCGAGACCAAAAGAACCCCACCAAGGGAGCGTCTGTCCTTTGCTGTAGAAGGAAGAGAAAGAAGGCAAAACCCACGCGGTGAACATCAGGGCTTGACACCTGAACCATATGTTCAGGGATCTTCAGTTGAAAGATCCCGGTGGAAAGGAAAGCAAGTCTAGAGGCCAAAGCCTCAAAACAATAAGGAAGAAAGGAAAGAAAGAAGAGTTGATCTGGGCGTGACATCCGGTGAGGCTTCCCGGAGATCCGCCCCCATCAACAAACAACGTCAGAAGTGGCCCCTAAAAGGACCCATAATGACACTCCTCCAGACGGTAGACACCTTGGAGAATTCTCCAGGGGATCCCGTCGCCCTCCATCCCCTCCAAAAGAAGAGACTAACTTCGATCGCAGCCCACTGATCAAAGAAGTCCCTGTGACTAATCAAGAACCGAAAATCCAATAGCGTCTCCGCTCGGAGATCCGAGTATTGGAAGAAAATATACATGATCAAAATATAGAAGAGGAAGAATACCTTGAAGGGGAAGAAAATATTGATGAATTTATGGAGGAAAACCTAGAAGAAGAATTTGAAGAAATAAATAACACATTGGATATGGAGGTGGTCTATATGGTGAGATACACCAATGCTAATGAAGAAGCCTACTACAATGACGATGAAGATGACAACGATCAATAACCGCTGGTTAGGTGAGTTTATCAACGTCGTCATGAAGTTGGGTCCACCACTGGCAGAGGTGGTCATTCCCAAGCAGAAGAAGAAAGAAAAGAAGCCGAGGAAAATTCCTTCGCTGAAAAAAATGTCACACTTGCAGACATGCAAAGACATATAAGGAGACAAATGAGAACCAAAGATAGATAAATCTCTCAGTTGAATGAGAAGATGACTAAGATGATGGCTCAGATGGGGGCAATGATGCAGATGATGTAGAGAACTACCGCTGTTGGTACCATGCCCAATCCTCCTACTGATCCTCCAAATTTTCAAATGCCTCAAGTCTCAGGAGTATGAGGTATTCCTGAAGGTGGTCACGAGGCTCGTAATGTCATCCGTCAGCCCACTCCACAAAGTATTGCAAGTACTTCTGAACCTGTGACCGCTGCATAGTTGGAAGGAATAATCACAGAAAGGATCAGGGCTATTATAGCTGTTGACCAAGCAGAAAAGTTGATGGGCAAGGATTGTCCGTATCCTGCTGAATACGACTAAGTACCATACCCGAAAGGGTATTCGGTCCCAAAGTTCAACACTTTCAACTGTAATAACAACCCCAGGCAGCACCTGGCACAGTTTAAAGCAACCTGCGGGAACACACGAGGCAATGACGCCCTACTCTTCCGACAATTCGCCAGTAGTTTGACAGCAACCGCTTTCGAATGGTATGCTGAACTACCGAATGATTCTGTGAAGACCTTCGCAGAATTGGAAAATATGTTCGTGAAGATGTTTGCTAGTGCAATTGAGAAGATCACGATCGCTGACCTCGCTCTGGATAAGAGAAAAAGAGAAGAGTCAGTGACCAAATATATCACTCGCTGGCGCAACCTGAGCATGAAATGTGAGCAGTAACTTGAAGAAGAACATGTAGTACAATTGTTAATGGGCAACATTGATGACAAGATGCAACCCTTCATGTGCATGGCTACAATAAACACATTTCAAGACTTGCTCGACACGGTGGCCAAATTTGAGAAACTGAATTTGTCCATATCAGAAAATCACTCTGATAAGCCCAAGAAGGCTAAAACCCCGGGTGCTAGAAGGGGTGAGGCCGACTCTATGTTCTTCTCTAGAGCTGACAGAGAAAGGCAGGTAATTTACAATGCAGACAAGGGAAAACAACCAATGCAGTATGAAGAAAAGCCCAAACAGGCCTACAACCCTCACCCCCAACCGAAGCTGATATTAGGGGGAAATGATAAGCCATGAACTTATCAAGGTGGAGGAGAACGCCCGAGACAGGCAATAGAAACTGGTGATAGAACGTTCCAATCCTTCAAAGATAAAATGAATAAAGAATATTCATTCAAGAGGGAAAGTGTCGCCAAATTATTTCGACAAGTGTTGAAATTGGGTTTAGAACTTCCTGAATGTAAGAGACCTGAAGAGTCGAAGCACACTGATGATCCAAATTATTGCCCATATCATCGGGTACTCAGCCATCCTATTGAAGATTGCTACATTTTCAAAGATTGGCTTGAATGAAAATATTAAAAAGGGAAACTCACATTGTCCGACAATGTGTTATCTCACCCTATAAAGGAATCAACTCGGGTGGTCACATCCTCTTCCGTACCCCCGGTGGAAGAAAGAAGAAAAGAAAAAGAGCCAGTTCAAGAAGAACAATGGGAGACTGCGGTCTCCAAGAAGACTGAAAATGTTGAAGCAGCTTGAAGGAGTTCCAGGTGTAAAGTGAAA
Organism: Dendrobium huoshanense; assembly: GCA_016618105.1. Lineage (NCBI taxonomy): Eukaryota > Viridiplantae > Streptophyta > Magnoliopsida > Asparagales > Orchidaceae > Dendrobium > Dendrobium huoshanense. The sequence continues at coordinate 16,968,959 of CM028350.1, forward strand.
GTCTCATATTGAGCCCATGATAAATTTGAAGGCACTGTCGGTGGTACGACCTTCTACTTTAAAATAATTTTCCAATCAAGCAGACACTTCAAAGTCTAGGAGGGTGAAATCATACAAGAAGAAGACTAGACTGAAGAAGCCCAAGGAGAAAATGACTGCAACTCAGAGGGTTATTGACAGTTTGGATGAGTACTACCAAACTGTGAGGCGACCCGTCAAGCTCGCTGATTTCATGATAGAGCTTAAAATAGATTAAGGTAGAGAAGATGATGAGAATTCTCTTCCCAAAGAAGTATGTCTGGTAATCTCGGTGGCACTGAGTTCCTTAACAAAAGAAGAATACACTGAAGAAGTACCCTCTGAATCATGTATGATGGTGTTGCCAATGGATTACAATTCGGAGGAGGATTTGTATTTTATAGAGGAAGATGAATCAGACCCTAGCATAGTGTCTCGGATGGGACATGTAAACCTGGGTGGTGATTTTGAATCAACAGATGAGTCCCTAGACGCAACGATAGCTGACTCTGAAGAAAATGTATTGTTAAATGACTCTGAACCGAAGGAGATTGCTCAAGTGCAGTTACGAAGCGGCAATATACTTTCGCCTCCACCGAAGAAAGGGGTCTCCAACAAAGACAAGGAGAAAGAGATAGTCATCAATGACGATATTATCCCTGAAGATCCTAAGAAAAAGAACACTTCAACCAAGGGGATAGATTATAATATCTTATCCTATTTGAGGAAGATATCTGCACAACTCAGCATATACAATGCCTTGGTAATGTCTAAAGACCTTTGGGAGACTCTGATTCAGGCTCTCAAAGATCCTGAAAGATACGAGGCGTATTTTGCTGAACGTAATTTGACTGAGGTTCTACAAGCTCGTAATGAGCCATTTATTACTTTCTCCGAAGAGGATATGATGCTTGGAACTGCAGATCATAACCGTCCTCTGTATGTTATTGTAGAGAGGAAAATGATAAGCTGATCATCAGTCAAATCCTGATCGATCCTGGATCCTCCGTGAATCTGATAAGCTTGAAAGCACTAAGATCCCTCTGCCTTGATGTGGAACACATCGGGCCAGATAAGTTCTTGGTGCATGATTTCATTGAAAAAGGGAAAAAACTCCTAGGATCATTCACGCTCCTCTTATATTTGGAGAGCTCCACATAGAAGCTAAATTTCATGTGATTGATGCGGATACTTCATTTAAGGCGCTGCTAGGTCGTCCCTGGTTGCATGAATATGGTGTTGTCCCGTCAACATTACATCAGTATATGAAATATCTCAGAGATGTAGAAAAGTTCAGGATCTTTGGTGACATTCAGCCTTTTACAGTTCATGAAGCAACAGTTTATGAAGATGCACGGTACTTCATGCCAAAAAAGCAAAAGTCTTCGAGCTCCCCCGAAGCTAAAGATTCAAATTTGAAGACTACAAAGTGACCTGAACGGGAGGGTGAGAAGAAGCAAGTGGGGAGAAATAATTCAGTGTCGACTTTTCCCAATGCACCGACCATTCCCAAAGAAAAGAAATATATGCCTCATCTTGGGAGTGATACGGATGAGGATGATGTTTCTCCTGCCAAATCTCGAAGAGTATGCTAGTCCACGGACAAATGGAGTAGGTAGGTTGAATTTTCAAATGATGGTTATGACTACGATTCAATCTACATGAACACCGCGCAGAATGTGTTCTCCAGAAGAATTGACAGTCTATCAATTTCAGATAGCGTACTCGTAGTCACACGTGTTCCCTTGCGATATTTCAAAGAAATCATTTCGCGTGAGGTGCATAAAGTTGAAGAATTCGCCACCCTCTATCTGCCTCCCCGCCTCCCCTTAAAAATGGGACTGTGCTAGGGAATGTGCTATATTCCATGGGAGTTCACGAAGAGGAGAATCATGTCTGGGATTGCATGCTCATCGACTCTGAGGAATTATTTCTTATGAGGCTACCCAGGTTCAATACCAAGAATATTCAAAGAATGCTACGAAAGCAAGTCAATGTTCCTACCACCAAGCGACAACTTCGTACAAGCCTAGGCCTCTGGTATGGAAGGAATCCGCGTCCATTACGACAGAAGGATATAGATGGATATAAAGGTATTGGATTTATCAAGCGAAAATTCATCCGGAAAGAGACTTGTCGGGCAATCACATACATGAAAATTGAATCCGAGGATGATGATGTTGAACAAGCATACGAAGCTGATGATTATGATGAACAACCCGTAGAAGCCAAACCTGCACCAGAAGAGCTTGAAGATGGTGAACAGGCAGCCAGTATGGATGAGCTGAAGGAAGTCAACTTGGGAACTGAGGAAGACCCTCGCCCAACCTTCATTAGTTCTCTCCTACCCGAAGAATAAATAGAAGAAATAAAAAAGTTTCTCTATAAATTCAGGGACTGCTTTGCCTGGACATATGCTGAGATGCCTGGCTTATCCCCTAACGTAGCAGTTCACATATTAGCAATCAAACCGGATGTAGCACCCGTCAAGAAAGCTCCTAGAAGAATGAGATTGGAGATCGAAGAACAGGTGATTGCTGAAACAAAGAAGCTTATAGAGGCGGGCTTCATTCGAGAAGAAAAATATGCTGATTGGATTGCCAATATTGTTCCTATAAAGAAGAAGAATGGACAAATTCGTGTCTGTATTGACTTTAGGGATCTCAACAAGGCATGCCCAAAACATGACTTTCCACTCCCTGTATCAGAACTATTAGTAGACTACTTCCAACTACGACATGTTCTCATTCATGGATGAATCATCACGCTACAATCAGATCAAGATGGCTCCTGAAGATGAAAAACATACATCATTCAGAATGCCCATTGGCATTTTCTGTTACACAATCATGCCCTTTGGCATGAAGAACGCCGGTGCCACCTATTAGCGGGCGATGACTCATATATTTGATGACTTGATACATCAGAAGGTCGAGTGCTATGTAGATGACTTTGTTGTTAAAAGTCTTGGCCGAAATGATCACTTAAAATATCTCAGAAGTGTATTTGAGAGAATTAGAAAGTTTGATCTGAAGATGAATCCTCTCAAATGTGCTTTTGGGGTCTCCTCCGGCAAATTCTTAGGGTACGTTGTTCGTTATCGGGGCATAGAGATCGACCCCAATAAAATTAAGGCGATCATGGAGATGCCACCACCAAGGAGCCTTCGACAGTTTCACTCGCTGCAAGGATAACTGACTTTCATTCGGAGATTTATATCAAATCTATCGGGTAAGTGCCAACCATTTTCAAAGCTAATGAAGAAAGATGTCCGTTTCAAATGGGACGCAGAATGCCATGAAGTATTTGATAGTATTAAGAAATACTTGTTAAATCCTCCCATTCTAGCAGCGCCAATTCTGGGGAAGCCTCTTATATTGTATACGACAGCACTAGAAGAGTCCCTTAGAGCACTATTGGCCCAGAATAATGAAGAAGGCAAGGAAAATGCGCTCTACTACATCAGTCGAAGGTTGATTGGAGCAGAAAACTGTTATTCTCCTATTGAAAAGCATTGTTTGACGTTGATTTTTGTAGTTCAAAAACTTCGCCACAACATGTTATCCCACAAAATCACACTGATGTCAAAGATCGATCCGCTGAAGTTCTTGATGACAAGACCAGCGTTGACATGTCGTTTGACTAGGTGGACAGTATTGTTATTACAGTTTGATATCACATACATGCCACAAAAGATAGTAAAGGGATAAGCTTTAGCAGATTTTCTCATTGCACATCCTATCCCAGCAGACTCTCCACTCAACGATGATTTTCCCAACGAACAAATCATGCATGTTGAAGAGAATGAAAAGCTACCATTATGGGAGATGTACTTCGTTGGGGCATCGTCAATTAAGCCTGTCTGACCATCAAATATTGCAAGAGCTTGAGCTGGTATCGATCTTGTTCTCATACCACTTGAAGGAGGCATAATGAGGTTTTCATTCAGTCTGACTGAACTTCGGACCAACAATGAAGTCAAATACGAAGCTCTAATAGTAGGGCTAGAGATTGCAATTGACATCAAAATTCAAAATATTTAAATTTTTGGCGACTATCAACTTGTGATAAATCAAGTCTTGGACATTTACAAGATTTTTAAGGTTGGGTTGGCTCATTACCACCGACGAACCCTTGAGCTCTTGAAGCAGGAGCCGAGTGTTAAAATAGTTAAAATTCCTCGAGAACAGAATGCCAAAGCAGATTGTTTGGCCAAATTGGCCAAGGAAATGGCAAATTCCAATAAGGAGAAGCCTATATTCATCGGAGTTTACAACCGTTGGATCTTGGAGCCCGCTCTATTACAATTTCCGAAGGCGGAGGGAATTCCATATTCGAGTCAGTAGGGTGAAACCCCAGTTAACCCTCAACCTCTCCATCAAATCATTATGGAAAATTATCCGAAAGGATATCATACGGCCAAGAGACGTAAAGCTAGTCAAGTTTCAAAATCGTGGTGACATTGTTTAAATATTGAAGTAAAAAATGATTGGAGACAACCATTCATTGACTACTTCAAAGGAAACAAACTCCCGACAGAAAAATCTATGGCCGCACAAATCCTAAAAAGGGCGTTGTGATATGCATTTGTCAATGACACGTTGTACAGACGAGCCTTTGATCAAATGTGGCTAAGGTGCCTAGGGACCAATGAAGGTGATAAAGTGGTAGTAGAAGTCCATGAAGGACTTTGTGGAGCACATCAATCAGATCCCAATATGGCCGCTAAAATCAAAAGAATGTGTTACTATTGGCTGACTATGGTGAGAAATTATATTGAACACGCTAAGAGATGTCATGAATGTCAAATTCACTGTGATGTTATACATTAGCTGCTAAATCCATTGCATGCAACAATAGCATCCTGGTCATTCGAATGCTGGGGTACTGATATTATCGGGCCGATAGATTCGCCATTATCAGTGGGACATTGATTTATTCTTTCAGCAACAGATTACTTCTCCAAGTGATCAGAAGCAGCTCCATTCAGAGAGGTTACATCCAAGCATGTGATCAACTTTTTCACCCACAATATTGTCTACAGATTTGGTGTGCCACGTCGCATAATCTTTGACAACGGTGCAGCTTTCAAAAGTACAAAAATCTACAAATTTATTGATTGGCATAAAATCGATTGACGATAGTCATCTATATACAATCCAAGGGAAAATGGATTGACAGAAGCCTTCAACAAGACGCTAGTGAAATTGTTAAAGAAGATCCTCACCAAGAACAAAAGAAAATGGCATACGAAGATTATAAAGGCGCTGTGGGCCTACCGTACAACCTACAAAAATCGGTGGCAAATTCGGTGTTGAAGCCGTGTTACCATTGGAGATTGAACTACCATCACTTCGGGTAGCAATTCAGAATGATCTAACTCAAGAGCAAAATGCACGCCTCTGAATGTAAGAGCTCGACGCACTTGATGAACCCAGGCTACAAGCTCAACAAAACCTAGAAATCTATCGAGGAAGGATGGCAAAATCCTTTGATCGAATGGTGCACTCTCGGACATTTCAAGAAAGGAAATTGGTTCTAGTGCTGAGAAGATCAATCATCCCACACCGAAAAATTGGTGGCAAATTTGTATCCGATTGGGAGGCCCCTTCGTCATCGAGAAGGTATACCAAGGAGGAGCATATTAGTTGATTAATCTGAATGGTCAGAGGCCTATGTCACCTATCAACGGTCAACATTTAAAGAAATATCATGCATGAGAATTTCATAACTAATGTATTTTGTGATTATCAAAGTTTTATGTGCATAGTTATCAGTGCATGCTTACATTCACATTTTGAAATTCTCTTGTATAGCTAAAATGCATTTCAAAATCCCCCATCAGACTGGGGGCATTTTAAATATTTATTTGGGTTGACATCGTGCTGCGTGCCGAGATCCCTAAATAAATATTTAAAATCTCAAAGATACAAAGCCCATCTAAAATGTCCCTGTAAGACAGGGCATTTTAAATATTCATTTGGGTTGACATCGTGTTACACGCCAAGATCCCCAAATGAATATTTAAAATCTCAAAATTTCAAATTTATTCCACTTTAAAATATCCCTACGAGACATGGGGCATTTTAAATATTTATTCAAGTCGGCATCGCGCTGTATGCCGAGATTTCCAAATAAATATTTAAACTTATCAATTCAAATATTCTTTTGTGCTAAAAAATATAAATATGTGTTTTCCAAAGTATATGCATGTGATCTTTTAAAAGTTAGAGACACCACTTTCTCCAACATACAAATGTTCAAAAGTCAAGAAAGAGATTTTTCTAACTACACTCTCCAACAAATTGAGCCGAAGAAGTTTGAAGTCTTTCGACGGCCTGAAGCTTAAGGTTTGAATGGGTGTAAAAGGTCGGATCCAACACACCCAAATATGGCCGGATTGCTGGCTTCTCCGTCTACTCAACAAGCCATAAGAAAGGCCGTAGTAGCGGAACCCCCACTTCATCAACCCGTTAGTATGAACTGTAAGAAAAATGAAGGATAATTTGACTCGACTAGTTCGAGTGATCGTAGTCCACCGAATTCTCTCAAATGACTGGAGAATCAAAGTTCCAAGGAGAAGATAAGTCTCGAGCAACTACAAAGTGTTCATAGGCTCCAAAATCTAAAACCACAAAAGATGACTTCAAATCTACCAACTTCAGCAAAATCAGTATTGGGGAGCGCAATTCCCATAGCTCAAGTTTGAAGTCTGAATGGGTGTAAAAGGTCAGATCCAACAAGCTCAAATATGTCGGATCGCTGGCAGCGCCATCTACTCAATAAGTCATAAGAAAAGTCGTAGTAGAGGAACCCCCATCTCAGGAACCAGAGGACAAAGAGCTATCAAATCCTTGCTTTCCTGATCTGATGAACTCCAGTGATTCAGATTAAAGTCTTCTTAAATGGTTAAGGATCAATATACTACCTACGTTCGGTACTATCAACTAAATCCAGGACCTGCAATACCTTCAACAAATTCGTAAAGCACAAAGCGAGGATCGAAGGAATTTTTTTTGAACAAGTCCGCCAAAGCAAAAAGCAAAGGAACGAAGAAAATTATCCCAAAGTTCACACAAAGTCCAAGGCTGAACTAAGAGGATTCTGTCATCAACAAGTCTGTTATGCACAAAGCTCTGGACCAATGACTTCTCGCCATAAACCTAATGCAAACCTAAAGGGTTTAGGTCACTAGCATCTACTCCTTCAACAAGCCCATCAAAGTAAGAAGCATAGGGTTGAAGGTACAAAAAACTCAAGACAAATCATTATTGATAAATCAGGTAATCCTCCATCAATGTCCACAGCACAAAGCACTGGACGAAAGAAATCAGTATCTCAACCATCTATGGATACATCTAAAAGAGTCAAGAAGAAAGAGAGATTAGTGTGACATCCAAGCAAAATTTTGAAGATCTACTAAAAGAAAGTCTTAGTGTAACATCTAGAATAAATATCTAGAGATCCACAAGGCCAAACAACTTACAACAAACATGATCCGATCCAGACGTGTACCACATTTGTTAGGGGATATTTGTTAACCTCTAGATAAATAACAAAATGAGAAAAAAAATCTGAGAGAAGATTTACTTACCTTGTATCCATCAAACTGCTACCCAAATTTCGGATATCCCGCAAACCTCAGACTCAACGAACCCTGAAATCCAGATCAAATACAACTGAAATTCCGCTAGATCACTATTCCTTCGGCGCCGTTCTGGGATTCTTGTTCGCAGAGCCTCGATCCTCGCCTTCTCCACGTCTATAAAACGAAAGTGTTGGCTCTTCAGTTCGGCGCACATGAAGCCGCTCCCACGGCTGATCTTCTTCGTCATTGCTAGTCGACTTCCCTCCTTCGACGACTTTCTGTCCTCTGCCTATATCAATCCCAAGCAGAGAGAGAGAGAGAGAGAGAGAGAGAGAGAGAGAGAGAGAGAGAGAGAGAGAGAGAGAGAGAGAGAGAGAGAGAGAGAGAGAGATTTCTCTCTAACCTTGCAGCCGACCCTGCTCACTCGACAACATTCCCCATCTGTTGGATTGGAAGCCATAGCAGGAGCTCGTTTGCCATGAATTTAACCTTCTCCCTTTCACGCTTCGGCTCTTCCGGTGTTGTTCGACTTTGCGCCCTAGACGACTTTCCTTCATGTTGGAGGGAAGTTACAACATTTTGATTCAGAAGCAACAACGGGAACTCGCCGGTGTGAAGGTAACTTTGTCCCTCTCACCCGTTTCTCCGGCCAAATCTAGTAAATAAATATATATATAATAGATTTGTTTTTGTTAATTATAATATATAATTATTAATTATCTTTAATTATTATTTAATTATTATTATAATTAATTAATTAATTATCATTAATTAATATTTAGTAATTAATAATAAATTATAATTATTTGATTAATTATGATTAATTATAATTAGTAATAATTTAATTATAGTTATAATTAATTTACTAATTATAATTAATTATAGATTTATAATTAATTAATCATAATTAGTAATAAATAATAAAAATTAATATTAATTATAATTAATAATAAATAATAAAAATCCCCTCTACTCTATTACCTCGGCATGCATGTCGAACTGAAAAACCACCCCAAGCACGCCTTTGGTGCGTGTGGTGGGATGGGACCCTGGTGCAACACCTACGACGAGATAGGCGAGTGACCCCTCGATCCATGTGCCAATCACGACAACCCCGCGAATGTATGAAATTTTATAAACTCAAAACTCTGCTTCAACGTTCGTGGTAAACCGGAAAACTGCCCTAAGCAAGCCTTTGGTGCGCGTGGTGGGATGGGACACCGGTGCGGCAGCTACGGTGAGGCGGGGTCGCTCATAAGTACCTCCGAGCGGGGGAAAATCAAAATTGCTTTTCAAAAATGCTTTTTAAAACCCACACACGCCTTTATTGTGCTTGGTAGGAGAAAAACAAAAATACAGCCGCGCGGTGTCTCACCAACACCAATCGTGCACGTCTTTGTTGACGTGGTGGGTAGGCGGACTCTTGGTTTTTCTCCTAAATGGGAAGACGTCGGGAGGCTGCCGAAATTTTATCCAAAAGAACAAGGACTTGAACTAAAAATGAACTTGGATTCACACTTGAACCTGAACTGAAGTAGAGGACTCGGGATTGTATTTGGACACAAAATGAACTATAAAAATATTTGAAATGTAATTGAACTTGAACTTGATCTCAAGCAAGGACTTCATTTGGACTACAAGACTAAATGAACTTGAAGTCAAGTGAGTATGGACTTGCAATAAATGATTTAAGTGTACTCAAAACAGAAAAATAACAAAGAACTCACATTTTAACATGCACTTGAGCTCAACAAGACTACGAGGACTTGAACAAAGACTTGGACAAGCGATAACGGACTTGTAGACTTGATTTAGACTAAATGACATTAACTTGAACTTAAACTAAATTCAGAATTCAAGCTAAGTCCAAACGGGTTGATCTCAAATGCAAAGAGCTCATCTTGGACTCAAATGGACTCTAATCAAATGACATTAAACATATGATGAATTTGAACATGAAATGGATTCAAATGCAACAAGGATTTGAACAAAAGGAGTCCTATTTGAACTCGAATGAGTTGGACAATGAACTTGATTGAACACTTTTGACTCAAACTTGAACTTGAATCTTGAGTCTCATTTGATTCAAAATCAAGTAGAACTTGATTTGAATGATGACATCAAAGCTCCAATGGAATGATAAGGAGTTGTCACTTTAATTTAAGGGTAAAGTACTCTTTCAAATGTCATGCAATCAAGTGCAAGTTAGTGATCAAATGGAGTAGTCGCAAACTTTCAATATGACTTGTTTATAATCAATGGCAAATGAAGGATAATCATCTCAATTTGAATGAAGACACTAATAAACATGCAAGTGGGATGATGATATGCTAACAGAATATGCTTGGGGGAGTTGTAATGAGTATCACTTAAATACAACAATCAAGCTCCAAGAAGATACATCAAAGGAAATGATCAAATGCAAATTAACAAGCAATGTGAACAGGCAATTTGATTATAGAGAATGCTCTAGGACTTCTAATATACACAGAAATAATGTAAAGTCGGTGGTGTTGATATCAGTCAGCCTACAAATCTTTGTAAAAAAATCTGAAGGCACTAAAAGGTGGAGCCATCAATGAATGCAATATATTCACAAGCAAAGGTTGATTGGAAAGTACAATGATATGATTGCAATCAAGACATGAAATTTCATTGAGATATCAATATGTCGTCACATTGATCGGGATGAACATGTTCTTAAGCAAGTTTTTTACACAACATTTGAACCATCTTCACATGGCAGTGGATGATTTATGATGTTCAACAAGGCTCGTCCACCATTAACAACCAACAATGGTTGTAAACAATATGATGACCTACTTGCGGACAATAATAATTAGCATGCAATAAATGTGATGATCATCATGATAGTAGAAGATCTGCAATACATACAAGTCCTCTACGAATACAAATGTATGTACAACAATCCACGGGTAAATGCACAAAGACTACAGTAAATGCAGTATCATGTAGCCAACTTCAGTCTTAGGATGAATTCATCTACCTCCAGCAGTATTGGCTGTATTATAAAGACTAAAATCACAGCATAATGCATAAAAAATATAAGATTTTACGAGCTTCTACAACCTAAGGTAGGAGATTAGTTAGTGTACTATAATCCACCTACCGAAAGTAAATAGTGCATGACAGTCTACCTGTACGAAGTAGCAAACCACTGATCCAGAAGCTGCTACAATACGTCACCGAATCCGCAACTTCTATGCAAGCGGATAGAAGACGTCTACAAATACTTTCAAAGTACCCCCACACGTGCACCGTAGTTTGTATACATATAGGTACACAAAAGGGGTAAATGTAATCTTAAACCCGCATGGACCCCGGTGAGCATGTTCTTGGTACACACGTGACGTCTAGGGATGCTGTGCGGGTCAATAAGTGAATTCTAGTTCGAACCCGATCCTTCTATACAGATCAATAGGAGTCGACAAGGTTCGAACCAACAAACAAATATGTGATCGTGGCGACCAAAATATTTATTTTAATACATTCATATTTTCCTTCAAAGCCTACAATCAAAAGAATTCACAATCAAAGGCATGAAGCCTACGAAACCCTATCCTCTGTCAACTAGTAGACAAAGTCGACAAGGCAATTTAGAAAATGAAAATGACCCCAAACACCCCGATGATGGCTGTGTTGAATGCATATCTCAACCGGAGGGGTTCCTAGATATCTTCAAATATCTTCCAAATATCCAAAGTCCATTTCAAATACTCCAAAGCTCCACCCAAAATATCCATAAAAAAATCCAAAAAAAAAAAAAAAAAAACTCCACAAAAATCCGAAAAATCCAAAAAATAATTAAAATTGGAACTATCATCTCAACGCTTAAAGTAAAATCCATCCACCCTCCTCAAAGTTTATCGAGGTGGACAAATTTAAAACTACTTCATCTCACAAATAGTTAAATGCCTAGTCGAAAATATTACTAGGATTCATTCTCAAACAGTCTCCTGCCGATAAGGATGTGGAACGTGTCCTCTGACCGGCGGTCTGCCGCCAAATGGTACTACAGGTAAACGATTATGTCCCGATGCCCTAGAAACTGAGTGGTTTTGCCGCCAAATGGCACCACAGATAGCAGTTATGGTCAGAGCCAATACATTCCTTAGTGGCGTTAAATCCTTTAGATATGAATCAATAGGATATGATCGATAGGGCACAAAGCCCTCTGTTAGCTAAGGTGGATTCAAATTTGTCCCCTTAGACAAACATCTAACCCAGGTCTATAAGGTCCCCTTGGACGAAGCAACCCATGGCTGTCGACAAGGATCCTTTTGTCAGGTTGGGTCGACTACCTCCTCTAACTAAGTAGACCAGGAACCACGGTGGCTCAGGACGACGAAACCATGGGATCTTGATCGGGCCTATCATCCATTCCCTCACCAACCGCTTTAAGTGTGAGATGGTGCAATTTTAAGTTTTAAATATCAAACCCTTCAAATTCTCAAATATCCAATCTTTTCAATCTCAAACCCATTGCTGCTACTATATGCCAGATAACACGTATCTCTACATATCTGATTGACCCTAGCCTTAATCGAAAGTTCTCTCTCGTGATCGGGAGGGGTAATTAACTATAGGGGCTTGCGCCTATAGGAAACCAGAACTCAGATCATAAAGTCCTCGCAAAATGAGGGTGAAATCTCTGGGTAGTGTCTTATCTACAAACTCATCTGCCTTCCAAAATTTACCCCAGAACTTATTCGTTAAAACTCCCTCACCGAATAAAAAAAGAAAAGTGGCGGGGAGGCGATGGCCGAATTTTCACAGCCCACAATGATGCATAGAATACCTAATAGATCAAAGAAAGTCATGATTGTTAAAAATTTACCTAACATACCTATATAAACTTGATGATTATATCATACAACCTTTTATGTATTTAGTCTGTTTCTTTTTCATCTTGACCTAAAATAGATGCAGAAAGCAATCATAGCTTAGCAAGTCACATTCAATCTACCCAAGTCTTTAATAACAAAATAATGAAGTAGAAATAGTAAAGTATATTTGTATATGCATAAGTACAAATAGACTTTAGAATAAATAGGTATTTATAGAGTAGTAAACATTAACTTCAACACATTGCTTCAAGAATAGTAGAATGATATAATAATAAAATAGTAAAATAGAAGAATAAAAGCATCATCTCCATTTCTTAGAACAGGTAAAAATTTTCTTTGATGGTTATATCTCCCAACAAATATTAGAATTTAAAATTCAAGCTCTCATGATTTCTTATGCTAGCATATCAAATAACACTTATAACTTAAAACATAGCACCATAGATTTTTAGAAATTTCATATCCTTGTAACATCTAATATATAGCATGTATGAACCATATCCAATCATCAAAATTCATTCAAATTTACATATTTTAAGAATATAAATATGGAAATGAATGCATTTTCAGGTATAGTACAAAGTCTTAGAATTATCACAAAATTTCACTAAATGCCCTACTAATAATCAACCAGATGAAAATTTAGGGGACAATTATATACGAAATTTATTTTTTTTTTTTTGAATTTTATCTGTCATGAGTCGGCTTGGAGACTCGAATTAATGAGACAAAAATAGATGGCTGGATGAGCTTTAAAATTCTATCTACTAACTATTTTCTATATACTGAAGGAGCCTCCAAACCTCAAATGTATTAAAGTCAAATGTTATAAATGCATTTCTCTCAAAGTATCGTGCCTGTAATACATGTTCTTTCCTATTCCATTCATTAAAACTCTTTGGATAATACATGTGAATGATTTTGCAAATATAGAGTGAGTCACAATTAAGAATGTTTCTAAATTATAATAATACAAGACATTTGAAATAATATTCTTACACATTTAATAACATAAAGAAATTCTATTTAAACTTCATTTTGAATATGATCATTAATGTTATGCATATTTAAGCTTGTCATATATGACATATCTTTATTGCAAATAATACAGCCAATATAGGAGACTCAGTCTGAAATATTACTGATAATGATACATCCTTTTTTATTTTCTTTTTCATAACCTTTTCATTTCACTCGCACGAGTACATTGAGTTCTCAACCGTATTATAAGGGAGTTATTAATTAATCAACATGCACATGAAAGTTTTTCTATATTTTCATTGCATTCATGTATCATTTAAAAACTATTTATATTACAAATTTTGAATACTCATGCTGACTATCAATAACTTCAATATGACCATTCATTGAAATTTAAAAAAAAAATTAATGCTAAAATTTTACAATAATCATTAATAACGAATGCCAATTAATTCAATATAATCAGATTAGATAAAATAACATTATTACTGTACAAATAGGAATGCAAATACTTACCTCGAATTTAGATGTTTTAAAGCTTCGGTCACTTCTTACTCTAATGCCGATACATTTAATACCTATGTAAAGAGATTTTTATTATCAAAATAGCTTGCAAACTCTCTTACTCAATATTTAAATTTTACCTTTTAAGTATATTACTTAACATTAAATGAATTTTCTAATTAAATCTTATATGTGTGTGTATGTGCTTTCTCTTTCTAATTATCTATTGAATATATATGAATAACTCTTGTATTTAATTTATTTTTAAAAAGAATTAAATTAATGATAAATTTATTCTCCTCGTTTTATCATTTAAAAATAGATACAAATTAGAATAAATTCTAAGCCAACCATCAATAAACAATCAACTTTGAATACTGTATACAGTAACTGAAAGGGCATGACTTATACGAGAAAGCTTACAGATTGATCTATTCTTCTCAAAAGATTAACGTCTTCCTTAAGCAGGATTTATTATTCTATGTGGATGCCCAATTATTCGGTATCGAGCTTGGTACCAGCATTGGCTACCCCTAAGTACTGTTGGGTACTCAGTACTTAACCGGACGGTTCTCCGGTCCGATATCCGTATGGAATAAAAGCTCCTTAAGCAGAGCCTGAAAGTAGTACATTTCTTTCTCAAAACGCTTAATAGTATATTCCCTTGTTTTTTATTTAGATCTAAACACCCATCACCCTTGGCTGCCTTGTCACAAGTATAGCTTCCATAACTTTCCCAAAAACCTCTACTTAAATATGTCGCCCTCAAGCACAAACCGAAGCACCTGTCGCCATTAGAGGAAAATAACATAGTTCCAACCTTTCACATTACAAGGCTCCTCCAACTCCCCACATTTGCGGCGGGAGCAAATGAAAATCTACTGGGCCGTTGGCATTGATGGCACTTCAAGCAAGCAATGCAGAGAATGGAGGACTAAATGGAGCATATGGAAATAAATGGAAATCGAGGAACACTTGTTCTTTGTTTTTAATGACCATGTTGAACTTAGGATATCTACTACTAAAAAACAAACTTGATAAGAACTGCAAATTTATATTTATGTTCTAAAATTAGGAAGCAGGACTTCCTTCTTTCAAATTTTTTTGAAATGTATATAAATATTTTTAATTTTTTAAATGTTGGAATCTGTAGATTGGGAAACAAAGATAATGTGGTCCACCTGCGACATGGGATATCAATAGCACATTACTCTATTGTGACATACGCATAGAAGAAATTGAATTGGGCAATAGACCTACCACCCATTTCAATGAGGGTTGGACAAACCTTATGACAAAATTTAATGCCCAGACTAGAAAATCATATGATCGTACACAACTAAAGAATAAGTGGGATCAGTTGAAAAATGATTGAAAATTGTGGAAAGATCTGTTGTGTGGGGAGATTGGATTAGGGTGGAATCCAATAAAGTGAACTATAGATGCCTCTAATGAATGGTGAAATGATAAACTACATATAATACTAATTATAAAATAAATAAATAAATCGATTCATAACACATAATAATATATTCAGGTTGAATGTATGCTTGTTTTTACTTATGTAGGTTGTACCTGCAGCAAGGAAATTTAGGTTCAACGGAATACCAGCAGAGCTTGAACAAAAACTAGAAATTATGTTTAGTCACATTTTCATAATTGGCGACGATGTTTGGATTTCGAACTCGGACGTTTTACCTACTTAACTAACATACGAATAACATAATATATGATGTTATATGTAATGAATATTGTAAATTTGTGAACATATAATTATTATTTAGTTGATGTAGCTTATACTTTACAAAAAGGATATCTGAAGCCATACCTAGATACGATATATCATTTAACATATTTTGTACAAGGAAGTCAACCTGTAAGGGATCACCGAAAAGTATTCAGTAAGAGGCATTCCTCATTACGAGATATCATTGAGCGTGCATTTGGTGTTTGGAAAAAAAATAGGGAATTCTACATGACATGCCAAATTACTCGGTTAAAAATAACGTCTTATAGTTGTTGCTACAATGGCATTGCATAATTTTATACAAAGACATAACTCATGGGTTGATCCTGTTTTTGATGAGTATGATATGGGTGAAAATTTTGATTGTTTTGATTATAAACCAGACAGAGTTGCACTAATTTCCAACTTGATTTCTCCTTATACATTCAAAAGGGAAAATATTTACCTTCAACTCCCATTCCACCACCTGATCCTCATTTTGCCTTAACCATAAACCGACGATGAGGTTGTGGTCGTTCGCCTTATGTCAGAGTTTGTGGATGTTTATCTCCTACATCACCTTCTGTTCGATCAAGACCATCAAAATTCAATGGTGAATGCCAAATCCGTGGTAAAAGAGGGCATTCGGCTCTTAGCTGCTGGCACCGTGCCAACTTTCAGTATTCTCCCAGCAATCAAATGGCCCATGCAGCATTCATAGAAGAATCTACCACAAACCCATGGTATCTTGTTAGTGGAGCTACTTCACATCGTACTCCCAATGCATAACTACTTCAACAACAGTCTGCATACATGGGTAATGAGTAGGTTCTTGTTGGTGATGGAACTTTCTCTCACTACAGGAAAACAAGCTTATACCGACGGACTAGATCCATTGGTAATAACGTTAATGCACTGAAATTGTTGATTTCAATCGAAAAACCCTCTGTCGGATTTTCGTGAATCGGAAATTTTTGCCGGCGCACAAATTGTGCCAAAAACTTGTTTCCGGAGGTAATTCTTGCGGAAAATAGGCAAACCTAGCCGTCGCACAATTTTTTGTTTTCCGTCTTTTATTACGCCAGACGTTCCGGCGGATCCTCCGTTGCTGATAAGCCGATTCATAACTGGCGGAATATTCATCAAAAATGTCACATCATCGTACCGACAGAGTGTCTGGCGGAAGTTCCGTCGAAAACCTTGAGCACAAGGAAAAAAAAAACCTTCCTTCCTTTAAAAACTGATTTCCACAAAAAAATACCTGCATAAAAGAACACATATAAACAACACAATTTACATCAATACAATTCGCATTTATACATCAAATTCTGATCAGGAACATCACAAATTACATAATCAAATATATCCAAACAACAATTAACTAAACATGTACACAATAAACAGAAACAAAGCTTGTTCAAACACCACATAAATAAACATGACATAAAACATATAGAAAGAGATGTCCACATCAGTAAAATAGATAAATAACATCTACTCTGATTCAGTTTTTTCCTCAGCTGATGTTGTACTCCTCCCACTACTCAGCTGCTCCCTCGTCTTTCGCATTTCTTCTAACATTTAAGCTTGTTGTTGCTGCATATGCATCTGCTGCTGCTGCATTTGCATCTGCCATTCAGTTTGTGATTTCCTTACTTGTTCTATCTCGGTTGTAAGGGCAGCTATATGTTGGGTATATAAAGAGTCATGTGTACTATATGAAAAACTAAAGCCACTAGATTTCTTCCCTTCATATGCATAAGCTTGCGAGCCTAACCCGTATACTCTGCCGTGCTGCATTCCTCCTATCGCTTGCTGCCAAGTGCGGTAGTCTGAATATTCTGCTGATCCAGTAGAAGAACCTTCACCTGCTGCAGCCTGACTTTCTCGAAGCCGTGTGTACTCCTCATATGAAAGTTAATAAAAATTTAAGCATTTTATACATAACAACACAAAAATGAAACTTACATACTTACACAATCTTTCCTCGCTCGCTCATCAACCCATTGCTAGTCCTCCTGTCGCTTATGGGTATGACTATGCAATTCAACAGGAGTAGGTTCTCTATCCAGCATTTTTTTCTATGAAAAACATATGTTAGTATTATAATTAAAGAAAATTATTATATATTTTAAATTGCCTTACCAAACATCTTCTATGCTCAGTATGAGGAACAGAACCCCCTATATGAAGGGAACTACCCAAGCCCCCTACATCAGAAGCTCTATTTTGTCTATTATGATCCCTCCTCCTGGTATAATCAGGGCTACCCCAAGCAGTGCTCAACTCTGCCCATATACCCTCACCAATCCAGAGTGGTTTCTGGCCTGCCTTTCTAATATCAGTAAACATGTCTCGCATGCGAGTCGAGCCACGCTTCTCAAAATTTTTTCTAACTTTATCATTATGTTGTGACAGCCAACAAAAATCTTTCTGCATTTAAAAACATACAATAAAGAATAAATAAATTTGTTAGCTTATGTAAATTACATATAATACCAAAAAAATTATATAATAACAAACCTTAAACTCTCTAAACCACATGTTATGTAATTCTTTATGGATTTTCTTCCAAGAAATATAAATTGCATCATATTTATGAAACTGTATCAAATAATGTATATTTTCAAATATATATGATGCAATTTTGCAAATGACTTTACATAATCGAGAAACCGTAATATTATGCAAAGAACATTTAAAAGCCAAGCTACTGTAAAATGAACCTAAATAATGCATGCTTTATAGCATTAATTGATTTATTATAATTCTTATGTTGAGCTTGAACATGTTCCAGGTTTGAAAAGAATGATGTTTATATTGCAATAGAACATATGGATATCGACTTCATCAGATTATTCGTTCAAATCAAGAATTACGAGAAGAGCATTACTAAGTAATGGGCTAAAAAGTTAAATACGGACTTTCATCTGAATTTTGTATTCATAATTAAACCGATGACTTCTTCTTGATGGCCATCATTGTAGTATTTTCTATATCAGATCCTTCGTGGATTGAAATACATACATTCAACCAATGTCATCCATACAGATTTAAAGAGAAGCAATATGTTGGTGAATTCAAACTGTGATCTTAAAATATATGATTTCAGTCTTCCACGACCCACTTTTGAAAATGATATGATGACATAGTGCGATGTCAGAAGATGGTACAAAGCGTTATAATTACTTCTCAACTCCACCGACTACTGCTGCCATTGATTGTTGGTCTGTCAGCTGCATTTTCATGGTGCTGATGAACAAGGGGACAATCTTCCCAGGTCAAGATCACATGCACCAAATGCACCTAATAATTGAGATGAGAGTAATTCAAAATAGTAATGAAGAAAGAAAAAAAATATGTTTTCTTTGAATTATTGATGCTTACAAGAATTGATTGCTTGCTTGTTAAGCTTATTGGTACTCCTAACGATGCTAAGCTTGGGTTTGTTCAAAATGAGGATGTTAAACCATATATTAGACATCTCCCGGTCCTCCCTCAGTAATCATTTACAGCTCTATATCTCCATATCAGTCCAGCAGACTTTGATCATACCGAAATGACAAAGAGCAGGATATTCAGAGAAAGTTTTAAACAACCACGGGATACATTGGGATTATCTTTGTGAACCCTGCATCAATATTCTTAAAAAGCTTGGTTCGGGGTTCCTCTCAAGCTTCTTACCTGATCACCTGTAAATTTTTATAAGGATCTCAAAAAATTTGTAATCCTATAAACACAAGTTCAAGAGATGCCAAAATAAATGGAGAAGTTGGAGAGAGAGGGTCGATCCTACAGGCACATATTGTTTGCTAAGCGTTCAGAGAGTAGTACTGAGGAAGGTTTATTGAGAGTTTAGCAGCGGATGTTGATCGCCATGTTAGAAGCGATGAACGTATAGGGAAATTTTATCTTTTATGATGAGAACAATAAAGCATTTACTTTGCGTAAGCATTAAAAAAAAAAGGTAACCAAACAAGTTTAGTTGGCTTAATGATTTATTTTAGAACTTCGTTTCTGCGATAACCATTTCTTGACCTACTTATGCAAAAGGGCTGCATGAACCAAACAAGCCCTAAATTGTTAAATATAATATGGTTATAAAACTAATTGAAAATCTAGAAACTAACCAACTGTGTGCATGTGAACCAAATAGATTTCTGTTATGATGATAAGACGATTCAATTGAATGTTAGTATTGGTAGTAGTGAAATAATCAAGATAGATATTGTATGATGTTTGATATGAGGCTTATTAAATACTTAAATGGCAAAAATTGGCGTAGATGATTTAAAAAAAAAAATCAAATTTGAAGTTTCTCTTTTTGATGTTTCTATTTTTTAAGGTAAAATTAGATAACATAAATGAATACTTTCTTTTAATGACAAATAATGTTACGTTTGCAAAATTAAAATTGGATGTACACGCTAAAATATACTGGATGAGTATGGAAAAAATGAGAAAGGAAGGATGGATTGTGTGGGGATATCTTCCATTTGGACTGAAATGAAAGAACTTCTAAAAGAGAATTACTTGCATTTCTGTAATTGTGTTTATTTGCTTGATGAGACTAATTCATTAAAGCAAAGCACTAAATTTGTTACTAAATATATAAACAAATTTGAAAAATTGTTGCTATGTCACGAGATCATTGAAGATCATAAAATCACAATCTCTAGCTGAGAAATATGAGACATAAAGCAAAGATGATGATTAAAAAAGTTTTTTTTTCAAATTAGATTAAATATATTTTTTTTTTCAAATAAACATTAGTGATTAGAATAATAAATTTAATAATTTATTTTCATTTTAATAATAATAATATATTTAAAATATTTAAAATATAAATTATTATTTTTAAAAGTTTAGTCACGTGCATTTTTACTAGTAAGCATAAATGAATGATGATTTAGCTCAAACATGATCTCAACTCCAATTGCACAAGAAGTTACATGATAGTCATAGCTAGGTAGACAGCCTATTGTTGGCGCAGATTATTAGAAAATCTTATATTATGAAGTTTTATATTGTGATAGGATCCATGACCCAATGGTTTTCCTAAGGTCATGAGTTTGAGTCACATATTTTGCAATTTCTCGCTTACAACTCTCTCTCTCTCTCTCTCTCTCTCTCTCTCTCTCTTTATATATATATATATATATATATATATATATATATATATATATATATATATATATATATATATATATATATATATATAAGCAATTTCCAATTAGGAAGATATGCTTTAGATGTCCTATTATGGGCTCAAATGTATTAGGAAATGCCATATTTGGATAATATTTTATTAGAAAGATATGGTTTTATATTCTCATAATCATGGATATTCTCCTTATTTCTTTCTTTCTGTCTTCATCTGGTATGCATATATATACATATAAGCTCATATATTCAATCAATAATATAACATGATATTTTTCTCTTAGATGTTATCAAAACAAGATTGTTCTTGTAATAGACCTTGCCCCCCCAACCCTGCTCTTGATCTCTCAACTCATGTTCCTTTGCTCCCTCCCTTATGTCGCAACCACATTCTCCAAATCCACACCTACAATCCCTTGGCTGAGCATTCCTATCTCAATGAATCGAAACCCTCTTCCTCTATCCGTGTCAATATAAAATTTAACGATAACAATTATCCCCATTTATGGAGGGCATTTCACTTCCTTGTTGATTCCCACAACAAACTCATTCCACCTTAATGATTCCCTTTCAAATACCAAAGGCAAACAAATTCACAAAGAGATGGTTGACGTGGTTATGCTATCGCTATATGAGTGAGAAGACTAATAAAAAGCATGACTTATGAGTAATGAAGCAAGCAGGGTTCACAAGGTTCTATAGGGTTTGTTACATTGTTTATTCTGAATTTGTCCCATTAGTCGAATCAAGCACATTTAGTATACACAAAAAATGTCATACTATTTGTTTTTTAAAACCCTTTTTTTTTGTGTTGATTATTTAGTAAATCAAACATTTAAAAAGTTAAATGTCTTGCATTTCAAATGGAATTCACTTCTAATAGACTCAGTCAAACATCCTGTAAACTTTTTTTTTTTGGTGACTTAACAACAATAGTTAAAAAATGAATTAAATAAAACGATGAATCTCACAAATAAGATAATGCGATTAATCTTGGAAGACTTGTACAACTAATCAAAGGGCCAAAAGCAACACCTAAAAATATTCAAATGCAATAAAAAAGTAACCATTTGGCAATAGAGAGAGAAAATAAATTAGAACCAAAATTTTCTTTTCAAAGAAAATTATTCTAAAAAATTATAAATACCTATGCCACATAATATTAATCAGATGGATAAATTAAAAATTTTAACTAACAAAAATAGATAATATTTTTTCCAAACTTAATTAATTCATCTATATAATTTTAGTCCAAAAAGGAAGTGTAAAATATTTTAGTATAGCAATGCTTATATTTCTTTGTACATTTAATTTTTTATTTATATATTATATTTATCCTAAAATAAATTTAATAGTTAAGAATTTTATAATTAAATTCGGATTAGGATATCGAGCTTTTTTTAATCCTTTTTGCCATTAGCTAGTTTTTTATTTCAGAAAACTCTTCTTTCCCCAGCTCTCTCGTTAGTCATCCTTCTGGGTGACGAAGGTGAGATCATTTTTCTCAAGTCGCCAACAGCTCTCTGGTCCATGTCTCTCCTTTTCATCCATTCAAATTGTTGTATAGAGGTAGTAGAAAAGTATGGTAGGGATATCAGACCGCGAAGTCTGCAACTTTTTCTTTACTTCTAAGTTATAGGTTAAGTTTTCACTCTTCGATCTGTTCATCAGCTGGTTTATTAAGTTTGCAGAATTGTTATAGGTTTTTTGCTTGGCGAGTTGGGCTTTTGGTTGCCGCTGCCCTTCGTCTGGCTTTGGTGCTGTGCGGTTGTGTTGTGCACTTCTTTGTCTCTTTTCTTTGGTTTAATAATTAAAAGGGTTTGTGTTCTGTGTGCTTTTTCATGATTGAATTTTATTATTTTTTTTTTTGGCGTTTTGATTGAATGTTGTTTTGGCTCCTATTCCGTTGCTGAGTTTTCTGTTTCTTCTTTTGCTCTGTTTGGTTGATTTTTAGTGAATTTCATCTTATGAGTAGTTTTGATTAAAGGAATTTCATAAAGAAATAGCTTTTAGGGGCTGTTTGGCAACAAGTGGGATTTATCTTTATTGGGATTTATTTGTCTTTAATAGGATTTAGTACATCCTACAAATATAGATTTAGTAAATTTTGAGGGTCTTAAGTTCTGAAAAATGTTTGGTATGACAAATATTAAATCTTATTAAATCCTTAGAAATTATTTGGTAACATATTTCATGATTTATGACAGTTAGGATTTAAATATGAAGAAGATGGTTATAAATTAAAATATAAATTTATAACTAAAAAAATAATGTTTAATGAATTTAATAACATGTTAATTACAAGTTACGCATTAATTATTATTTATACTATTAATTATATATTTAATAATATATATTTTAAGTTATATTAATTAAACTAATTATATTAATATTTAATTATTAATTATATTACTAATTATTCAATTAAGTAAATTAGATAATTAATTTATGCACTAATCATACTATTAATTTACTTAATTATATTGATTAAGTTAATCAATAATAACTTAAAGCCATCTAGGGTTTGCCTTCCATCTTCTCTTTTCGCCGTTTTTGTTCAGCTTCGTTGCTTCACAGGAGGTGTAGAGATTGCACGCGTCGCTTCTTTGGCTCCTTCATAGTTGCTCGACTTCGCTCCTTCGACGACCTTCCCTTCCTATAGACAATTAAAACAACATAAAAAGTTACATGATGCCATAAGGAACACTATATCTATATAACCATACATACTAACTAATGGAATTAAACAATCCTGAAGTTATAAACAGCTCAACTCTGGCATCATACTAACGGACAGGAGGAACTTCAGGCTCATAAGAAGATGTCCGGTTGCCTACCAGAAGGAGATAGGGTTGTTTGGCTAAACCGATCTGGATATTTCCACTCGGTGTAATCTTGCATCTAGAACAAATAAAAATATGGTTCATTATTGTCTCAATTTGCCAACACACATCACAAAATAATATATTTTCCTTCGCTTCGTTAACTTCACCAAAATATTGATTGACAAGTTCCATATCCCATCTTTTTTTCCTGAATGCATCAAGCTCTTGAGAAAGATGGTTGATCATCTTATTAACCAACTCTTCACAAGAATGCTTGATTGAAACAACCCTAAAATTTGTGATGACATCAGATGTATTTTGAAAAGCATTTCACTTATCAGTGATGGCAATCACACTATTTCCTTAACAGTAACAATTTGCATGCATAATTTCGGCGGTGCATCCATCTTGCTCTGGTCATCGACATACATGGGCTCATCAAAATCAAGAACTTCAAAGAACATGTTGTCATCGTACACGTCATACACGGGCATCATAAAGAGGCAAAGACAAGGATTTCAACAACAGATCTTCAAATTCTTCAAAGCTGAACTCGATCGAGGTTGGGGTTGAAGAGATCTGATCAACTGAAATGCCCTCATCGTTGTCATTGGTTCGCAAGGATTTAGTTGGAATGAAGGATCTTGAATCCTTCAAAGGAGCATACTTGCCCCAAAGTCAAAAACCATTAAAGTCACGGGCCAGGGGGCTCAAGCCTTTTCTTCATTCAATCCTTGACAATCTTAATTTGAGTCGGGCAATTTCTTGTAGTAGATCTTCAATTTCTGCTTCTTAAAGTGGCAACTGTCAAATCTAACGAGGCCATATCTTGCTCTATTTAGATGCTGATTTATGAGCCAAGAACCATAAATTATATTATTAATGGCTAGAATATGTTGGAAGTAGCTATCTTAATAGCTGGAAGAAGAACATTAGCTCCTAGACTTTCTTGGAATGATTCTGGCCTTCCCGTAAAGATTGTCTCGCTGGTTTGGATGAACCACCTAGTATATATATATAAAAAGCAATCGTCCTACTATCAGAAACGGACCACTTTCCCCGTTTCACGAATGAGGAACACGTGCGGACAAAAATCATGACCCGCTCTCTATCGGGACGGATTGCATGGCTGTCGGCAATAGAAGAGCCTATTTGTTATTGCCAGTGATGAAAAACCTGCACTACCAAAAAATAAGGTAATCGCAGCACAAATATTGACCTTTCGTGGCGGTTTTAACCCCTACAATTTACTTTGCAGCGGTTCAAAAATCGCTACTTATACACTGTAATTACTATGCGCTGCAATGACATTCATTAGCGGTTTTATGACCGGCTGGGTAGCATTTGCGAATCACTTTTTTTAGCAGCGGTTTAAACCGGGACAAAGCACCATATTTGTGCCGGTTAAAACTGATGCAAAATTCATACTACTTAGAAGAAAAAATAGTCACGGACAAGACATGTGAAGAAGTGAAATCAACCTATATATATATATATATATATATATATATATATATATATATATATATATATATATATATATATATATATATATATATATATATATATATATATATATATATATATATATATATATATATATATATATATATATATATATATATATATATATATATATATATATATATAATCATTCAAATGAGCAATTGCTAAAAAAATTTATAAAGTTAGATATTTTGTAAGAGGGCATGTCTCCTAAACCCTAAAATAAGTTTTATTCATGTGTTAAATTTTCAAAAAATAACTTCACCATGAATCCTTAATGGTGCATGTCAAATACTTCTTAACCAAAACCAATTTGGGCTATGCATGAATGCAAAATGGATGCCAAAAATAACTATCAAAGTATGACCAAAAGGTATGGAATCATTTATGGAAATATTTTGAATACCTCTTATGGGAATATTTCATATTTAAGCAATCTAATCTCTCATTATATGCAAACCTCACTCATGAACATATGGATGCCAAAAATAACTATCAGGACTAGCATCATCAACCTTAAACTAGTGCTTCTATTATCATTCTTTTGAGAACAAGAGATGTATTATCAATCCTTTTATTGGTGAATTTTAAAATAAACTAAGTGTTGTTAGTTAGAACAAATATATCATCCAATGAAACATAGATCTCTACTTATTCTTTATAAATGTTTTTGGAGTTTTCTTACACAAATTGGTCTTATTACTAATGAAATCTATTCTTCTTTCATCACCGTTCTTCTTAATATGATCCTACATGGTGGAATCATTATCAAAATAACCTCTTAAATTTTGCTTAAGATATATTTCTAATTTTCGGGATTACCCTAAACCCTAAGGAATGCAAATGAAGAATGAGAAGAAAAGGAGAAGAATATGAAGAAAAAGAATGAGAAGAAAAAGAGAAGAAGAGGATGAAGGGGAAGAGATTCACAGTGAGGATCGAAGGGCCGGCCGGCCGGGATTTGTGAGAGGAGAATATTTTGGTCGAAGCCGCTCGGATTCTCTCCCGATTGCACGAGTACAGAGCGAAGAGGGGAATTAGAGATTCTGTTATCTTAAACTCACGGGTGGGCTTTGCCGGCGGTTTTAATTGGTGCAACTTGCACCGGTTTAAACCGTTGCTGTTGTAAAGAAAGTCTGGTGCAAATAAGGGGTTTTGGCAGCGGGTTGGAAATCGCTGCAACAAAACGGTGCGATAGACTCTGTTTTTTGGTAGTGCTGGTTGACATTGACACCTTGCTACTATTGGGCTGACCATAAGGTAATACCTCCTTCATCCGATCTTTATTAAAATTCATAATGTCCTGGTCATACCTCGGACACTAACTACGATATAAAATAACATGTTCAATGTCAAGGTGACTGCAGTCAATATCTGGTGGTGAATGACTACCATCTTGGTGGCGTTTCATCTCATGATATCACATTTGTAAGAAATGCGGTTTGACAAGGTGATCATTCTCCTCATGAAATCTAATTTGAAGAGATTTCCAATCTGCAACATTTAAAAAATCTCTTACCATGTAAAGTTTGACCATAATCAACTCATCATACATATTCCAGAGAAAATTGCCCTCATTTTCTGATCATTCATGGACGCAACACCTAAAAATCTCATTTGCATTTGCCTTTTACTCCAACGGAGTGTCACCAACTCGTGCTATACAAGCATGCATCATTCGACTTGCATCATCAAATATTTCTTTATTGGGGACTCCATTCACCTTCTCCATACATGGCCAAAACATCTTAAATGACTCAATAAATATACTTCAAATGTTATGTATGGACTCTTTAAATAGCAAAGTGTAAATATATCCAAGCATCACTTGCAGCAAAAAAATACAATAGGATATTAATGGATCTTACAACTTTACAGTCTATCTGATGGGATTGGATATTGCCAGCTATATGATATGTTCAAGTACGATCAACGAGATAATACAAGAATCCTATGCTTTCAATGACAATTTTTTAACAATGGAATTCAATGTTCAGAGCAAGGACACATGCATTATTTTTTATAGAGGAATTCAATGTCCACAGCAAGTGCACATTTGTATTAAAATTTTAATAATTTCTTTCAAAATATAACAAATTATATATATAATCAAAATGGACTCATTAATTAATTTACAAATATTGCAAATAATTAATAATACAATTAAACTCAAAATTTAACTAATAAACTAATATAATTTCATCAAAATCAAATAAATTAAACATTAATAAATTATTAATCAATAATGAATTAATTAATATTTTATTTAATTAATTTTTATTATTCATTTCATATAATAAATGACTCATTCATTATTATCACTTAAAATATATTGAAAATATAAAAAATAAATTATAAATTTTTATAAATTATTTATTCTTTTTAAATATAATATTTTTTAAAAACATAAATTAACAATAAATTATTAAATAAAATTTAAATTCTAACTTATATTAATAAAATTTTACAAATTTCTTATTAATTATTAAATTCATATATAATTAAAGAACTAAATTATCAAAAATTTATACTTAATATATTTTTTATATTATATGTTTTACATATAACAAATTACTATACATTTTAAATTATAAAATTTATATTAAAATAAAACAATTTATCTTTTAAAAAATGTCGTTTGAATCATCTATTCATTGAATATTATTTTATTTGCAATTGTCCGTGAGTACTAACATTTAAGGAATATCGCAAGCTACTTAGGACGATAGGAAGACTCAAGAATGGGTAGATTAGGAGTATGATCGAGTCTGACAATGTATTTTGGTATTTATTTTATTTTTACTTTCTTGAGTTTGGCCACAAAATGCATAAAAGTCTGAGCAACCATGCACACACACAGGAGGAGAGTATTTTTAAATGAAAACTTTAGAATTTTCTTTCTCTGTAGACCGTACTGTACGATTCTATTTCATACCGTACGATCAGAGCTTTGTAGGACGATTCTGTGAATAGATCGTACCGTACGAATGTAAACTGTACTGTACGATATGTTCAAATCCAAAACCCTAGTCGTAGTTTTAACTTAAGTAAGTTATTTTATGCCATTCGTACTGTACGAACAAGTTCGTATGGTACGATTTATTTTAAATACTTACTTAATTTAACCCATGATTAGTGCAAGAAATCTAGTCTTAATTATAATTTGAACATCGTACTGTACGAACCATTCGTACAATACGATGAATAGAGATGAATTATAATCGTCCCAGGTATCATCCTGGACGATATCTTGGTTTTTTGTCTCATCGGACAATATGATGTCAATCGTACCATACGATGAACAGAGACAACATTTGATTGTCTCGGCCATCGTCCTGTACGAACAATATTGTTGTGAATCGTATCGCATGATTTTAAATCGTACTGTACGAATGTTTTTGAACTGTTTGTACCACTTCATACCAGGATGAAGTCTGTTTATACATATCGTACTGTACGATTATAAACCATACTGTACTATAGTAACGGCTACTTTGAGATTTCAGGGATTTTGGAGCCCGTTTTTAGGTATCAAAATAGTAATGTTTTGAAGGTGTGAATCAGAAAGAGGGGAACATGGTTAGAGAGGGATTCTGAGGGAGAGAGCTCTTGAGAAGTTCTTTAGGGTTTGAGAGAGGGAGGAGAAGGTGAGCATTGTGATGGAGAAGAGGTGTGAGAGGGAGATCACACAGTTGCTCCGAACTTGCTGCATCTTGTTCCTCCTGTGGCCCTAGCTAGAAGAATTTGTGGGAGGATCTCCAAGGGAAAGGCTCTTCTACATCCGTAACCTCGAGGTACTCTGCCTTTTCCAGGTGGGAGACAAATAAGAAGGTTCTCTGTCGTCACCAGGAGGGTGAAAATAGAGTTTGGCACTCCGCCACGCCGGGTTGGTGAAATGGAGTATTGTAAGGGCTTCTCCGCCTTGCCAAGGTGGGCAAAAGGAGAGCTATTACTTGTAGTGAAATACCCAAAGCGGAGGACTCCGGGGAGTGGACGTAGGTCATGGTTTGACCGAACCACTATAAAAAATTTGGTGTGCTTTTTCCTTATCGTCTTTTTATTATTGCGTGCATTTTATTTCATAATATTTGCTTGGGAAAATTTGTGAAAGAAAAGTTGTTTAAATTTCTTCATGTTAAAATTTTAAAAGCATCAAAAAAATTAGAACTCTTGTTTAGGTTTTAATTATTGTCAAAAAGTTTTCACAATTCACCCCCCTCTTGTCCATCTAGTAATTTCAATTGGTATCAGAGCTTTTTTTTTTAAAAATAGTGTTTTAGAAAACCATGAAAAGAACGATCATGTCGCATTTTGGTAATCGTAATACTGCGGAGGGTTATTCAATAACATGTCCACCTCTTTTTGATAACATTCCATTTGATTTTTTGAAAATTAGAATGTCTACTTTTTTACAATTTATTGATTACCACATGTGGATGTTAGTGAATGACGGATATGTTGCATCGTTTAAAACTATTAATGGTTTGAAAACTTCTGTACTTTTTAATGAATGGAGAAATGAGGATAGGGATTTAGCCCAACTGAATGCTAAATGTTTAAATTACTTTTTCTATGTGTTGAAGTCTGAGGATTATATGAGAGTGTCTATATGTGCCACTGGTAAGGAGATTTGTGATAGACTGTGCATTAGATACGATGGAACAAGTGAAGTAAAACAGTCTAGGCTTAACATTTTACTGCATGATTATGAACTCTTCCGCATGAAACCTAGCGAAACAATATCTGACATGTACACTAGATTCACCCAAATCGTGACATCCTTGCATGCATTAGGTAGAGAGATTTCAAATTCTGAGAAAGTAAATAAAATTCTTAGATGCTTACCTAGTTCCTATGATACAAAGATAACTGCTATCACTGAATCTAAAGACCTTAACGTGTACTCTATTGATAATCTCTTTGGGTCACTCATTGCATACGAGCAAGGAGTGAGTCAGAGACAAAGTGATGCATGTAAAAAGAAGAAGGAGCGAATGGTGGCATTAAAATCAAGCAGCTCAGAAATGATTTCATCCATCGCGTCCACAATATCTTCCGAGGGAAAGTTGATGATTTCATCTTCAGTCGGCAATGGAGATATCAGAAACTCACATGCATTAGAAGGGGAACCCGAAATGATCCGATCCCAAGAGCGTGGGATTTTGTTGCCAGCACTATATGAAGAGATGATAGGGTTAGAGAGAAGAGGAAAAGCATCCTCGAATACGGAGGGATCCATCCCTCCAGCCGCCTTACCGGAGAAGCACGAAATGAATCGCCAAAAAAAACCCTAACCCTAATATATCGATTAATTGAGTTGAAAAAATTTGTATTAGGGATAAGAAAGGAAAGTGAGTAGACGTAAGGTCACATAGTTAGAAGTTGTTCAAAATATAGTTTGAATTTAGGTCTTTCATTAAATGCACACTTTAATGAAAGAAGCACTAATAGTGCTATATATATAATATTTGTAATAAAAAAGGAAACATATTATATAAATATAATGAACACATGAATTAATTTTTTATTTAATTAAGATTATTTTTTATTTTAATAATTTTTTTAAAATTTAAAGAAATATTTATGTTTTTACCCTCCACATACTCTTTCTTGCTTCAACTAATGAACCAGGTGCCAGGTCATTTTAGTTCATACATATTACGACATTCTCTCTCTCTGTGCGAGCGTGCGTGTGGGCTTGAATATTTTTTTCAAGGCGACTCAGCAGAGTGAAGGAACAATTGATAAAAAACAGGCATATAATGATGGTTAGAGATTGAGAGAGAGAGATAAAACCAGACTTTTCTCCGAAGCCATCAATGATAAGAAGATGAAAAATGTATATTTCCCTCCAAGCTTCCCAGCGTCAATGTGACCATCTAGAACCTATTTTTATTTCTATTTGTAATAAAGTTCTCTCCTTTTTTTTCTTTAATCCCAAATCCATTATTTTCTTCTAATTTCTCGTATTCCGCATACTTGAAGAGGTCTCCATATGAACTTTCTGTGGAATAATTGCTAAAATCTTCCCTTTCCTAAGTCAATGGAATAGATTTCACTATTTCAATGTTTCAATGTTCAATGAGTAGCCACCACATATTATGAGGATTTCAAAGATGCTAGCTTTCTCTTTTCTTCTGCTAGCTTTTTATAGCGTTTGGAGAGAACGACAAATGTCAAGATGTTCCAGCTTATTTCTTCCTCTCCCCTTCTTTGTGTTGATATTTACATATGTTCTATTTAGAGGAGGAAGACGATTGTAGTTTTATTTTTTTGTTCTGAACTTGAGATTTTCAAGAAAAGAATGAAGCTTTGAGGTCTGAGCTTCATTTTTTCTAACAAGTTTGAAGTTTGAGGGTTTCTTGTTCTTTGATGCTTTGATCATAGGTGGAAAAAGGCTGAGGTTTAGTTTACTATATAGAGCTTCTGATTTGTTGATGAAGTAATGAACTTTGAAGTATTCAAACTTGAGATTTGCTGAAAAAAGATTGAGATTTTGAATTATTTTTGTGTGGAGGGGAAGATAACCATACGCACGTGCATTACTATTATATACACAATTCAAGTGATCACGTGTATACGAAAGTAATACACGTGCACATGATTATCTTGCCCTCCACACCAAAATAACTCAGAATCTAAATCTTTTTTCAGCAAATCTCAAGTTTGAATACTTCAAAGTTCATTACTTCATCAACAAATTAGAAGCTCTATACAGTAAACTCAACCTCAGCCTTCTTCCACCTTTGATCAAAGAATTAATGAACAAGAAACCCTCAAACTTCAACCTTTTCAGCAAATCTGAAGCTCAGACCTCAAAGTTTCAATCATTTCCAGAAAATCTCAAGTTCATAACAAAAAAAAAAAAAAACCTACAATCGTCTTTCTTCTCTAAACAGAACATCTGTAAATTTCACCACAAAGAAGGGGAGAGGAAGAAATAAGCTGGAACATCTTGACATCTGTCGTTCTCTCCAAACGCTATAAAAAGCTGGGAGAAGAAAAGAGAAAGCTTGTGTCTTTGAAACCCTCAAAAAAGATGCTGGCTACCCGTTGAACATTGAAACATTGAAATCTATTCCATTGACTTAGGAAAGGGAAGATTTTTAGCAATTATTCCACTGAAATTTCATATGGAGGCTTCTTCAAGTTTGCCGAATATGAGAAATTAGAAGAAGATAATGGATTTGGGATTAAAGAAATAAAGGAGAGAACTTTAATACAAATAGAAATAAAAATAGGTTCTAGATGGTCATACTGACGCTGCGAAGCTCGCCGGCAAAAATAACGTTTTTCATCTCCTTGCCATTGACAGCTTCAGAGATAAATCTGGTTTTATCTCTCCCTCTATCTCTAACTATCTCTATATACGTGTTCCTTATCAATTGTTCCTTCTCTCTATTTTGTCTCCTTGAAACAAATAATTAAGCATAGAGAGAGAGAGATGGTCGAGAGAGAGAGGAAAGAGAAAGAATGTTGTAATATTTATGAACTAAAATGACAGGGCACCTGGATCATTTGCTGAAGTAAGGGAGAGTGAGTGGAGGGTAAAAGAATAAATATTTTCTGAAAATTTAAATAATTTATCAAAATAATAAATAGTCTTAATTAATTAAAAAATTAATTCATGTGTTCATTAAATTTATATAATTTGTTTCCTTTTTAATTACAATTTTTTTTAAAAGACAAAAGAAATTGTAGTTGAAATTTTTTATAAAAATTCTTAAAGCTAAAAATTCATAAGTCATAAAAAAAGAAAAAAAAAATAATTGACTATGATATCTCTATAAAAAACTGCTCCATGTAAAAATTTATATAATATGTTAGGGTGAACTTTAAATTCAAAGTAGATTGTTTATTAGTGTTTGTATATAAATAGTGTAAATATTCTTAGTGCACGTTTGGGATGAGTAACCATTGAATATTAATCTTTTTTGAATAATGTGCACGTGTTTGCCAAATAGTAACTAATTAAATTGTATGCTTTAACTGAGTAAATACAAGCTTCATACATGGAACATTCTTAAACATTGCATTCATCCATGATTTACTAGTCTCCTCTACTAATTGAATCAACCAATAGAAGCTCCATCTATTCAAATAGAATGGCTTTTCATATATATCACTCCCTCTAGAATGCTCATCTTTGTTTCCTTGGGCTGGAATGTAAGTGCCTTCGAGGAACTTGGGCTAACATCCTTCTGAAATCAACCCCAGCTTTAAGAAAGTTTCAAGACATTAAATCAATTTAAAGTATATGAAGCTATTTGTAAAAATGCTTATAGTTATTATGAGAATATTAATTTCTTTTAAATTATGATTATTTTAAATAATAGTTTTCTTATAACTATCATATTTTAAAAAGTTTAATTAGTTTTTTTAAAAAAATTTCATCTTCAAAATTTGTAAAAAAAAATAGCACAAACAAATATAATAGCAATATGAAAGTAAAGCTGTAAAAAGTTGCCCCAATTGAACTTTTAGTTTTTTTTTTTTTTTTGAAAGAGAGAGAATGCCAAAGCAATTTTATTAAAAACAAAGAGATTACAATCTAATAAAAGGATCACATTCCTTCTTAAGCAAACTAACAAAAGAAGAAGGAATGAGATCAAAAGAAAGACTTTCCCAAAGGAAATTATTATTATGAGCAATGTTAGCATATTCATTGGCTAACTTATTACATTCTCTTTTAACACATGTAAAAATAACATGTTTAAATCTCTTAAGGAAATCCATTTCTTCACCTCCAATACAAATATCTCCTTTTATTGTATCCAACTTCAGATTTTGAACAAATTTAATGATATTTGCATTATCACCTTCAATTATAATACCTTCAAAATCTAGCATCCAATCTTGAAAAATAATCTTCAAAGCTTGTATTGCGAGTAACTCTAACCGAGATATATCCCAATGTAACCCTTTAAGGCCAAAACCCATGAGAAACCTTCCTTTGCAATCTCTGAATACCCCTCCAACAGTAGCTTCATACGATTGAAATAAGGAAGCATCTACATTGAGTTTTAGCCAACTGGGTGGAGGGGGGTGCCAATTTTTTAAATACAGCCAGTGCGGATGGTTAGCACCCTAGTTTCCCGAATGTGTATAAACTCTTCTGCAAATGATGTTAGAGCAATTGCTTGAGCAGCTATAAAAAAGGTAGATTCTTCTTTTCCATCATAAACATATTTCCCTCTAGATTTCCAATTGAGATAAACAATAGTGCAGTAGATTTTGACAGCCAATGGTTTGTTCACAGCATTCATTTCCATCCAATTACAACAATTCTGTAATGTTTGAAAACCCGGAATATTGAATCCCCAATCATTAACAATTTGAATAATCTTTCTCAGTTTAACAAGCAGCCATCAAATGGTTGATGTATTCAATCTCAGAACACCCCCTTGGATAGATATTTGTATATGTTAATCTTCCTTTTGATAATAATTCAAAAGTTGGAACTGCACCATGATAAATTCTCCACCAGAAGTTTTCAATTTTCGGGATGAGCTTTAATTTCTTAATCCACTTCCAATATGTTCTGTATGTCAATGAGATTTCAGATAATTTAACATCTGAAATCATAGAAGAAATACTCTTGACTGAATGCATTTTAATGAGCTCCAGCTGATCTCTCAGAAGATCATGATAAATCTAAATCTGAGTGATGATATTAACCAATTCTTCACCAAAATAGATATTTAAAATCTGTTTATTCCAGCTGCCATGAGTAATCAACTTCTCCACATGCATATCTTCCATCACCTGAACCGAAATGTAAGTAGGACATTTGTTGATGCTTTTATCCAGTATCCATACAACATTAAGAATATTAATGCTTTTACCATCTTTCACTTTCCACTTGACCACTGATGCAATGGATTTAGCTCCACTACACATAATTTTCCAAATCGCAGAGGAACTTTTCTTAGTCTGAGCATTCCAATTACAACATCCATATTTTGCTTCCAGGATATTGTAAAAAAGAGAAGATGAACCACTAAGGAGTTTCCAAGCCAATTTAGCTCTTAAAGGACCCTCCATATCTTCACAAGAGTGAAGACATCTACCACCCAAATTGTAAGGTAGGCAAAGAACATCCCACTTCACATAATGCAAGCCATTTTCCCCATTGTTTTTATGCCAGATAAAGTCTCTACACATTCTATCCAGCTTTGAAAGGATTCTCTTAGGAACGAGAGAATGAGTACAATCGAAAATGGGAAGAGATAAAATAATAGTTTTAACCAACGCCAACTTTCCTTGTAATGAAATAAACTTATTCCCCCAAACATTAAGTTTATCATTTGTCTTTTGAAGATTAAAAGTAAAGTCATCTACTCGAAGTCTCCTTAAAGCCATTTTCACTCCCAAATATTTCATCTCCTTGACTATTCTCAATCTCATTAAGCAAGAGATCATCTTTTTTTTTTTTTTTTTTTTTTTTTTTTTCTGTTTTTAACAGCTTTAACAAAAAAGAATTCAGATAGTTAATCTTTGGGCCCATCCAACTACAATATTCTGATAAAATGTTTTTATCTCCTTCACCATTTTAGCATTAGCCTCTAAAAAAATTGCAATATCATCCGCATACAGTAAGTGAGAGATTCTTGGACTACTAGCATGTAATTTAACTCCAATTATATCCCTCTTCTCATTAAATGCATTAGAAAGCAATTGAGAGCAAAGAATAAAAAGAAATGAAGAAAGAGGACATCCTTGCCGAAATCCATAGTAAGCATTAATCCAATTTGAATAATTCCCATTAATAAGAATAAAAAATGTAGGGGACTCCACACACTCCATAATCAACTTAGCAAACTTGTTGGGAAAACCAAAATAATTTAGAACATGCTTTAATGTAGTCCTCCCCATACTATCATAGGCTTGTTCCATATCCAATTTGAAAGCAACCAAGCCTTTTTTAGATTTTGAAAATCTAAATTTGTGGAATATCTCAATGAACGACCTTTTAAAAAAGCTGTTTGTTTTTCTGAGATCAGTTTAAAAATAATTATGAGTAATCTATTCAATAGAATTTTGGCCACAATTTTGTAGATAGTTTTACACATACTAATAGGCCTGAAATTAGATGGAACTACTGGGTTTTCTACCTTAGAAATCAGCAAAACAATAGTTTCTTTCCACTTATGATCCATCACACCCGAGGAGAAGAAGCCATGAATTGCATTCCACACATCAATTTTAATGATATTCCAATAAAATTTAATGAATGAGTAAGCAATACCATAATTACCTGGAGATTTAAAGCCTCCTAGCTGATTTACCACTTCATAGATTTTGGTCCAGGAAATCTCTAAATCCAGCAATTTCCTATCTTCTTCATCTAATAAGCTCACTGGTTTCGACCAATTCTCCATAAAATATGCCCTCTGACACCATTTCCTTCTAAAATAATTAGTAAACACTTCTTCAATCTGCTCTGGATCTTCCACCATGTTAGACCCTTCATCTTTAATTTTATGAATTCAATTAGCATTCCTTCTTAAGCTAGCATAAGCATGAAAAAATCTAGAGTTGTTATCTCCATCCGAAAGCCAATTGATTTTAGAGTGTTGTCTCCACCACGTGTTGAGTCTTGCCAAAGTGTAATTTAGCTCTTTTACCTTGGATCTAAGCACAAATAACTTTTCCTTGAAAGATTACCCGTGGATGATTCTTCTGTTTGTAACTCTAGAATTTCTAATTTGAGATGTTCTTTTAAAGAGTAAAGATCTAGCTTTGCATTGCTCCAAAAGAGAAAAAGCTCTTAAAGTTCTTCTAAATTTGATATTAAGAATCTCTTAAAAACTTCCCACGGCTTTTCTAGCCCAAGCTTTTGTCACAATAGCATATGCTGCATGATAAGAGGCCCATCAGTCTTCAAATCTTGTAATTTTTTAGATTTGAACTTGTTTTTAAGAAGATTAACCAAGATAGGGCAATGATCTGACGCCGCCCTTACAATATGTCTCACCACCACCCATTGAGACCTTTCAATGGCTTTATAATTTAGAAAACACTTATCAAGTATTTCGAGGATCCGAGCTCCATCTACTTTGTTGTTACACCAAGTGAAATTTGGTCCAATGAAGCCACATCATGAAAATCATTGGCTGAAAGAAAAGACTTCATGTCCTTAGAGCCTTGTGAAAAATGAAATCTTCTGCCTCCTTTCTTATCTTGTTTATCCAACAAACAATTGAAATCACCTCCAATTAAAGAAGGCAAGACTTTGGAAGAGTAAAGATCTAATTTTTTTCCAAAGTTCCCTTCTTTTA
The DNA here is from genome assembly GCA_016618105.1 of Dendrobium huoshanense. Lineage (NCBI taxonomy): Eukaryota > Viridiplantae > Streptophyta > Magnoliopsida > Asparagales > Orchidaceae > Dendrobium > Dendrobium huoshanense. The sequence continues at coordinate 17,006,419 of CM028350.1, forward strand.
ATGGTGTCATTACTACCATAAACAGTCATAATACGCCAAACTCCTTTATTAACCACCTCAAGATCACCAATAATCCCTTGATGAAAAAGTTCCAAAGTTTTAAAGAAAGATATTTTTTATTCCACAAAACAAGAATACCTCTTGATAAGCCTTCAGCAAGAACAAAAGAGAAATCCTAATCAACACCAATAAGCATGTCCACTCCCTTTCTATCAATAAAAAAGAGCTTGGTTTCCAACAAACCAATAAAAAACACATCCCATTCCTTCACAAACTCCTTAAGGTATAGAGAAGTTTAATCTTTCTTGGCTCCTCTTCAATTCCAAAAGACAATAGTAGACAATTATTTGATTAAAGGGGAAGCTATCCCCACCAGTGTTTTCTTACCCATTTCATTCCTTCTAATCGTTGCCACAAATTTGATAGGACAAAGAGATTTTAATTCTTTAGCAAACACCTTTTTGAGAGATGATGAATTTTCTACCTTCATACCTCCTTCTGAGTAGTTTGCCAAAGGATCATTATCATTCATTTTAGAAGAAATTTTATTATCATGAATAGTTTTCTCATAGGAATTTGCCATATCACCTTCTTCTCTATCTGACACAAGAGTTGAATTGTCTACCTCAATGATTGTAGACAATACTGATTTCATTTGGATCAAATAAGGACTCTTTACCTACCTTGATGCTTTTTGTTTCCAGGTTGACATCGGATTCAAAATCTGTACAAACATTGATTCTTCCCAACATAGGATTATCACAATCTTCCATCTTCCCAACATTTCAGATTTTTTCAACTTGTTATTACTTGGCCCATTTATGTTACCTAAATTCTGATGAACTTCAGGAAACTGTTTTGATGAATTTTCCTTCATAAGATCAGTTTCATTTAATATCTCACCTTCTTCCAGAATTGAAGTATTTTCATTTTCAGCCACCATTGCCTCTTCCATATTTGCATTCTTCTCCATTATTTCCTGATTGACAGGTTTACCTTTTTCCGTCTGAATTGGAATATGATTTACCTTTTTAATGAAGATTTTATATCTTTTCATACCATTATTAATAACTTTTGATAACTTCTTGTTTCTTCTATGATTAACATGTATCCATGGGCCATAAGATGTATTAATCTCACTCTCTAGAGCAAATCCAGCATGTTTCTCTTGAACTACATTGGATGCAACTTCCACATTGATTTTCCCCATTGAATCACCTTTCTTGCAATCAGTCTTCATATGCCCTATCATTCCACAATCATAGCACAAAGAGGAAATTCTTTCATATTCCAATCTCAGAAAAAATCTTCCCGACTTGCTTTCCGCCCATACACCAAAGGGAAGAGGGTTATCAAGTTTCACTCTCACACAAACTCTTGCAAACTCCATTCTTCCCCATTGAAACATGTTTCCATCCATCATCAATGGTACACTTACCATTGAAGCAATTCTAGAAATGTTGATTTTATCCCAACATTATAAAGGCAATTGAGGCATTCTTATCTATATAGGGGAAGTAAGACCTTTCATAAAAGTAGGTGAAAACTCCATCGACCATCTCTCCATTCCAATTATGTGACCTTTAATAAACCATGGTCCTCCTGAAAGAATGCCATCCATAGCTTCATTATTTTTGAAAGAGCTCAAAAACCAACCCAATGCAAGTGTGGTAAAGTGAAATTGTCCAAATTGAAGCCATTGTCGTCTTAGTTCCTAAGCTACCACATGAGTAGGTATTTCTCTACCAAACACTTTGACTACCAATGAATTTTCAAGTTTACTAGCATTTTCATTTCAGCTTCCTCCAGCAGTTTCATTGCCTTTCCATCGTCTGTTAAACAACATCACCGACATTAAAATTAAGCCTAATGTAAGGCTTTCTCATCCATGGGTTTACTGACTCAGGAGTTACCACTTTATTCACTGGCTTTTTTTCTTTAACTAGCAATGCATTAAGACTATTGCTCACATCAGAATCCACAATTATCTTCTCAGAAAGCTTCTCAACATTGTTACAAATACACTTGTTAATAGAGAATAGGGAATTCACATTTATCACACTGTCGCCAAGAATTGCATTTGAATTCTCAAATCTATTAACAAAAACATTCATACTAGAAGAAGAAGCTTCATTTTCAGGAGCAATATGTGGAGAAGTTAAAATAGCTTTCAGTAATCTGGGAGTTTTAAATTCATTTTCCTTAGAAATTTATTTACCTTTTCCTTCCACATGAAATGTTTTAATCAGTCGATGATCAACATTTTTAGAGATAACTAACTCACCTTTTTATCTTCTCCTTCGGGCATCTTCCACTTCACAGACTCGGCTTTCAAACAATCGATCATATTCAACTTTCTTACGAACATAGTCTTCTATTGTTGGGAGTGGATTCACAGATGAATTCGGTGATGAACGGCGACATTCCGCCACCATGCCTGAAGGGTGGCAGAAAAAACAGGATGAAAATCGGGGACCAAAATTTGAATTTTCTTTCTCTAACGGGAGCTTCTCTCTCTAATGGGAGATTCTCTTCTGAAAATTCACCATTCATTTACTATTCTAGATTCACCATGGTTCTTAATTGAACCTTTAGTTGCATAGAAATTTTTTGGAACTATATAAAGTTATTATATTTAGTGGCGTGATGGCAGTAGCAGATTTAAGCTGGAAGCTTTGGGGAAACATCCCCCCATTAGATTTCCACATATAGAACAATATTTGAAATATAACAATGCATATCATCATTTTTGTATGAACTTGATGTGACAAAAATTTATCAATTTTCTTAATTTATTTATCTTATTAAATTTATGACATATAATTATCTTGAATATGATATTTATATATTCTCTCACAAAAAATAAAACTAAAAAATAATTTTCTTTTTTCTATATACAAGCAATGAAATTAGCTTTAAGCCAATTATTATCTCTAAGAGATTTTTTGCAAGTATAATATCTTTTAAGACTTAAACTTGCAAAAAGTAAGATTTATGCCTACTAATTTAATCTTAAAAAAAATTAAAAATATCATACATCCTCCTATAATCTCCTACTTCAAAGACACTCATTTAATCCAGAAAATTACTCCACTAAAATAAATCAATATATTTTATAACTAATTGCAAATAGTATTTAATCATATGATAATTTGAGAAATGCAAAATTCAATGAAAAAATTTGATTAAAATACTTGATGAAGTAATTGACTCTTTAATTGGATGTTATTACTTAATTTATGTAAAAATATTCCTGAATTACTTGATGAAGAAATATAAGGGCTATTTGGCAGCAAGTAGGTTTGGTTGAGTGATTTTACCGCACATAATAATTTAGAATTCTTTATGTAGGATCAGAACATTTCGCGTGCATTATCGGCTAAATCCTGTAAATTCGCCGAACTCCCGGATATAAATCCAGGATTTACGACAAAACTGCTACGGGCTATTTAATTCGATGTGAGATTTAACAGTTCCTTAAATCCTATATCCCAAGCCGATCTCGACCGTCCTTGCTACCTTCAATTCCTTTTTCCTGGCTTTCGCATATAAAGATAAATCTAGAGTGAGGATTTGGACATAAGTTATCTACAATAATCGTTGTGAAAACGGCGAACTCCTTGAACATGCCGAGCCAGGATCTCGCCTTCACCAACTATGCCTACTGCTCCGTTTGTGATTTTTAAAAGTTTAAAATCCTTGTATCCAACCCTGCTCAGGTTATCGTTGGAGATTCTATCATTCTTCCCCTTGTATATCGTTTATTCGGCCTTTTATACATTCAGATCCTTCATTTTTTGGTCAGTTTCCATAAATTTGCTTCGAATTTGTTCGATTGCTGGTTTACTTTATTTAAGATTGGTTATGTTTTTTTTTTGAGTTAATCCTTAATGAATTCTTACTAGCCATAGTAACATTATTGATGGTCAAATTGCTCTGAATGTTGTCTAATGTCGGCCCACAAAAGACTCTGCTGGCTATCAAATATCTATTCACACATGAGACTTTTTTTTTTTTTCTCTTCATCATATCTTTATTTTACTGTTTTCCTTTAGCATTGACTTTACATCTGTGTTCTTATTTAACATTGTGAGATCTCATTTAGATTTTTTCCGCCTTCTAGTCTTTCTTTGGCATTGCTTACTCTTGAGTTGGATTACGTTAAAGCAAAAGCTAATAGAAATGAAGAGGTGCATGCAGTCCAATATTGAAATCATATGAGTTATAAATAGCATAAATGCCAAAGAATAGCTTTTGATTTTCTTTTAATGCCAATGTTAATGAATGAATTTCATTATTTGATGTTGGCTATGATGTTTCTATTGCAGTTAGATGTGTTGTTATTGCATAACAACTTTATAAGAAGTTTAGTAATTAGGTTAGGCAATCCTATTCCCTTCTATTGTGTTCATATTTTCTATTTCTAAATTCCTGAATTGATGATATTGGGTTGTGAACTTAAAGATATAGATTTTGATAATAAAGTAAATATTTCGCATTGCAGTTATACTGGAGGAGTGCAATACTTGTTTTTTTTTTTCATCTTTTGAACCTTGCAAGTTTTTTTACGTCATCATAATCATTTTTTCAAAGTTATGATAACCTCTCTCTCTCTCTCTCTCTCTCTCTCTCTCTCTCTCTCTCTCTCTCTCTCTCTCTCTCTCTCTCTCTCACATGTGCATGCATGCAATTTTCTAATTTTGTACACACATAGATATGCGTACAAAGCTTTGGTGCTATTTGGTTTCCTGCCTCTATGAATCCATCCCATTATAAAAATATAACATAAGGGCAGATTATTTATATTTTTGTCATTTATGTTAGCTTACAATTTGATTTGAACTTTTTAAAAATTAAAGGGGGATTTCATACTTATTATTGAGTTCTTACATATCTTAAATTTTATAATTATTTATATAACGTTAAAATCTTTAAATTATATCAAAAGTATCACTATTATTAACTTTTCCAAAGTGAATACATTTTCTTAGGCAAATATTTTGATATGATTGAGACACTAGAGTCTTGTATAACTAATTGTATAAGCTTAGGAATTATATATATAAATGCATAAGAATTATGTGGTATGCATGTAAATCCTACAAAATTAAATTGTTGGTCCTCTATATCAAAAACAATTAATATAGTCCAAAAATAATTCTTTTGCATTAGACAAGTATCTCTCTCCTTGAACCTCCTATCACAACTTAAACCCAAGGTTGGGAAAATGAAGTAATGATTGCATTGCTCTCTCTCTCTCTCTCTCTCTCTCTCTCTCTCTCTCTCTCTCTCTCTCTCTCTCTCTCTCAGCAAAACTTCAGGAAACTACGAGGCTATATAGTTGCCCAAACCTTAATGTAACCAAAAATGCATTTCTCTATTCCATTCTTTCAAATTGTTTTGTAGCTCCAGGTTTTTGAAGGGTAACATGTTGAAAGTAATATCTATTCTATAATGAAGTCAATATAATGGATTTCCTTGATAATTTTAACTAAGAAATATAGTTGAAGTGCTTAAAATGATAATATTTCCATTAAATATTTTTGGCTAAATGATTAACATAAAATTCCATTACATGCAAGTTTTAAATGTTGCTACGTAAACTATCTTAAATAATTTAATTAAACCAATTTATTTTGTAAAATATGTAGCATTGCAATAATCTACACTTACAAAGTGGTTTTAAAGTTGATTTGGGTGTTTGCTTTAGTTTTTTGTTAAGAGAAGGCGAGGCCACAATGCCTCTCACATCTCCTACGCATGTGCCATAATAAAGTGTATCTATGAGTGTGCTATGCAACACTACCATTGATATGTCCCAAGTCCTGTATGAGAAAAGTGGAGGATTGCATTAGGAAATCGGCAACCATAGTAAAGCTTGTTGAATAATCATGAAATGAATACTTTAATACATTTGGTTAATGCTTAGGAGTTTCTTGGAAGCGACATGCTGTATGGCCTGAATATAGTGAGAAGTGTGCATGGACAATTGTTGACCTTTCTTTCACCCATACTTGGGTCAAGGGGGTTGACTTGGTCAAATTGACCAAGCCAAACCCCAAGACTCCTCCCATTAGGCTCAGTGGGTCAAACTAAGTCTGTGGAGCCCAGACCCAGGCCTTGGGTAAACTTGTTTAACCAAATCTACCTAGGTTTACCAAACTAGCCCAAATTGCCCCATTTCAAATTCCAATCAATTCCAATCTTTTCTTGGCTCAATCCACCACCTATTTGGGTCTATTTGACTATGTTGACTGGGCCAACCCTTGGCTTGCTCAACCCAATCCTCACATGGTCAAATTTGACCTATGTATGTCAAATTCACCCATATTTAATGCATTTAAAATATTCCAAATGATCCCTTGACCCAAACCATAACCAAATAGGTTGATTTCTCTCATAATTAGCCCTAGATGCAATCCTAGCCGTCCATCATAGGGTTAGGAGTATAAATAGGGACTTAGGGCTTCTTTAGAAAGGACTTTTGCTCTAGATCTCTCTCCAAGCCCCCCAAAGCTCGTGTTTTTATGTGTGTGAGCTCTCTTGACCTCTCCCCACTTTTCCCAAGCCAAAACCACCGGCCAACCCTCGCTGGCGGTGAGTTTTTGGCGATCCGAGGCTCTTAATCTTCCAAGCTTCCTACACGATGATCTATAGCATTTCAAGTCTTAACTTCAACTAAGGAATTGTACGTGGATAATCTACAAGTGCAACAAGCCCTTAAACGATTTAATCCGTCCATATTGAGGTATAATGCTAACCTTATATTAGAACACCTAGATCTAAATAGCTTCTTGCACATCACGTTTGAGATTGCGAAAAGGCACCCATAAATTCTCTCCATGTCTAATACATATGTTTAAAATTTTATTAAGTTTCATTGCATGAATTGAGAGAACAAATCATTTTTTGCTTTAGGGTTTGGACATCGCTTTAGGCACATTTCATCATTCTGCGTGTTAGTTCAACCATATGTAGGAATCTGCAGGATTGAATCACTATCTAGCTTGATCTGGACCACTATTTCAAAAATGTGAATGATTAGACGGCTCCAAACCCATGCCTATGTGGATTTGTGAGGCCTTGTCCATGGCCATGATTACGACAATCATTATTGGCGGCACAATAATTGTGCCACCAAATAATGATTATCTACGATTCGCGGGATCTATCCTGAGCTGCCAAGTGTTGGTCATCTATTAATTCGAGTTATAATTAGTTTTTTTAAAATATTTTAAATTGAATTTAATAATGAAAAATTATAGAAAATTATTTTAAAATAAAAAAATTATGTATAATATATAAAATATTTTTAGAATTTTATTTCCTTTAATTTAAAATTAAAATTATTTTAAAATCTATTATATATTTTAAATAACTTTAAAAACCCTTATTTTAAATATTTAATTAATATTATATTAAAATTTTTTGAAAAAATAAATATTTTACATTAATATGTTCCAAAAAAATAAGTGGCTATTTTAAAATATATAGTTTAAAATTAAATTATTTATGATATATTTTATATTGTTTAAAACAAATTTAAACTATTTAAATCCCTTAAATATATAATTTAATGTTTATTAAAATTAATTACTTTTATAATAATACAAATATTTTATTTACCTTTAAAATTAGAGGATCATTTTAATTATTTAAATTAAAATAAAATATAATATAAGAATTGTTTTTCTATTTATGGTAATCCTAATTAACCAAGTATTTAATTCCTTAATTAATAATTAATTATATTTAAAGATAATCTTTTTTCCTAAATTTTATAAAAATTATTTTTAAAAATTTCCTTTAATATCACAAAATTATTTCTAATTATTTAGCTTTAAATTAGGTCAATTATTATTTTAAATATTTTATTTTTTAAATATATATTTCAATGCTTAATTAATAATTAATTATATTTAATTTAGGGTTTAGGATTTAGATTTAATTTAAAAAATTTTCTTAATTTTTACAGAAATTATTTTTTAAATTACTTTAAAATTTTAGAGGCCTTGAATATTTAATTTAATGTAATTTATTAATTATTTTTAAATATTAAATATTTTAAATTACATTAAATGCATTTTAAATATATTAAACTTTAAAAATTTATTATAAATTCATTTTAAATCATAAAAATACATATAATACCTTAAATTTTCTAAAAATAATTAAGAATTTTAATTTAAATCTATTTTCAGTTATTATAGCCCTATTTTTTAATGATTATTATTTTTATTTAATTACTTTAACTATTTAATTATTATTTAATTAAATAGTATATTAAGTATTTTTAAATTTAAAATTATTTTGAAATTATTTTTAAACCCCTCCTTGGGTGACTAGTGGATCTCTTAAATTATATAAATCCTTTAATTTTGATAGGTCTATTTAAAATTTCAAGCCTGGGTTATACATTTGAATCGAATTCATGGGCAGAGGATTAGTGGATGATTGGGCTCAAATCATTCATTAATCTCATTTCTAATCCTGTTTAATTATTGCTTACTCTTCTTTTACATGTAGGATGCACGAGCTCTTAGTCTAGGCTCTCCTAATTTTAAGGACATGGTGTGCTATGATGTGTTGCATTTTCCTTTATGTTACCCCAAGGTTTAGTGATTAACACTTGATTTAAATCTATTTAACATAGTGACATCCTAAGGATAATAATTAAGAATCCATATAACAAACTTAGAGAAATTCTAGAAGCTAGGATATACCTCCGATTGACATAAAAATTGAAACATTAAAACTTAGTGACATCAAACACCCTTGAATTTTTTAGTAATTTTTAAGACTCTTTAAACCGCTTAATCAGCAAACCCTAATTCACCCATTAATTAAACCATGATAACTTAAAAAAATTTTAATAAATTCAAATTAAATCAAAAAATTATCCATAGTATATCAAACTCTTTAAAATTTAACCCTTAGTCTAAGAAAATTAAAATACCCTTAATTAGACTTCAATTTGAACATTAATTTAATTTTGATTAAAATTTACTCTTTTAATTAAACTAAATAATTAAAAATAATTTAAAATTCTAAATTTTCTCTAAACACTTGGGAACTCTTCCTTGGGTAATTTCTGACCTTTGTACTTGATTCCAAGAGGTTTGGAGCTAATTTGGATCAAAATCTCTAAAACACCCTTAATTAAATAATTTTAGTAATTCATTAAAGGCCCTAACTTTGAAAAATCACAACTAATTAAAAATAAAAATAAAATTGGGTAAACTAAAAGGCATTAAAATCTAATTAAAATCTAATATTTATTAAAAATATGAAGTTTCCAAAATCAACCTAAATTAAAAAGTCATCTCTTCGATCAACCGTTGTTCGATAACTTGGGCCCGAAACTTCTAAAAATCATAATTTTGTGTAGAAAAATTTAAATCTAGGAAACTCAAATTCTAACTAATTCCCTTAAGGTCTAATATTTAATACAAATGCTAGAACCCTTAAAACTAGCTTGTTTTTAAAAGTCACCTTTTGGACCCCCTTAACTTAGCTTATAGGATAACCGTAGGCCTTCTAAAATTTGCTAATTTAATTTAAACTTCAAAGAACACTACCCTAAGAATTACAACTGACCAACCAGCTAAATCAATTAAAATTGATCACAAGATATTAATACTTAAACCTTAATTAAAATTTCCCCTTCGGTCTTGAACAACTGGAACACAAAATAACTTGAACTAATTGTCTAACATAGGATATATCCAAAGCCATAAAGCCCACTACACATACATAAAATTATTTCCTAAGGCACTACTTCTAACTTTATTTTAGGTCGGTGTTTTACTTTTCTTTTTTTATGATGTGATGCCCTGCATGTAGTACGCGTGTTGGTTGATTTGATTTCCTATGATTAATGTGATTATGATCCTTATTATTATATTTTCTTAATGATATGATATGCGATAGATTACTTATAGAATATGGGCAATCTTGATACTGATAATATTTTCTGCAAGTGGTCATGCTCATGCAGCGCTGATAAAGGGGGATAAAAATCATAAATAAATTATATAAATGCTTTATATAGGTGCTTCATCCACTTAGCCCCCAAATAAATATGATCATAACAAAGTGTGATTGGCATGAGTACTTTTCATTTTTATATATAACTGCTTGAGATGTCTTATATTAACTGCTTAGGATAATAGTGTAGGAGAGTCTAGATTTTTTTTTTTCATGATATAATTATAATTTTATGTATCAAGTTGTGAAAGTTCTAAAAAATAAGGCATTTCAAATATCAGAAATCTAAAGGGAAGAATAAAGTCCCTTTATAGGGAATTTCATTTTCATTTGAGTACCCTTTATGAAGGACAAACACTACGAAGACGAAAGAAAGGTGATCCATAAAAGAACCAGAAGATAAAGATGTAGATGAAATGCCTTGTTTTTAAGATTTGCAACATTTAGTAGGATTAGAATCAAGATTATTATTGGTGGGGCCTGGCCACCATTACTTTTCTGTAGACAACGGTTTGTACTTTTTATAGCACTTGCCATGAACTTTTTTTTTACTTTGGTGGTTTTATTTATATTGATGTATTTTTTTTGGCATTAACATATTTTTTTAGGATTCTTTCTTAACAAATGATAATTAATTATAATTTAAAAATAATTAATTATAATTATAATAATTAATCATCTTTAATTATAACCAACAATAATTAATTTAAATTAAAATAAATAATTACAATTAATTTTGATAAATTATAGTTAATTACTAATGATAGTAATTAACTATAATAACTATAAATTAATTACACAACTCTCCTTGGCCTATTGGTTGAGAGCTTAGACTTCCAACTAAGAGGTCCAAGGTTCGAGTCCATGTGTATGCGTTGTGTGTGTGAGTTTGCCTTAAATGGCCTAAATGTCCCAAAAAAAAACTATAAATTAATTATCATTTTATTAATATTTCCGGCCCGTTGCAAGCCTTCTCTCTCTCTCTCTCTCTCTCTCTCTCTCTCTCTCTCTCTCTCGGCTTGTGTGGGAAACCAACACAGGAAAATAGAGGGTCGGGCAAGGATGGGAGGAAGGATTTGCGGCTAAGGTAGGTCTCTCTCTCTCTCTCTCTCTCTCTCCCCCTCTCGCTGGACGGAGGGGATCAGGAGGAAGCCTGATGGGAAGAGGCGAGCTTGGGGCTTGGTTTTGGTGTCAGCATAGAGAGCTGGGGTCAGGTGGAGAGGAGAAAGTAGCGAATATAAATGGAGGAGCCACCTCAAAGCCTTGCTCTCATCTCCCTTTTATAGTCCGAGTGCAGCGACAGAAACAGGACGATCTCACGGGATATCCAGACTACCTCGGCGCCGTTTGCAGATTCGGGTACTGTAGCAGTCAGCGTATTCAGCAGGATTCACGGGCAAGTAAGCATTTTGTTATATTTTTCATATTTTCACAGCAGAGGTCAACAACCACCAATACTTGCTACATAATTACCTTTTAAGGAAGCATCAAAGTTTATTTTAACCCACTTGGTTGGAGGAGGTTGCCATTTATCTATACAGAGTCCAACAGACTGATTTGCAACCCAGTGATCTGAAATGGGAAAACTAAATTTAGCAGAGCCAAGAAAACCCAGAGTAGATGCAGTGATCATCACGTTGCTATCTTCGGGTTTCCCATGCTTCCTCTTATTTCTACTGTTCTAGAAAAACCATATAAGAGTGAGATAGATCCTTACCAACAACAAATTAGAATTCTTCAATCTCATAAGACCAGTCAAGCAGTCCTCCCAATTTCTATAAACAAAAAATATGAAATCCCCAGCTTCTCAGAATTTCAATAACCTTCAGCAGCTTACAACAACTAGTAGAAACATGGTTGACATCTTCAATTTCACCACAACCCAATGGACATAAGTTATTATCCGACATTCTCCTCCAAATGAAAATTTTCACCTGAGCATTAAGTTTCAATTTGAAAATCCATGAAATAAGAATATCTTTCTGCATATCTTTGAAACCATCTTCCAGTAGTAAAGCTGCTAAGGATTTTCTTGTCAATTGAAGTTTCAGCTCCATCCTATCTTCTTGATAATTCTACAATATCTACACATCAGCAATAATCTTCAGTAATTCCCCACCAAAGTGCAAGCTCAATTTATTAAAATCCCATCTTCCATCAAGAATAAAGAAGTCAAGGGTTGTATTATCATCAACTAAATTCCCAACAAATGTAGGCCATTTGCTTAAACTAATATATAAAATCCAATTATCTTTGAAAACATTGATCATGGAACCATCCCCAACCTTCCATCTTACAAAATTATTAAGAGCTTTCTATCCACTAGAAATAATCTTCCAAGAAGAAGAGCTATTTCTAGAGTTCACATTCTTCCACCATTTATCTCCAAACTTGCTAAGCAAATTCCTGTTCAACAAAGAGTTTGATTTATCAATAAGCCTCCAAGCAAACTTTGCTCTCAAAGCATCTCTTCTAGAAATTGCTGAAGGAACTCCCCAACCACCAAATTGTTTTGGTTTACAAAGTGAATCCCAAGCTACATAATGTATCCCACGGCTTCCATCACTTCTATTCCAAATGAAATCTCTTCACAATTTTTCAAAATCTTTCAAAGTTCTTAAAGGAACAGGAGAATGTGCCAAGAGAAAAACGGGAAGAGAAAGGTAAACATTTTTTACCAAAACAAATCTACCCGCAAGAGAGATGTATCTATTTCCCCAAGCATTGAGTTTTTAATAGATTTATCTAGTAGCAATTGAAAATCTCGCTTCTTTAATCTCCTTAGAGCCATCTTGATAACCAAGTAATCAAATACTGCCACGAACTTTACTCCCAAAACATTTGAGAAGTGTTTTCTCCTCCTTCTTACAATAGAATTACCGCACATCAAAGAGGATTTCTGAAAATTAATTCTCTGGCCGGTCCAAGAGCAGTAATCTTCAACAATTTCTTTTACCTTCTTCACACTTCTCATTTTGGCTTCAACAAAAAGTAAGATAACATCTACGAAAAGGAGATGAGAAATCTTTTGGGATTTAGAATAAATTTTAATACCCACCTCCGGTCCTCTATTAGAGAATCAATTTGATAGAAGTTGTGAGCATAGAATAAAAAGGAATGGAGAGAGTGGACACCCTTGTTTGAAACCACTCCTTCCTTCAATCCAATTGGAATTAGATCCATTAATCATAATGGAAAATCTGAGATTTGATACACATTGTATCACCAAATTGACAAACTTGAATGGGAATCCCAAATCTAGCATCATTTTCTGAAGAGTTGCTCAACTCATACTATCATATGCTTGTTCAATATCAACTTTAATTGCTAAAAACCCATTGCTTGCTTTAGAACGACTTAACTTGTCAAACACCTCTTGAGCCAAAAGAATGTGATCTGAAATCAATCTTCCATTCACAAAAGCCACTTGCTCTTCAGATATAATTTTAGTGATGATCTCCACCATTCTATTCAATAAAACTTTAGAAATAATTTTGTAAATGGAATTACACAAACTGATTGGACGAAAAGCAGCAGGAGAAACCGGGTTAGAAGATTTAGGAATCAAAACAATCATAGTATCCTTCTTATCTTTGCACAACCTCCCTTTAGGAAAAAATAGTTTAACTGCTCTAATAACATCCTCTTTGATGATACACCAAAAAGCTTTAAAGGAGTAAGTAATCCCCTCACAACCTGGAGCTTTATTATTTCCCAACTTCATAACAACCTCCTCTATCTCGAGCATAGAAAGCTCCCTATCCAGACATATTTTATCAACCGGGCCTAAAACCTTCCACGGTTTAGGCCATTCTTCCAAACAGCACACCCAACTTTTCCACTAATTATGGAAATATTTAAAGAACACCTCTTCCACCTCTTTCGGTTCTTCAGTTAATAATCCATTTGAATTCCTAATTTGAGAAATCCAGTTGGCATTCCTTCTTGCATTTGCAAAGTATGAAAAACTTTGTGTTGGAATCACTATCTTCAATCCACTTCACTTTAGATCTTTGCCTCCACCATGTATTCAAGCAATTAAGGATAACATTCAACTCTTTGACTTTACCTCTAAGTAACCATAATTTTTCTTCATCAAGCCATCCCTCACTAGCTTCTTCTTCTTGAATCTGAGAAATTTCAGCCTTCAATCTATCTTTCTCTTTTGAGAAATCCTTCAACTTGATTTTACTCCAATAGAATAAGTCCTTCAAGGTTCTTTTGCACTTTTTATTCAGGATTTTCATATCATTTCCCATGTAATTTTTCTTCCAAACATTGGAAATAATGTGAGCTAAAGTTTTAAAAGTTAACCAAGCATCTTTAAACTTTAAACACCTTCTCCCTTTTGAGATCGAATCAAATAGCTTCAAGACAATAGGACTATGGTCTGAAGCCACTATGGATAAGTGCCTCACAATAGCTATTTGAATCTTGTTAATGGTCAATGAATTGAGAATACATATATCCAATCTTACAAGAATCCTCCCACCTCCAACTTTGTTGTTACACTAAGTAAACCTTGGACCAACAAACCCAACTTCATGAAATTCGTTATAATTCATAAACTTTAACATCTTCATGGGACCTTGCGAGAAAACAAAATTTCTCCTTCCCTTCTTATCTTCCTGAGCCAAAGTACAGTTAAAGTCTCCACCAATAATAGAAGGATTTTTCCTCTGAGAATGTTCCTAGACACACTACCAAAGTAATCTTCTCTTATGAGTCTCCTTACTACCATAGACAGTGATGATCCTCCATACTCCTTTATTAAAGACATTAATATCCCCAATAACACATTGATCTAATGTCTTAACAATAGAAAAATATGCTACATCCGATCTCTAAATAATCATAATACCACCGAAAAGACCTTCTGAAGGAAGAAGGAACAAATCCCACATAGGGCCATCAATCTAACAAAAGAGACTCTATCAAAAGAATTGATTTTAGTCTCAACCAAACCCACAAAAAAGACTTTAAAATCTTTAATAAATTCTTTCATATAGAGGGAGGCCTCTCTCTTCTTGGCCCCTCTACAATTCCAGAAGGCAATGGATTCCATTTAAAGAACCTTGGGGGAAGAGCCCCTATCTCTTCTCTTGTTAACTCCTTCAAGAATTCTACCATGTGGAATATTTTTAGTAGGCCCTAAGGACCTAAGCTCATTAGAAAGCTTACACTTGATTGTATCCCCATTAGAGCCAATGCCCTTCTCTTTCTCCACACCCTCCACCTCCATCTTACATAATTTTTTCTCTTCCTCTATATCAGAAAATCCCTCACCAACAACCACCATTACATCATCTTTACTGCCACCAGAAATTGAGGAGTTAATCAATTCAACTCCCTCCCCTACCAACTCCTCTATATTCATCACTTCAAACTTATTTTTATTAACTGGGATAAGAGATTTTTCAGTAGAAGAATGTAAACCAACCTTTAGAGCTGCATCCACTACTTTATTAAGGCTTTTCACACCAACATCCTCATTACTTTCTGGTTGAACTCCTTGAGCAAGAATTTCCTATTCCACACATATTTCTCCTTCTTCCAGGATATTATCTAAAAGTTTGTTAGGGATGTTAAGCCCTATGAACTTAGTCCCAAAGCTAATTAAAAGAGAAGTGAATTGGTAGCAACAAAATCTAGATTCACCACAATGAAAAAAAAGTGCGGAAATTAAAATGCGGAAGCAATAATAAGAAAAGAACACACCGGATTTATAGTGGTTCGGTCAAACCTTGACCTACGTCCACTCTATGGAGGCACCCTCCAAGTATTGCACTAACACAAGTGTCTCTCATTTAGCCCCCACAGCTAGGCGGAGAAGCCCTTACAAAATCACTTCCACCTCCCCCGGTGCGGCGGAGTCGCCGGGTCCTTTGACACCAAAGAGACTTCTTCTTTGGTGAACTTACCTCGAGACAAGCCTTGAATCTGATGGTACTAAGGTGCAAGTTCGCCGGAGTAACCGTGTGGAACCCCCTCCACACTCCCTTGAGTCCCCCCTCACAGGATCTTCTCCCTCTCTCAAACTCCACCCTTTCCTCTCTCCCTTTCAAGCTCTCTCTTCAAGTTTCCCCCACAAGAACGAAGCTACAATGGCTGTCAAAGACACTTACAAAGTGCCATGCCAAAGCTTAAATAGAAGCTCTCAAAACAAGCTCATTAATGCAAGTTGCCGACATTATCGTCCAGGACGATAGGCATATCGTCCTGGCCGATCAGTACAAATTAAGCTCATTAGCCCGGGACAATTTTAGATGATCAGAGGAAAATTGGTTACATTGTCCAGGCCGATCTCACGATCGACCTGGCCGATTAGTTTAAAATCGATTTCAATCGTCCTGATCATAGCCCTGAATACAAACTGTCCGATGTGGATCATCCAGGCCATCGTCCTGGCCGATCATTCGATCGTCCTGGACGATGTGATCGTATCAATCAACCATTAATGCTTTCCAAAGATACCAGATCAATTTAGGCATGATTGAGTTAGATCGTCCTGGACGATAATAATATCGTCCTGGCCGATTTCCTAAAACAAAGAATTCCTAAACTGATTATGGTGGTTGATTCTTTCTGAATTGAGATTATCGTCCTGGCCGATACAAGTATCGTCCAGTCCGATCATTTGACAGCTGTCTTAATGAGGATGCCCTAATCAAGGTTTCTTATTTTGGACAGATCGTCCAGGCCGATATTAATATCGCCCCGAACGATGTTACCAAAAATAGAAATCATATAGGGAGCAAGAGAATTACTACCAAGTTATAGCCACACCAAATACAACAGACTCAAGAAAGGAAAAAGATTACAAACTGACACAGACCTAGTCTACCCAATCTTGAGCTGGTTCAAAATTGCAGTCTGATCGTGTGGACCTGAAACATTAGCACAAAAGACAATTGCAAAGAAATAAGGAATGTTTGCTATCATCAAAATCATAAACCATTGATCCGCAACAATCTCCCCCTTTTTGATGATGGCAAATAATTCAATTTGAATTTTCAAAAGAAAGCAATTTCTCCTAATCTCCCCTCACTAGAATAACATTTTAAAAATAGGTGAGATGAAAAAATTTTTGTTGTTTTTAATTTTTTGAAAATAAGATACAAATACGATAACAGTACAAAAATTCAACAATACGTTCTCCCCCTTTGACATTATCAAAAAGAGAGGAGGCACAAACAAAAACAAAACGACCAAAAGACAAAAAACATTCCCTGATATAGTGAAAAACAAATATTCTTAAAATGAGAAAGTTACCTCTTGGTTTTAATCAAAAATTTAGTAGAATTGGATTGACAACGCATAATTAAAAAAAAAGGTTAGAAAATCAAGACTTGATAATCCAAACTCAAGTTCTTAAAAAAGGGTAAAAAACTCTTTAATTCAATATCTAAATCAAGGAATAAATTAGAGAAAGAAACAATAATTTTTCAAAACTCCTTTCATAAAACATATCTAATAGAAGATCAATGCACGAATTATTGAATCAAGAATTAAAATTTTCAAAGTCAAGTATCGTAAGTATCAAGGGTTTTCTTAAGCTTTTTAAGAAGTATAAGAATGGTAAGCATTAACTTTTTGTGGGCTCATTTTATGCCTCTTGACAATTGGTTGGCGCACTGCTGTTGACCTCATTTTTGTATGAGGTCACTAAGACCATCCAGAATCCAGATTTAATCCTAGACCCTAGGATCCACTCTAGACCTTAGGATCCTTCTAGGTCCAAGACCTTAGAGCCTACTCTAGAGCCCAGGATTCCCTTAAATCCTAGATCTCAGAATCTCTCTAGATTCTAGGATAATTCTAGACTCAAATCAATCTCTACCCTTGATCAATTCAAACCTCAAATCAACCTGAACTCCATTCAATTCAAATCCAAATTAATTCAAATTTCAAAGATATCCAAACTTTGACTCAATTCATTTGAGAATCCAAATTTCAACCCAGACTTTGATTCTACCCTTAATCTAGCCTTGACCCTATCCATCCATTAGCAATCACAACATGATTGTAAATGGTTTGGATATTTCAATTTTAATTATTCAAACCTGAAATTCATTCCAAATCCAGAAATCCAAACTCAAATCCTAAGTCTTAAGGCCCTGTCCTAAAGACCCTTTTCAAAGAATTTTCAAACATTTCCAAACCCAGCCAAATGGTCTCTGATTCAGGGTCTATCACTTGCAAAGTGATAAGACATGTCTCTAGAGGTTACCCTCCAACTTTGAGCTCATTCTGAGGTCTCTAACCCCAGAATCTGAATTAAAATTCAAAGGCTGTAAAACCTTCAAATATTTACAGCCTATGCCACTGAACCCAACCCCTTTGAGATCTTGATCTTGGAACCCTTATCCAAGCCTCCAATCACTTCCAGACCCTTGATTTTAACCCATTGAGCAGTAAACTGCATTTTTCAGACTTTAACCATAGTTGACCAATAGGTCAAAATTGACCAAAATACCCCTATGGGGCTCAAATAGGGATTTCAAACCAAATGAGCTCCAAATTGGATGCAACCACCTTTGACAAATTTCAAATGTCATTTCAAATCTTTTGAACCTATTTCCAACCCTGGGGTCAACCTAGTTGACCAAGTCAACTGGTTTGACCCAAGAGGCCCTTTAAGGGTCCAAACATGTGTTTTGACCCAAATGACCTCTCTAAGTCATCCAACCACTTCCTTTGAACCTGAAATATCATTTCAAACTTGTTGAGCCCAAACCCAGACCCTGGGTCAACCTGGTTGACCAAGTCAACCCAGGTTGACCAAACAGACCCTTAGGGGCTCAAATAGGGATTTTGGTCAATTTGACCTCCCCAGACCTAGGAACCACCCTCAATGGTCTTCAAATATCTTTTCAAATTTGTCCAGCCCAGATTCACCCATTGGGTCAACCTGGTTGACCCAGTCAACTTAGGTTGACCCATTAGCTCTTAGAGGGTCTAAATGGGTTAAATCGACTCATCTGAGCTCTTCAACCCCTATTACCTATTCAAATAAATTCTTGGATAAGGCTCAAGTGTCACTTGACATTTGGTCAACTTGACTCAACTTGAGTTGACCAAGTCAACCCTCAATCCTTAGTGACATTGGCTCCCATTTTCCCTACCCTTGACTTTTGACTTTTGACTCTTAATCAAACTATCCTAAGTGACCTTTTACCTCTCCAAATGCCACATCACTAACTTTGACCTAGTTGACTGGTCAAACCAAGTCAACAAAGCCCTAAATCCCTCCTTGAATTGGTCAAACCATCTATTTAACTTCAAGGAGTGTGAGATTAGGCTTGGAAGCTCTCCCATTGGCTGCTCCTACTTCCCTTCATGCCACATCACCAGCCTTGACCTGTTGACTGGTCAACCTGGTCAAACTCAAGCCTAAACCCCTTCTAGAAGGCTTTATCACATGCTAAGCTCCTTTCCCTTGATTTAAGCTGCCCAAGGCCGACCCATTAGTGCCCTAAAGCTCTCTAATAGGCCCCTTAACCGAGCTCTGCCCCTGGTTTAGCCATAAATGGCAATCCCTCTCCTCCACTCATCCCAAGTCCACCCAATGGGAATGAGGCATGTCCAGCCTTTGGGGCAGCCTTCTAGCTTTCCCAGGGACAGGTGGCATCATTTGGAGAGCCCAGGAGTCAATCCCAGCCGTCCAAATTCACCCAGGCCGCTTGAATAGGGAGAAAAGTTGATTTTGAGAGCATTGGATCAAAGCACTTTCTCTCACTCATTCTAGCCTCCCAGATCGAGCTCTCTGTTTGTTTTGGATCTCCAAAGCCCTCTCTACCTCCCCACTACAAAACCCAAGTGGTTGCACGTTACCGGCGGCGAGTTTTTCGGCGAGCCCACCACCTAGACCGTCCCAAGCCTATAGCAGTCGATCCAGATGTGTTCGAGCTCGGGTTTGTGCTGGGGATCTTCACTTGGACAGTCTACAAGCTCATCCATCCAGAAATTTCAAAGATCTAACGGTATAACTCCTTAAAACCTTAGATCTAGTTCACATTAATTAGACTTAAATAGCTTCATGTTTTTAGGGCTTTGGCTGAAACCAATCTTTCCCCATTATTTATGTTCATTCCTACTCTCTAAGTTTAAAATTTCAAGTGATTTGGTCCACCCGATCGGGAGAACGAACCAAAAAACGGATTCTAGGGCGTCATTCGCAGTTCGCTGCAGATGTACATTTTCTAGGCCGTTGATCATGCGATCAACGGTCTAGATCTTGCCGTTCCGCGCCTTGGTTCGACCGTGTATTTGGTTTAGCATTCGATCGATCGACCGGCGAGATTAGGGCCGTCCATTCGGAACAGCGGGATCAAACCTCCGCCGTTTGATCTTCTTCTGGTGAGATTAACCGCGGGATCCGATCTCAGCCGTTAGATCGAACCCGCGGTTAATCCAACGGCTGCCATGAGCCGCTGACGTGGTTAAGTGGAAACCGCGTGAAGCGGCCCGCGGCCGACGCGTGTCCCCGCCGTCACGCGGTTTCGATCCCGCGAATCAGCGCGTGCCGCGTGTCTGACCGCCGCCGTTTAATTAAGGAAAATGTATTTTTAATTTGTTTTAATCACTGAAACTTCAAAAAATCATAGTAAATCAAATACAAAGTCAAAAAATGAGTATAATATATCATTTTCTTCAGAATTCTGTCTAGTTTATTTTAAAAATAAAATCAAACCTTTTTATCTATTATTTTAATGGTAATTTGAGAAATACAGAAAAGGCTACTCTATTTTTAATTAATTATTTATAAATTATTTTTATTTGAAATTTGGCATGCATGTCTTTGAGTGCATGGCTTAAATAAAGGGGATGATTAGTGGATAATCATTCCTTGATTATTCACTAATTTTGTCTTAATTATGTTAATTAGTTAATTGCATGCTTAAGGTGCACACACCACCTAGCCTAGGTTCTCCTAGATCTATTGACTTGTTTGCTTGCTATTTGTGTATGCATGCCATGTTTACTCAAAGGGTTAGAGGAACTTTGATTTGAACCTATTCAAAGCTAGTGACACAATTAAGGACAATAATTAGGAACTTTGAGTAGAAAACTTAGAAAATTTATTGTGCTTAGAATTGATATCCATTTGACTTGGAATTTGAACCATTTAAACTTAGTGACATTCTTAGCCTTAGACATTTATTTTACTGATTTTTGAAATCATTAAGACCACTAATTAATTTTCTAAGTCTTAAACCCTTAATTAAGCCTTTAAAACTTCTAAAAATTGTGATAAATCCAATTTAAATCCAAAAATTACATATAAACCCTCAAACTAACCAGAATCTAGTCCTTAATCCATGATAATTGAAAGCCCCTTGATTTGACAGCAATTTAAACCTTAATTTAATTTTAAGTGAAAATTAATTTTTAATTAAGATAATTAATTAATAATAATTAAAAAATCCCAAAATCTCCCAAACACTTGGGGATCCCTCCTTAGGTTATTTCTGACCTTTAGAGGTGTTTTCAAGAGATTGGGAACTTGTTTGAAGCAAAATCACAAAAGAGGTTTTTCTAATCAAGAAATTTCAAAAAATTCATTAAATAGTCAAAATTTCAAACATTCATAACTAATTCCAGAAAAATCCAAATCACCCAAACTCACTTGCATTCAATTCCTAATAAGCCCTAATATTTATTAAAAATGTTAAACTCTAGAAATCTATAATATTTCAAAAAGTCAACAAATTGGTCAAACCGTAGTTAAAACTAGTTCAAAACTTCAAACCTTCGTAATAAAATGTAGAAAAATCCGATTTCAACGTACCTACCTTCTAACCGATCATAGTAAGGTCTAATATTTTAATAAAATACAAACATTCCAGAATTTGAACTTAATCAAAAAGTCAATTTTCAACCCTTTAATTAAACGATTAAAATATTCAAAAATTCATAAAATTCAAAATTATTCTAAAATTCCAGAAAATGTTAACTTAATGCTTAAAACATTTAACAAATCCTTTAAAACACAACAACCACCTTAAAGATGAAGTTTATTGGCTTACTCCGGGCTGCGGGGCTAAGTGTCCTAAGGAGGCTGGTTCCTCGAGCCTGGTGGCACAACGCCACGAATCAATTAATGGAAAACTTAAATTAATCAAGCTTTAAAAATCAGCAACCAACTCCCTTTAATATCAATCCACTCCTTTAATTCCAACCAACTTAAATAACTTAATCAACCCCGATTGCTACTGGGTAACCCAGGCCTACGAGGCTATTAGCTTAGCCCCAAGGAAGGTGAAATAAACTTCACGGCCTCGGTGTGAAACAAAGGTAGTAATCAATTAACTTTTAAAATATATTTAATTAAAATTCTTAATCTATTAATATTTAAATTTTAATCTAAATCCCCTTTTAAGCCTTAACAAACCCAAACTTTTAGACAACTTCAACTAATAACCCACTTTAGGATCTATCCCAGCCACACGACCTTTCTCACACACTTTAGATGATGTGCTAGGACAACCAACTCTAGATCTAGGTTAGGCCGGTGTTTACTTTACTGCTGTGTGCCGGATTTTTCGTAGTTTTCACTGCATGTTGTGGATGAAATTGCTTTGCTGTGTTTGCTTACTTTTTTGTACTCTGTGGATGGATTGATGTGTTTGGCGACTAGATTACCCTTAGGTTAGGTACGATCTGGATGTTGACACAGTTTTCTGCAGGTGGCCACGCTCATGCAGGGCAATATAAAAAAGGGGGCAAATTAAAAAAAAATGCATAAATATTATAAACTCTTTGCACAGGTGCTTCAGCTGCCAAAGCCCCCAAATCATAAAAAGAGCGTGGCCAGTGTGTTTACTTTCTTTTCTGCTCATATACAACTGCTTGGGAATAACTGTTTTATATATATTAATTGCTTAGGATAACCCTGCAGGTGAGTCTAGATTTTTATTTTGATATCAATGTAATTTGTGTAAGTGTCAAGTGTTGTGAAAGTTGATTTTGAGTTGGGATACATAGATCCAAAGTTGGATTCCAAAGAGGAAAGGATACCCCTTTAGGGAACACTTCCTTTTCCATTTGGAAATCCAAATTTGGATCATACCTCTTCCTTACCCAAAGAGGAAAGAGTGGCCTTCCCCTTAGAGGGAAGTGCCCTCTTGTCCATTTGGGTAATCCACTACGAAGATTCCAAGAAGATTGAAGAAAAGGAGTCCAAAGAAGAATGAGATTGAAGACTTGAAGATTTGAAGATTGAGAGTATCCCACTCAAAACAACTTGCGTCATTACTAGGTTTAGAATCCGGGTTGTTGTCAGTGGTGCCCGGCCACTTTACTTTCTGTAATATTCTGGTTTGTAATAAGCAAGGCAATTCTGCCTATGGACATTTATTAATTAATTTGTATTTGATGTAATGATTTGATTGCCTTTAGGATTACTTGCTTTTACTAGTTTTTTTGGCGATTGCATGCCGCTCTTTGTTTTCGCCTGGATACGTGAGGCTCGTGAGGGTGTGAAAGTTTTCTACTCATAATTCTGAAAGTCTAAAATTTTAGTGAGTCTAAATAACATAGAAAGATAACGAATCTAGGGAATTAGCCGGGGATCGACCCCGGGGTCGCATGCATATTTTTGCATTACTCTTTCCTTGCTTTAGACCCTTCCCCGCCTGCGGGTAGAGTCCGGATAGTCTGACCTATGAGGACGAGGTGCCGGACCTGGGGAAGTCCAGTCTTCTAAAAAATTATTTTATAAGCCTGTTTTTAAAAATTTCAAGCATATTTGATTTGAGGTTGTTAACCAGCATGCATTGCATTAGATACAAATTAAAGAGTCAAAATTTTAATTTCATAGTCCTTAGCATTTTAGCACCCAACATAAGTCAAAGGGGCCAATTAGGAAAATCTCTAGATGTCGGCCCCGCCTCCCCAAAACTTTAATTATAACGTCCCTACCACTCTTTCATAAAAGACCGGATTCATCTCTTTTAAATCGATTAGGTGGTTAGCTGGCTCCCCAATCCAGGCCGGGGTAAGTCCAGACCTTGCACTGCATTAGTTAGGATCGGACGACTGTGGTCCAGTGTCCAAAATAGATTTAGGTTCCGGGGCAGATCTTTGATTATAAGACCCCAAACTTCGGGAATCTAATCCCAAATTTCTAATAAAATGCTCAACTCTAATTAAATATCATTTCAAATCCAAAACATAAAGCCCAACACTTAGATTAAGTTGGGACACTTCCGGATGGTTCTGGAATCTCAAAGTGTCCCCTACCTCTCATCCTTTAACTCCGTTAATAACTGCTCAATTTTGATCCATTCCCTTTTGATTTTCCAATAATTCTATTCATACTTTGATATCACTCCTAGAAACTCTAAACAAAATTTTGCCATTATTTTAATCGGGAGTTTTCGTAGGAGATTTTATCTCCCTACGATGTAATTAACTACGAGGGCTTGCGCTCGTAGGAGATTTGGAACCACACACACCTGATTTTAAAAAATTGATTTCCAAAATTTTATTAGATTTCCTTGGGAAAAGTTAAGTAATGATCGTCATAGTTGCATTAGAAGGATTATCGTAGAATGGTCTCATTTCCCTTTGGGAGATACATCCTTCTTCGATAAGGCTTTGGATGTGAATGTGACGATCATGTTTCTTGAATGTTGTAATTGGGTATTTAGTTGAACTATATTTTGTCCCCTCAAGGTCATATAAAGTTCTCCTTAGAACCCGATCATAACATTCAAGATGAGTTTACATAATTCTAAGTCTGAATACCGTTATGAAAGTTTATTTTCGTCCTTCGGGGTGACATACTCTTTCTAACGAGTTGATTCGACTTTAGAATTAGAATTCAACCTTAATCTTAAAATTCCCAAAGAAAACTAATATTTTTCAAAACATATTTTCAAAATTCCACCAACAAAAAATGGCACGCCCGGTGAGACCAAATCTCTCTCTCCATCTTTAATAATGACAAAATTTTGTTTCATCGGTAGTTTTAACTATCATTTCTTCCGTTGGTCCCTCTGCTCATTTCTTCCTTGGGTGAGTGTGGCCAACATCTAAAATAATAACAAAATATTAAAAGAGAGGTTCCACCTCTAAATTTGGCTTTATTTAGATTTTTGTTCTGATTTTGACCTTCTGCCCCAGCATAGCCTGTGAGGCGACAGTGTCAAATCAGATCTCTGGATATCCTTTTTAATTTTATGGATTTATGGTCGATAAATTTCTCGTTCAACATATAAATCCTTAAAATTGAAAAGAATTCAAAATTTTTGATTTCGTTCCAAACTATTTTAGTTTTAACCCCCTCATTTCCCCTTTGACTTCTAAGGGTGGGGAGGGTTAAACTATTCTTTTTACTTGGGCTTTCTCACAATTCCATAAGCCTTCGGGCAAGGGAAAACTCTGTCCGTTGTGTTTTGGAACCTGTAAGAAAACCCCTTTCAAATTCTCAAAATTTCCTCAAAAAAATTTTTTTTCTTAAACTCCAAGTTGTCATGTGTTACCCCATACGATTTCCTCGTGGGCCAACATATGTCATACTTTCAAAAATAATAATAATAAAATACTTTTACCACTCTTTTCAAGTAGATCTAATTTCAATCATTTTCTTTAACTTTCAGAAAATTTCAAATGGCTGGCCAACTGATTTTCTCCTTTGACCGAGAGTTGTCTTCGACTGTTAATGACCAAGGGAGCACTGTTATTTTTGGAATGGGATTTAGTACTCTAGAGCTCTCTATGGATGGACACCAGATTGTTAGCTTGGATGCCAGTAAGGAAACTCCCCCAGTAGTTGAGTTAATTGTGGGATCTGCACCCACCTTGCCAGTAGTTAGTGATGGTCAGAAACAGCCTGAATCAGTTGTTGAGCCTCCCACTGAAATTAAGTCTTTTTTGAAGAAGGGTCTAGTTCTGGACTTAGATTCACCACTAAGAATCAGAAGAAGAACTATTTGAGGAGACTTAGAAAGAAAATCTCTAAGGCTAAGAGAGTTCTACCCTTTAAGACCTTGGCTCAAGTAGAACCTGAGGCTGTTGAGGAGCTACCTATTCCTGCTTCCTCTCCCCTCCTAAAGGGAAGTCGCTTTTACCCCCTGGCTTCAGCTCAAGGGGAGGAGAGGATAGCTAGGATAGCCCGTTCTCCACCATGCCCGGTCGACTACTCGACCAAGAAAACTCAGAAAGAAAGACATCTCCAAAAGACAAGGACTTTGAGAAATATAATTCATACCTGCGCTGCACAGACTGGACAGACTAAAGAGGAATATGTGAAACAATTGAAGGGAGTGATCTCACATCGCTTCCAAAAAGAAGTGTTGAAGGAAGAAGCATCCGAAGCAAAGAATTTAACCCCACAATTCGTTAGAAAGAATAAGAAGTATGTTAGACAGCCCGCTACTTCAGTACTGATTGATGGATATCACTGGGTGCCACGCCCTCCGTCCTCTCAAATAGAGGGTATTGTGTTGACTGGGTCTGAGAGAGGCCGCCATTCTACTGGTAGACCCCCGGTACCCCAACATAAACCTGTAAGATTGGCCTCAGTGATTGTTAAACAAAAGGGGGTTGAAGTTCAAAAGTCTGTGGACCTTAAAGGAAAAAGATCTAAATCTCCTGAAAAGAGATATGTGCCAAAAAGAACTAAGTTGGAGAATCTGCCACCACCTCCTAGAACTTCTAAGTTCATTCTGCAGCTCCAACGAGTTTCAGCCAACCCTACTCCGGGTTCAGTTGAATTGATGGATGTTCAGACTAGTACTCCAGTTGTTACAGTTGACAGTCCTACCATAGCCAGTCTAACTCCGGATCAGATAGTCACCGTTCCTGCTACCCCAGTTGATGATCCCCAAAGTCCGAGTGTCATTCCTAGGCCCCTTAGTCAGGTGTCTGAGGACCTTACCTTACCAGATGTGGGAACTATCACTTTACAAGCTCCTACTTCTCCTGAGGAATATGTCCCTCTTCCTGTAGAGGATGCCACTCTTCTGACTACCAGCTCTGGGATAGTCGAAGAGGAGAGAATTGACCAGGATTTAGAAATGGAAGATGAACCGGATACAAAGTCTCAACCAGATCCTAATCCAAAACTCACAGAAATCATTGCCCTTATTGATTCTGAAGAATTATTTGATATGGCTGAGTATAAAGGATACTTACCCCTTGATCCTAAGTCAATTGGGGATAGACCGGTCGAGGAGGTAGTTCAAGAAATAAGAAACATCTTGTTGAACAAAGAAGGAATGGCTTCTTTTGACCCTGATATGGATGATCTCCTTGGAGATGAAGATGATTATGTTGGGGGCATTCATGTGGTCGAAACTAGAGGGTCTAATAAAGAAGCTGAGCCCAGCAAACGCCGATTTGCTAAAGATGATGATCCACATGCTGTTGAGTCAGATTCAGATGAGTCTGTGAAAGACAGAGATGAAGAACACATAAAAAACTTGGAGACTCAGCTTGCTAGCATGATGTCACAAGTTAGGAGAAATGCAAGAGAAGTTGGACAAATCACAGCAAGAGTCTTTTATGATCCACCAGTCAGCTCGAGAGCTCACAGAAAAGGCCAAAAGGGCAGAATTTAGTTCCAGACCTCTCGAGTCACCACCTGTGACCTCTTCCTTGTCCAGTAGAGACACCTCCAGTTCACCCTGCAGTTTCCACCATTCCTCCGATCCTACCTCAGAAGGATATCAAGCAGTTAATTGAGGACCAGGTAAGGGAGGCCTTAGCCCTTTCTCAAGGAAATGTGTCTATTTCAAAGGGTAGACCCTACCCCGAGGAATATGACTTAGTTCCTTACCCAAAGGGCTTTGTGCCACCAACTTTTAAAGTTTTCACTGGAATTGAAAATCCGAGACAGCATCTGGCCCACTTCCGAGCAAGCTGTTGCAATGCAGGAGGGTCAGATGCTCTACTATTTCGCCAATTTGTAAGTAGTCTATCCGGCATTGCTTTTGAATGGTACGCCGATCTGCCCAACGGTTCAGTAAGAACTTTTAGCGACCTAGAAAACCTCTTTCTTAAGAGATTTTCTGGAGCGCAACAACGCACCACCGTGGGCGATCTCGTGGTTGAAAAGCAAAAGCCGGGAGAGTCTCTGGTTGAGTACATCTTGAGGTGGCGAAACCTCTCGATGAAGTGTGAACCCCAGTTGCAAGAGCAACATGCTGTGGAGATTCTTTTGAAGAATATCCACGGCCCTGTTGCTTTTCTCCTGAAGGGTTTCACTATTAAAACTTTTGAGAAACTTCTTAATAAGGCTAGCAATTTGCAGGAAGAGGCTCCTAGGATGCCATTCTTACGAGAGCAGTCTGAAGAAAGGAAGGGTCCAAAATTGGTGAAAACATTTGAAAAGAAAGCTGTGGTCTCAGCAGTAGATAAAGGAAAGAGGCCAGTGATTAGTCAGCCTAGCACTCCACTTCCACCACAGCCGCCTCAGAAGCAGCCCTTTCAGATAGTTCCTCAATATACTAGAGATCCCTCCTTCATCCCTTTTAGAGAGAGATTGGCAAAGCCTTATCCATTTAAAAGGGAGTCAGTTAAGAAGATCTTCAGGAGTCTGTTAAAGAAACCAGATTTTCAGTTGCCAGAGGCTAGGAGGCCTGAGGATGAGAGCAAGAAAGATGATCCCAAGTATTGCCCGTACCACAGGATGCTTAGTCACCCTCTTGAGGACTGCGTTGTGTTCAAAGACTGGCTTGAGAGGAACTACACCCAAGGTAACATCATAATACCTAAGGAATACTTGGTCGATCCAGAAAAGGCTTCAATTAAGACCATTTCAGGTAATCCTCTTAACTCTTCTTGTTTTGTTGAAGATGGTTGGGACATTGCTTTGTCCCGGGCACTTAAAAAGTCGATTAACAAGTCTTTTCGTCTTTCTCAACAGCTGACTACGATAGCCCAGGCCCCGGTGTGGAAAGTTGACCTGGACGCTTCGCAGAAGGATGTTGAGCCACTTCCCTCTCCAGTAGTCTTAGGAACTACTGAGAAAAATGTAAAAGAAGAGAAATTTGATTTTGTAGAGAGGAAGTGTGTAGATGAGAGATGTATTAGAATGGCGGATGGTGGTGTTAAAACCCTTTCCCCTCTTTTGTTATCTGACTTTTACTTTGCCCCATCAAAGGCGAAGGGTCAAAAGATGAATAAAAAACATGCTTCTACTTCTGTCTTGATGATTAACCATGAATCTCAAATGCAAATTGATGACTCTCCTGCTTTGAATCAAACTCCTAATGAAATAAATATTGAGGTTAATCAAACCGACCTCCCCGAATCGACTATTCAAGAAGAGGTCGAATGTGAAGCTTTATCAGAAAGTGATTTCCCTCAAATCAATTTCCAAGGAAATCCTATCTTGATAGAACTTTCAGATTCTGACTCGCTTTCAGGAAATGATGATCCAACACCTATGGTGTGTGTAGACACTGCCCTAGTTTGCCCGCCCGAAGACGTCGAGCAGGTGCAACTCCGTGGCGGTAAAGTCTTACCCCCTAGGTTGCCCCCTCAGGACAAAGGCAAGCAACCTTCATTCGAAAATCTAAGTCCGGATTCCCCTCAACAACCAGAATTCCCTTTAATTCCTCCGGGTTTCGAGTCTGTCGTTCCTAAGGTTGATTACAATGTTCTAGCCCACCTTAGGAAGTTGCCAGCAAAATTAAGTATTTATGACGCCCTCCTTCTTTCCAAAGAAATGAGGGAGTCTCTAATTAAAGCACTTCTCGATCCCGAGATTTGCTTAACACAGTTGGCTGCAACTTCAGAAGGTGAGGCTCTCTACTTCAAAGAGGTCCCTGGGGTTACCTTTTCAGACGAAGATTTACTCTTGGGAACTGCTGACCACAATCGTCCCCTCTACATCACTGTAGATGTGGGAAATTTCAAGTTATCAAGAGTCCTTGTTGATCCGGGTGCATCGGTCAACGTGATGAACATAAAGACTCTTGCTTATCTCAGAGTTGATACTAGCAAGCTTTCAACCGACAGGTTGGTGCTTCGTGGGTTCAACGAGAAGGGCGAGAGAGCTTTAGGTTCAATCACTCTACTCCTGGAAATAGGAGGGTTAAAAACTGAAGCTAAATTTCATATAATTGATTCGACTACGTCCTTTAACGCACTTCTAGGTAGACCTTGGATTCACGAATATAGAATGGTTCCATCTACCCTGCACCAATGCGTTAAGTATCAACGAGACGGCATTGAACATGTGATTAAGGGTGATTTGCAACCATTCTCGATTCAAGAAATCGGGATCTACGAAGATGCTGCATATTTCATACCAAAAGGGTCCTCGTCCCGTTCTAAATTAGAGATCAAATTTGAGGAGAAAATGGTTGGACAAAAATTCAACCAAAAGAAAGAAAAAGATAAGAATATCAATAAAGAAATGATTCAATCGAGTAGTGAAGACGACTCTGATATCGTTGTCCTTAGACCTCCAAGCACACTACCTCAAAGAGGTGGGAGGATGGCTTTAAGGGCACGAGGTCGAGGCCGTGCTTCATTAGATAGGAGAGCAGCACCTGTGTACATTGATTTGGAATCAGATTCCGATGGTGAACTAGAAAGTCAAGGTGCTGCCCTCTCTCTCGATTATCAAAACATAAATACTCCTCCAAAATTTGATCTCACCTTAGACCAGGACAGTGACCCTGAGGTAGATATTTCAAAAGTTAAAAGTGACGAGCCTGAATTAACAATGTATGAAAAGCTCACTAGAAGGATTGAGGCCCTTTCTCTGACCCCACTGTCGGCAGGCAGGGTTGTAGGGTTGGAAGTCAAAGTGGCCCCCAACTTGGATGGTGAAGTTAAGAAAGTCCAGAAATTCTTTCCTGGCTCCTCCTCCGCAAGGGACGAAGGTGATGTAACCCTTGAGGAGGCAGATTTTAATGAATTAATGGAATTACCTTTCGGCTACTTCCCTGTTTGTGTAAAAAACACTTTTTCTAAAGGTTCTATACCATACCGATGGACTAAGGGTCAAGCTAGATACCACGAGAATATTTGGCGAACAAAAATAAATAAAAATCCAACAAGTGGTATTGGCTTTGGGACCGTTAGTTCATTCGATGATGATGAGTATTGCCTAATGATAACTTACCATCTCGATTCTCCAAATGTCCCTACAGATCCTCCTTGTCCTCTAGATGGACTCTGTTTGGAGACTTTAGACGATCCCGATGATCTTCAAGTTCGGGATGCACCCCCTGAATTTGAAGAGGAAATTAAGTCGACAGTCGATGAGTTGAGAGAAATTAACTTGGGAAACGATGATGACCCCCGTCCGATTTTTATAAGTACTTTGTTGAGCGAGGGTGAAACCCAAGACTTAATCCAGTTGTTATTCGAGTTCAGGGATTGCTTTGCCTGGACATACGACGAAATGCCAGGTTTGCCTGCTGAGGTAGCAGTTCACAAACTTGGAGTTCGGCATGATGCCATCCCTGTTAAACAAGCTCCTCGACGCATGCGCTTAGAGATTGAGCAACAAGTCGTTTCTGAAGTTAAGAAATTGGCAGAAGCCGGATTCATTCGAGAGGAACAATATCCCTCTTGGGTGGCCAGCGTCGTGCCAGTTCGAAAGAAAAATGGTCAAATTCGGATTTGTGTCGACTATAGGGATCTGAATAAGGCATGCCCTAAAGATGAGTTCCCTCTACCAATACCAGAACTCATGGTGGACATTGCCTCCTCACATGCTATTTTCTCATTCATGGATGGCTCGTCGGGTTATAACCAAATCAAGATGGCCCCTGAAGATGAGAGAAATACGGCGTTCAGAACCCCTATTGGAATCTTTTGTTATAAGGTAATGCCATTCGGCTTAAAGAATGCCGGAGCAACCTACCAACGGGCCATGACCCGTATCTTTGACGACTTAATTCATAATCAAGTTGAATGTTATATTGATGATTTAGTTGTCAAGAGCAAGGTTAAAGAGGCTCACCTGTATGACTTAAGAGTCGTTTTCGAACGGTTGCGCCGCTACGATTTAAAATGAACCCTTTGAAGTGCGCCTTTGGCGTCGCCTCGGGAAAATTCTTAGGATTCGTAGTGAGGCACCGCGGAATCGAGATAGACCCTGCTAAAATTGAAGCCATCTTAGATATGCCATCCCCTAAGAGCCTTACTCAGTTAAGGTCTCTACAAGGTAGATTGGCATATATAAGGAGGTTTATTTCTAATCTTTCCGGGAGATGTCAACCCTTTTCTGTCCTTGCGAAAAAGGATACTAAATTCGTATGGGGCGAGAAGTGTCAAAATGCTTTTGACGATATCAAACAATACCTTTCTAACCCGCCAGTCTTGGCAGCTCCGATTCCGGGAAAGCCATTAATCCTCTACACCGCAGCTCTAGATGAGTCTTTAGGTGCCCTGTTGGCTCAAGTTAACGACGAAGGAAAAGAGAATGCCCTCTACTACCTTAGTCGAAGACTCCTTCCTACTGAAATTCGATACCCGTCAATTGAGAAGCATTGTCTTGCTTTGGTTTTTGCAGCTCAGAAACTGAGGCATTACATGCTCTCCCACTCAATCAGTCTGATTTCAAGAGTTAATCCTTTGCAATATCTTATGACCCGACCTACGTTGTCAGGACGTTTAGCTCGTTGGTCTATGATATTGTTGCAATTTGAGATTACTTTCACTCCTCTTCGTGCTGTGAAAGGACAGGCTGTTGCCGACTTTCTGGCAGCACACCCGCTGCCGGCAGATTCTCCTCTGAATGATGACCTACCCGACGAACAAATCATGAGTTTGGGGGAATCTGGCGAGGCCATCTGGGAATTATATTTTGATGGGGCAGCATCCTCTCGTAGGATTGCGACCCAACAATCTGTAATTCCTGGAAAGGCTGGAGTCGGTCTAATTTTTATTACACCAGAAAAAGGAATGATGCATTTTTCCTACCACTTATCGGAGCCTTGCACAAACAACGAAGCTGAATACGAAGCTCTGATAACTGGTTTGGAACTTGCAATTCTAATGGAGATTAAAGAGATTAAGATCTTTGGAGATTCCCAACTAGTTATTAACCAAGTCGCCGGAACTTATAAAGTCTTGAATCCGAATCTCCTAAGATATCACCAGTATACACTTCACCTGTTGGAACAAATCCCTATTGCTACTTTGTATAGGGTTCCCCGTGGAAGCAATTCCGCGGCGGATGCCTTAGCAAAACTTGCAAAGGAATTTGCATGTCCTGAGGAGGATTCCATCCCTATAGAGATTCAGGGTCGTAAGACCCTCTCCTTATAGATTTGGAACACATTAGTAAGACTCCCCTTCAGATCCTTTCTGCCTCTTCGACAACTGACGAAGAAGGCGATTGGAGACGACCCTTAGTCGATTACCTTAAAGAAGGGAAGCTTCCCCAGGATAAATCACTCTCCAACCAGATTAAGAAACGTGCCCTATCATATGCACTAGTTAACGATCTGTTGTACCGTCGGTCCTTTGATCACATGTGGCTGCGCTGTTTGAACAAGCGAGAAGCCCAGAAAATTGTTAATGAAGTTCATTCAGGACTGTGCGGTGCTCATCAATCGGGTCCAAAAATGAAATTAAAGATTAAAAGACTTGGATACTATTGGCCTACAATGATTGACGATTGCATGAATACTGCAAAGCACTGTCATCAATGTCAGGTCCATGGTGTGGTTTTACATCAGCCGCCTAATGTGTTACACCCTACGATAGCCTCGTGGCCCTTCGAGAGTTGGGGCACGGATATCATTGGGCCGATTGACCCTCCCTCCGCGAGAGGTCATCGTTTCATATTAGCAGCGACTGATTACTTTTCAAAGTGGGCGGAAGCAATTCCCCTACGAAACGTAACATCACACCATGTCTTAAAATTCTTTCGTGACCATATTGTATATCGATTCGGCGTACCTCGCAGAATCATATCCGATAATGGGTCCGCATTCAAGTCTACAAAAATCAATAGTTTTGTAAGGCGCCATAATATTGATTGGAGATATTCGACGATCTATTACCCTCGGGCGAATGGATTGGCCGAGGCCTTCAACAAAACCTTGGTGCAAATTGTCAAAAAGACCCTCGATGATAACAAACGGCAGTGGGATGAGCGGTTGGTGGAAGCTTTGTGGGCTTATCGTACCACTTATAGAACCCCGACCCAATCCACCCCGTTTGCACTAGTGTATGGATCTGAGGCCGTTCTACCTTTGGAAATACAAATCCCTTCGCTTAGAATTGCAGTTCAGAAATCAAATTACCAATGAACAAAATGCAAAACTACGATTGGAAGAACTCGAAGGCCTTGAAGAGCGACGTCTCCAAGCTCAACAAAGTTTAGAGTTGTATAAATCCCGTATGGTTCAAGCCCATGACAAGTTAGTGCGACCTAGGACCTTCCAAGCGGGAGACTTGGTATTGGTCCTTCGGAGGCCTATCTTGGCCCATCGGAAGCTGGGAGGCAAATTTGAACCTACATGGGAAGGACCCTTCGTTATAGAGACTGTCTACGAAGGAGGCTCGTATCAGTTAGTAGATTGTAAAGGGAACCACCCGATGCTACCTGTCAATGGGCGTTTCCTTAAGAAATACTATGCTTGATGTAGCTCATTTTATCAATTAATAAAACTTCCTTTTCTTGATTTATAACTTGATTCTACCTTTTTTTAAGTTTTTTTTAACGCTCTTCGCCTTCTCCTTAAGGTTAGGTCTTTCCTTCCCTTAGGATTAGACCCGCTAGTGGTGGAGTACGCCCTCTGTGGCACCACCCTGGCATTTCACCCCAGGGATTAGTGGTGGAGTACGCCCTTCGCGGCACCATCCTGATTCCCATTCGCTAGTGATGGAGTACGCCCTTCGTGGCACCATCCTAGTTTGCCAGTTGATCCATCTACTAGGAGTAAGTCTTCTATCAGCATCCTGTAGACCTAAGGTTGGGTGATGCCCTTCCTTAGACCCAAAGCTAGGTATTCCCTACTTTGGTTTCCAGTTAATCTGCCTATCAGGAGTAAGTCTTCTATCAGCATCCTATAGGCCTAAGGTTGGGTGATGCCCTTCCTTAGACCCAAGGTTAGGTATTCCCTACCTTGGTTTCCAGTTGATCCGTCTACTAGGAGTAAGTCTTCTATCAGCATCCTGTAGACCTAAGGTTGGGTGATGCCCTTCCTTAGACCCAAAGCTAGGTATTCCCTA
This sequence comes from Dendrobium huoshanense, assembly GCA_016618105.1. NCBI lineage: Eukaryota > Viridiplantae > Streptophyta > Magnoliopsida > Asparagales > Orchidaceae > Dendrobium > Dendrobium huoshanense. The sequence goes on from CM028350.1 coordinate 17,041,561, forward strand.
CTTTGGTTTCCAGTTAATCTGCCTATCAGGAGTAAGTCTTCTATCAGCATCCTATAGGCCTAAGGTTGGGTGATGCCCTTCCTTAGACCCAAAGCTAGGTATTCCCTACTTTGGTTTCCAGTTGATCCGTCTACTAGGAGTAAGTCTTCTATCAGCATCCTGTAGACCTAAGGTTGGGTGATGCCCTTCCTTAGACCCAAAGCTAGGTATTCCCTACTTTGGTTTCCAGTTGATCTGCCTATTAGGAGTAAGTCTTCTATCAGCATCCTATAGGCCTAAGGTTGGGTGATGCCCTTCCTTAGACCCAAGGCTAGGTATTCCCTACCTTGGTTTCTCCAGTTTCCTTGTCTACTAGGAGTAAGTCTTCTATCAGCATCCTGTAGACCTAAGGTTGGGTGATGCCCTTCCTTAGACCCAAGGTTAGGTATTCCCTACCTTGGTTTTACCAGTTTTCCTTATCCAATAGGTGTAAGCCTCCTATTAGCACCCTATAGGCTTGAGGATGGAAGATGGTCTCCCCTGCACTCTCAAAATTCTACTTCCATTCGGTCAACGCCAATGTGTGCAGCAGAAGTTCCTTCTACTACACACATTGGGGGTCCATTTGTTGACCTCATTTTTGTATGAGGTCACTAAGACCCATCCAGAATCCAGATTTAATCCTAGACCCTAGGATCCACTCTAGACCTTAGGATCCTTCTAGGTCCAAGACCTTAGAGCCTACTCTAGAGCCCAGGATTCCCTTAAATCCTAGATCTTAGAATCTCTCTAGATTCTAGGATAATTCCAGACTCAAATCAATCTCTACCCTTGATCAATTCAAACCTCAAATCAACCTGAACTCCATTCAATTCAAATCCAAATTAATTCAAATTTCAAAGATATCCAAACTTTGACTCAATTCATTTGAGAATCCAAATTTCAACCCAGACTTTGATTCTACCCTTAATCTAGCCTTGACCCTATCCATCCATTAGCAATCACAACATGATTGTAAATTGTTTGGATATTTCAATTTTAATTATTCAAACCTGAAATTCATTCCAAATCCAGAAATCCAAACTCAAATCCTAAGTCTTAAGGCCCTGTCCTAAAGACCCTTTTCAGAAGAATTTTCAAACATTTCAAAACCCAGCAAATGGTCTCTGATTCAGGGTCTATCACTTGCAAAGTGATAAGACATGTCTCTAGAGGTTACCCTCCAACTTTGAGCTCATTCTGAGGTCTCTAACCCCAGAATCTGAATTAAAATTCAAAGGCTGTAAAACCTTCAAATATTTACAGCCTATGCCACTGAACCTAACCCCTTTGAGATCTTGACCTTGGAACCCTTATCCAAGCCTCCAATCACTTCCAGACCCTTGATTTTAACCCATTGAGCAGTAAACTGCATTTTTCAGACCCATTTTTGACCAAAGTTGACCAATAGGTCAAAATTGACCAAAATACCCCTATTGGGCTCAAATAGGGATTTCAAACCAAATGAGCTCCAAATTGGATGCAACCACCTTTGACAAATTTCAAATGTCATTTCAAATCTTTTGAACCTATTTCCAACCCTTGGGTCAACCTGGTTGACCAAGTCAACTGGTTTGACCCAAGAGGCCCTTTAAGGGTCCAAACATGTGTTTTGACCCAAATGACCTCTCTAAGTCATCCAACCACTTCCTTTGAACCTGAAATATCATTTCAAACTTGTTGAGCCCAAACCCAGACCCTGGGTCAACCTGGTTGACCAAGTAAACCCAGGTTGACCAAACAGACCCTTAGGGGCTCAAATAGGGATTTTGGTCAATTTGACCTCCCCAGACCTAGGAACCACCCTCAATGGTCTTCAAATATCTTTTCAAATTTGTCCAGCCCAGATTCACCCATTGGGTCAACCTGGTTGACCCAGTCAACTTAGGTTGACCCATTAGCTCTTAGAGGGTCTAAATGGGTTAAATCGACTCATCTGAGCTCTTCAACCCCTATTACCTATTCAAATCAATTCTTGGATAAGGCTCAAGTGTCACTTGACATTTGGTCAACTTGACTCAACTTGAGTTGACCAAGTCAACCCTCAATCCTTAGTGACATTGGCTCCCATTTTCCCTACCCTTGACTTTTGACTTTTGACTCCTAATCAAACTATCCTAATGACCTTTTACCTCTCCAAATGCCACATCACTAACTTTGACCTAGTTGACTGGTCAAACCAAGTCAACAAAGCCCTAAATCCCTCCTTGAATTGGTCAAACCATCTATTTAACTTCAAGGAGTGTGAGATTAGGCTTGGAAGCTCTCCCATTGGCTGCTCCTACTTCCCTTCATGCCACATCACCAGCCTTGACCTGTTGACTGGTCAACCTGGTCAAACTCAAGCCTAAACCCCTTCTAGAAGGCTTTATCACATGCTAAGCTCCTTTCCCTTGATTTAAGCTGCCCAAGGCCGACCCATTAGTGCCCTAAAGCTCTCTAATAGGCCCCTTAACCGAGCTCTGCCCCTGGTTTAGCCATAAATGGCAATCCCTCTCCTCCACTCATCCCAAGTCCACCCAATGGGAATGAGGCATGTCCAGCCTTTGGGGCAGCCTTCCAGCTTTCCCAGGGACAGGTGGCATCATCTGGAGAGCCCAGGAGTCAATCCCAGCCATCCAAATTCACCCAGGCCGCTTGAATAGGAAGAAAAGTTGATTTTGAGAGCATTGGATCAAAGCACTTTCTCTCACTCATTCTAGCCTCCCAGATCGAGCTCTCTGTTCGTTTTGGATCTCCAAAGCCCTCTCTACCTCCCCACTACAAAACCCAAGTGGTTGCACGTTACCGGCGGCGAGTTTTCCGGCGAGCCCACCACCTAGACCGTCCCAAGCCTATAGCAGTCGATCCAGACGTGTTCGAGCTTGGGTTTGTGCTGGGGATCTTCACTTGGACAGTCTACAAGCTCATCCATCCAGAAATTTCAAAGATCTAACGGTATAACTCCTTAAAACCTTAGATCTAGTTCACATTAGTTAGACTTAAATAGCTTCATGTTTTTAGGGCTTTGGCTGAAACCAATCTTTCCCCATTATTTCTGTTCATTCCTACTCTCTAAGTTTAAAATTTCAAGTGATTTGGTCCACCCGATCGGGAGAACGAACCAAAAAACGGATTCTAGGGCGTCATTCGCAGTTCGCTGCAGATGTACGTTTTCTAGGCCGTTGATCACGCGATCAACGGTCTAGATCTTGCCGTTCCGCGCCTTGGTTCGACCGTGTATTCAGTTTAGCATTCGATCGATCGACCGGCGAGATCAGGGCCGTCCATTCGGAACAGCGGGATCAAACCTCCGCCGTTTGATCTTCTTCTGGTGAGATTAACCGCGGGATCCGATCTCAGCCGTTAGATCGAACCCGCGGTTAATCCAACGGCTGCCATGAGCCGCTGACGTGGTTAAGTGGAAACCGCGTGAAGCGGCCCGCGGCCGACGCGTGTCCCCGCCGTCACGCGGTTTCGATCCCGCGAATCCGCGCGTGCCGCGTGTCTGACCGCCGCCGTTTAATTAAGGAAAATGTATTTTTAATTTGTTTTAATCACTGAAACTTCAAAAAATCATAGTAAATCAAATACAAGGTCAAAAAATGAGTATAATATATCATTTTTTTCAGAATTCTGTCTAGTTTATTTTAAAAATAAAATCAAACCTTTTTATTTATTATTTTAATGGTAATTTGAGAAATACAGAAAAGGCTACTTTTATTTTTAATTAATTATTTATTAATTATTTTTATTTGAAATTTGGCATGCATGTCTTTGAGTGCATGGCTGATCTCCAGAAAAATTTTCAATATTATTTGAGTGGATTTTGATAGTATTTAGAATTATTGGAGCATATTGATTTTTTTTTTATATTTAATTAAATGTTAAATATTTTGAAAATTATAAGGAAAATCTTTTGTTATTATCAAACTTCCCTGGAGATCAGTGGTCTTTTCAACTCATCAAAATGTATTCTAATAATATTTTTAATTATTTTATAATATATATATATATATATATATATATATATATATATATATATATATATATATATATATATATATATATATATATATATACATATATCCATTTATATATATACATTTCAAAACCTATTTTTAGACTATATATGTAAATCTTTAAGTGTTCAAGAAGTCACTTGAGATCTTAAATGTAGGATGACCATGTTTGAATAGAAATAAAGGGGATGATTAGTGGATAATCATTCCTTGATTATTCACTAATTTTGTCTTAATTATGTTAATTAGTTAATTGCATGCTTAAGGTGCACACACCACCTAGCCTAGGCTCTCCTAGATCTAAGGACTTGTTTGCTTGCTATTTGTGTATGCATGCCATGTTTACTCAAAGGGTTAGAGGAACTTTGATTTGAACCTATTCAAAACTAGTGACACAATTAAGGACAATAATTAGGAACTTTGAGTAGAAAACTTAGAAAATTTATTGTGCTTAGAATTGATATCCATTTGACTTGGAATTTGAACCATTTAAACTTAGTGACATTCTTAGCCTTAGACATTTATTTTACTGATTTTTGAAATCATTAAGACCACTAATTAATTTTCTAAGTCTTAAACCCTTAATTAAGCCTTTAAAACTTCTAAAAATTGTAATAAATCCAATTTAAATCCAAAAATTACATATAAACCCTCAAACTGACCAGAATCTAGTCCTTAATCCATGATAATTGAAAGCCCCTTGATTTGACAGCAATTTAAACCTTAATTTAATTTTAAGTGAAAATCAATATTTAATTAAGATAATTAATTAATAATAATTAAAAAATCCCAAAATCTCCCAAACACTTGGGGATCCCTCCTTAGGTTATTTCTGACCTTTGGAGGTGTTTTCAAGAGATTGGGAACTTGTTTGAAGCAAAATCACAAAAGAGGCATTCTAATTAAGAATTTCTCAAAATTCATTAAATAGTCAAAACTTCAAAATTCATAACTAATTCCAGAAAAATCCAAATCACCCAAACTCACTTGCATTCAACTCCTAATAAGCCCTAATATTTATTAAAAATATTAAATTCCAGAAATCTGCAATATTTCAAAAAGTCAACAAATTGGTCAAACCGTAGTTAAAACTAGTTCAAAACTTCAAACCTTCGTAATAAAATGTAGAAAAATCCGATTTCAACGTACTTACCTTCTAACTGATCGTAGTAAGGTCTAGTATTTTAATAAAATACAAACATTCCAGAATTTGAACTTAATCAAAAAGTCAATTTTCAACCCTTTAATTAAATCGATTAAAATATTCAAAAATTCATAAAATTCAAAATTATTCTAAAACTCCAGAAAATATTGGTTTTAATGCTTAAAACACTTAACAAATCCTTTAAAACACAACAACCACCCTAAAGATGAAGTTTATTGGCTGGACTACTCCGGGCTGCGGGGCTAAGTGTCCTAAGGAGGCTGGTTCCTCGAGCCTGGTGGCACAACGCCACGAATGGATTCTAAGGGGTGTTAAATCTTAAAATAGATTAATTTTTAATTATTTAACATTTTAAAAATCTCTAATTCAATTACATTAATTTGGTTTATCGGCTGGACTACTCCGGGCTGCGGGGCTAAGTGTCCTAAGGAGGCTGGTTCCTCGAGCCTGGTGGCACAACGCCACGAATCAATTAATGGCAAACTTAAATTAATCAAGCTTTAAAAATCAGTAACTAACTCCCTTTTAATATCAATCCACTCCTTTAATTCCAACCAATTAAATAACTTAATCAACCCCGATTGCTACTGGGTAACCCAGGCCTACGAGGCTATTAGCTTAGCCCCAAGGAAGGTGAAATAAACTTCACGGCCTCGGTGTGAAACAAAGGTAGTAATCAATTAACTTTTAAAATATATTAATTAAAATTCTTAATTCATTAATATTTAAATTTTAATCTAAATCCCCTTTTAAGCCTTAACAAATCCAACTTTTAGACAACTTCAACTAATAACCCACTTTAGGATCTATCCCAGCCACACGACCTTTCTCACACACTTTAGATGATGTGCTAGGACAACCAACTCTAGATCTAGGTTAGGCCGGTGTTTACTTTACTGCTGTGTGCCGGATTTTTCGTAGTTTTCACTGCATGTTGTGGATGAAATTGCTCTGCTGTGTCTGCTTACTTTTTTTGTACTCTGTGGATGGATTGATGTGTTTGGCGACTAGATTACCCTTAGGTTAGGTACGATCTGGATGTTGACACAGTTTTCTGCAGGTGGCCACGCTCATGCAGGGCAATATAAAAAGGGGGCAAATTAAAAAAAAATGCATAAATATTATAAACTCTTTGCACAGGTGCTTCAGCTGCTAAAGCCCCCAAATTACAAAAAGAGCGTGGCCAGTGTGTTTACTTTCTTTTCTGCTCATATACAACTGCTTGGGAATAACTGCTTTTTATATATTAATTGCTTAGGATAACCCTACAGGTGAGTCTAGATTTTTATTTTGATATCAATGTAATTTGTGTAAGTGTCAAGTGTTGTGAAAGTTGATTTTGAGTTGGGATACATAGATCCAAAGCTTGGATTCCAAAGAGGAAAGGATACCCCTTTAGGGAACACTCCTTTTCCATTTGGAAATCCAAATTTGGATCATACCTCTTCCTTACCCAAAGAGGAAAGAGTGGCCTTCCCCTTAGAGGGAAGTGCCCTCTTGTCCATTTGGGTAATCCACTACGAAGATTCCAAGAAGATTGAAGAAAAGGAGTCAAAAGAAGAATGAGATTGAAGATTTGAAGATTTGAAGATTGAGAGTATCCCACTCAAAATAACTTGCGTCATTACTAGGTTTAGAATCCGGGTTGTTGTCAGTGGTGCCCGGCCACTTTACTTTCTGTAATATTCTGGTTTGTAATAAGCAAGGCAATTCTGCCTATGGACATTTATTAATTAATTTGTATTTGATGTGATGATTTGATTGCCTTTAGGATTACTTGCTTTTACTAGTTTTTTTGGCGATTGCATGCCGCTCTTTGTTTTCGCCTGGATACGTGAGGCTCGTGAGGGTGTGAAAGTTTTCTACTCATAATTCTTAAAAGTCTAAAATTTTAGTGAGTCTAAATAACATAGAAAGATAACGAATCTAGGGAATTAGCCGGGGATCGACCCCGGGGTCGCATGCATATTTTTGCATTACTCTTTCCTTGCTTTAGACCCTTCCCCGCCTGCGGGTAGAGTCCGGATAGTCTGACCTATGAGGACGAGGTGCCGGACCTGGGGAAGTCCAGTCTTCTAAAAAATTATTTTATAAGCCTGTTTTTAAAAATTTCAAGCATATTTGATTTGAGGTTGTTAACCAGCATGCATTGCATTAGATACAAATTAAAGAGTCAAAATTTTAATTTCATAGTCCTTAGCATTTTAGCACCCAACATAAGTCAAAGGGGCCAATTAGGAGAATCTCTAGATGTCGGCCCCGCCTCCCCAAAACTTTAATTATAACGTCCCTACCACTCTTTCATAAAAGACCGGATTCATCTATTTTAAATCGATTAGGTGGTTAGCTGGCTCCCCAATCCAGGCCGGGGTAAGTCCAGACCTTGCACTGCATTAGTTAGGATCGGACGACTGTGGTCCAGTGTCCAAAATAGATTTAGGTTCCGGGGCAGATCTTTGATTATAAGACCCCAAACTTCGGGAATCTAATCCCAAATTTCTAATAAAATGCTCAACTCTAATTAAATATCATTTCAATCCAAAACATAAAGCCCAACACTTCGATTAAGTTGGGACACTTCTGGATGGTTCTGGAATCTCAAAGTGTCCCCTACCTCTCATCCTTTAACTCCGTTAATAACTGCTCAATTTTGATTCATTCCCTTTTGATTTTCCAATAATTCTATTCATACTTTGATATCACTCCTAGAAACTCTAAACAAAATTTTGCCATTATTTTAATCGGGAGTTTTCGTAGGAGATTTTATCTCCCTACGATGTAATTAACTACGAGGGCTTGCGCTCGTAGGAGATTTGGAACCACACACACCTGATTTTAAAAAATTAATTTCCAAAATTTTATTAGACTTCCTTGGGAAAAGTTAAGTAATGATCGTCATAGTTGCATTAGAAGGATTATCGTAGAATGGTCTCATTTTCCTTTGGGGAGATAAATCCTTCTTCGATAAGGCTTTGGATGTGAATGTGACGATCGTGTTTCTTGAATGTTGTAATTGGGTATTTAGTTGAACTATATTTTGTCCCCTCGAGGTCATATAAAGTTCTCCTTAGAACCCGATCATAACATTCAAGATGAGTTTACATAATTCTAAGTCTGAATACCGTTATGAAAGTTTATTTTCGTCCTTCGGGGTGATATACTCTTTCTAACGAGTTGATTCGACTTTAGAATTAGAATTCAACCTTAATCTTAAAATTCCCAAAGAAAACTAATATTTTTCAAAACATATTTTTAAAATTCCACCAACAAAAAATGGCACGCCCGGTGAGACCAAATCTCTCTCTCCATCTTTAATAATGACAAAATTTTGTTTCATCGGTAGTTTTAACTATCATTTCTTCCGTTGGTCCCTCTGCTCATTTCTTCCTTGGGTGAGTGTGGCCAACATCTAAAATAATAACAAAATATTAAAAGAGAGGTTCCACCTCTAAATTTGGCTTTATTTAGATTTTTGTTCTGATTTTGACCTTCTGCCCCAGCATAGCCTGTGAGGCGACAGTGTCAAATCAGATCTCTGGATATCCTTTTTAATTTTATGGATTTATGGTCGATAAATTTCTCGTTCAACATATAAATCTTTAAAATTGAAAAGAATTCAAAATTTTTGATTTCGTTCCAAACTATTTTAGTTTTAACCCCCTCATTTCCCCTTTGACTTCTAAGGGTGGGGAGGGTTAAACTATTTCTTTTTACTTGGGCTTTCTCACAATTCCATAAGCCTTCGGGCAAGGGAAAACTCTGTCCGTTGTGTTTTGGAACCTGTAAGAAAACCCCTTTCAAATTCTCAAAATTTCCTCAAAAAAATTTTTTTTTCTTAAACTCCAAGTTGTCATGTGTTACCCCATACGATTTCCTCGTGGGCCAACATATGTCATACTTTCAAAAAATAATAATAATAAAATACTCTTTACCACTCTTTTCAAGTAGATCTAATTTCAATCATCTTCTTTAACTTTCAGAAAATTTCAAATGGCTGGCCAACTGATTTTCTCCTTTGACCGAGAGTTGTCTTCGACTGTTAATGACCAAGGGAGCACTGTTATTTTTGGAATGGGATTTAGTACTCTAGAGCTCTCTATGGATGGACACCAGATTGTTAGCTTGGATGCCAGTAAGGAAACTCCCCCAGTAGTTGAGTTAATTGTGGGATCTGCACCCACCTTGCCAGTAGTTAGTGATGGTCAGAAACAGCCTGAATCAGTTGTTGAGCCTCCCACTGAAATTAAGTCTTTTTTGAAGAAGGGTCTAGTTCTGGACTTAGATTCACCACTAAGAATCAGAAGAAGAACTATTTGAGGAGACTTAGAAAGAAAATCTCTAAGGCTAAGAGAGTTCTACCCTTTAAGACCTTGGCTCAAGTAGAACCTGAGGCTGTTGAGGAGCTACCTATTCCTGCTTCCTCTCCCCTCCTAAAGGGAAGTCGCTTTTACCCCCTGGCTTCAGCTCAAGGGGAGGAGAGGATAGCTAGGATAGCCCGTTCTCCACCATGCCCGGTCGACTACTCGACCAAGAAAACTCAGAAAGAAAGACATCTCCAAAAGACAAGGACTTTGAGAAATATAATTCATACCTGCGCTGCACAGACTGGACAGACTAAAGAAGAATATGTGAAACAATTGAAGGGAGTGATCTCACATCGCTTCCAAAAAGAAGTGTTGAAGGAAGAAGTATCTGAAGCAAAGAATTTAACCCCACAATTCGTTAGAAAGAATAAGAAGTATGTTAGACAGCCCGCTACTTCAGTACTGGTTGATGGATATCACTGGGTGCCACGCCCTCCGTCCTCTCAAACAGAGGGTATTGTGTTGACTGGGTCCGAGAGAGGCCGCCATTCTACTGGTAGACCCCCGGTACCCCCACATAAACCTGTAAGATTGGCCTCAGTGATTGTTAAACAAAGGGGGTTGAAGTTCAAAAGTCTGTGGACCTTAAAGGAAAAAGACCTAAATCTCCTGAAAGAGATATGTGCCAAAGAGAACTAAGTTGGAGAATCTGCCACCACCTCCTAGAACTTCTAAGTTCATTCTGCAGCTCCAACGAGTTTCAGCCAACCCTACTCCGAGTTCAGTTGAATTGATGGATGTTCAGGCTAGTACTCCAGTTGTTACAGTTGACAGTCCTACCACAGCCAGTCTAACTCCGGATCCAATAGTCACCGTTCCTGCTACCCCAGTTGATGATCCCCAAAGTCCGAGTGTCATTCCTAGGCCCCTTAGTCAGGTGTCTGAGGACCTTACCTTACCAGATGTGGGAACTATCACTTTACAAGCTCCTACTTCTCCTGAGGAATATGTCCCTCTTCCTGTAGAGGATGCCACTCTTCTGACTACCAGCTCTGGGATAGTCGAAGAGGAGAGAATTGACCAGGATTTAGAAATGGAAGATGAACCGGATACAAAGTCTCAACCAGATCCTAATCCAAAACTTACAGAAATCATTGCCCTTATGGATTCTGAAGAATTGTTTGATATGGCTGAGTATAAAGGATACTTACCCCTTGATCCTAAATCAATTGGGGATAGACCGGTCGAGGAGGTAGTTCAAGAAATAAGAAACATCTTGTTGAACAAAGAAGGAATGGCTTCTTTTGACCCTGATATGGATGATCTCCTTGGAGATGAAGATGATTATGTTGGGGGCATTCATGTGGTTGAAACTAGAGGGTCTAATAAAGAAGCTGAGCCCAGCAAACGCCGATTTGCTAAAGATGATGATCCACATACTGTTGAGTCAGATTCAGATGAGTCTGTGAAAGACAGAGATGAAGAACACATAAAAAACTTGGAGACTCAGCTTGCTAGCATGATGTCACAAGTTAGAGAAATGCAAGAGAAGTTGGACAAATCACAGCAAGAGTCTTTTATGATCCACCAGTCAGCTCGAGAGCTCACAGAAAAGGCCAAAAGGGCAGAATTTAGTTCCAGACCTCTCGAGTCACCACCTGTGACCTCTCCTTGTCCAGTAGAGACACCTCCAGTTCACCCTGCAGTTTCCATCATTCCTCCGATCCTACCTCAGAAGGATATCAAGCAGTTAATTGAGGACCAGGTAAGGGAGGCCTTAGCCCTTTCTCAAGGAAATGTGTCTATTTCAAAGGGTAGACCCTACCCCAAGGAATATGACTTAGTTCCTTACCCAAAGGGCTTTGTGCCACCAACTTTTAAAGTTTTCACTGGAATTGAAAATCCGAGACAGCATCTGGCCCACTTCCGAGCAAGCTGTTGCAATGCAGGAGGGTCAGATGCTCTACTATTTCGCCAATTTGTAAGTAGTCTATCCGGCATTGCTTTTGAATGGTACGCCGATCTGCCCAACGGTTCAGTAAGAACTTTTAGCGACCTAGAAAACCTCTTTCTTAAGAGATTTTCTGGAGCGCAACAACGCACCACCGTGGGCGATCTCGTGGTTGAAAAGCAAAAGCCGGGAGAGTCTCTGGTTGAGTACATCTTGAGGTGGCGAAACCTCTCGATGAAGTGTGAACCCCAGTTGCAAGAGCAACATGCTGTGGAGATTCTTTTGAAGAATATCCACGGCCCTGTTGCTTTTCTCCTGAAGGGTTTCACTATTAAAACTTTTGAGAAACTTCTTAATAAGGCTAGCAATTTGCAGGAAGAGGCTCCTAGGATGCCATTCTTACGAGAGCAGTCTGAAGAAAGGAAGGGTCCAAAATTGGTGAAAACATTTGAAAAGAAAGCTGTGGTCTCAGCAGTAGATAAAGGAAAGAGGCCAGTGATTAGTCAGCCTAGCACTCCACTTCCACCACAGCCGCCTCAGAAGCAGCCCTTTCAGATAGTTCCTCAACATATACTAGAGATCCCGCCTTCATCCCTTTTAGAGAGAGATTGGCAAAGCCTTATCCATTTAAAAGGGAGTCAGTTAAGAAGATCTTCAGGAGTCTGTTAAAGAAACCAGATTTTCAGTTGCCAGAGGCTAGGAGGCCTGAGGATGAGAGCAAGAAAGATGATCCCAAGTATTGCCCGTACCACAGGATGCTTAGTCACCCTCTTGAGGACTGCGTTGTGTTCAAAGACTGGCTTGAGAGGAACTACACCCAAGGTAACATCATAATACCTAAGGAATACTTGGTCGATCCAGAAAAGGCTTCAATTAAGACCATTTCAGGTAATCCTCTTAACTCTTCTTATTTTGTTGAAGATGGTTGGGACATTGCTTTGTCCCGGGCATTTAAAAAGTCGATTAACAAGTCTTTTCGTCTTTCTCAACAGCTGACTACGATAGCCCAGGCCCCGGTGTGGAAAGTTGACCTGGATGCTTCACAGAAGGATGTTGAGCCACTTCCCTCTCCAGTAGTCTTAGGAACTACTAAGAAAAATGTAAAAGAAGAGAAATTTGATTTTGTAGAGAGGAAGTGTGTAGATGAGAGATGTATTAGAATGGCGGATGGTGGTGTTAAAACCCTTTCCCCTCTTTTGTTATCTGACTTTTACTTTGCCCCATCAAAGGCGAAGGGTCAAAAGATAAATAAAAAACATCCTTCTACTTCTGTCTTGATGATTAACCATGAATCTCAAATGCAAATCGATGACTCTCCTGCTTTGAATCAAACTCCTAATGAAATAAGTATTGAGGTTAATCAAACCGACCCCCCCGAATCGACTATTCAAGAAGAGGTCGAATGTGAAGCTTTATCAGAAAGTGATTTCCCTCAAATCAATTTCCAAGGAAATCCTATCTTGATAGAACTTTCAGATTCTGACTCGCTTTCAGGAAATGATGATCCAACACCTATGGTGTGTGTAGACACTGCCCTAGTTTGCCCGCCCGAAGACGTCGAGCAGGTGCAACTCCGTGGCGGTAAAGTCTTACCCCCTAGGTTGCCCCCTCAGGACAAAGGCAAGCAACCTTCATTCAAAAATCTAAGTCCGGATTCCCCTCAACAACCAGAATTCCCTTTAATTCCTCCGGGTTTCGAGTCTGTCGTTCCTAAGGTTGATTACAATGTTCTAGCCCACCTTAGGAAGTTGCCAGCAAAATTAAGTATTTATGACGCCCTCCTTCTTTCCAAAGAAATGAGGGAGTCTCTAATTAAAGCACTTCTCGATCCCGAGATTTGCTTAACACAGTTGGCTGCAACTTCAGAAGGTGAGGCTCTCTACTTCAAAGAGGTCCCTGGGGTTACCTTTTCAGACGAAGATTTACTCTTGGGAACTGCTGACCACAATCGTCCCCTCTACATCACTGTAGATGTGGGAAATTTCAAGTTATCAAGAGTCCTTGTTGATCCGGGTGCATCGGTCAACGTGATGAACATAAAGACTCTTGCTTATCTCAGAGTTGATACTAGCAAGCTTTCAACCGACAGGTTGGTGCTTCGTGGGTTCAACGAGAAGGGCGAGAGAGCTTTAGGTTCAATCATTCTACTCCTGGAAATAGGAGGGTTAAAAACTGAAGCTAAATTTCATATAATTGATTCGACTACGTCCTTTAACGCACTTCTAGGTAGACCTTGGATTCACGAATATAGAATGGTTCCATCTACCCTGCACCAATGCGTTAAGTATCAACGAGACGGCATTGAACATGTGATTAAGGGTGATTTGCAACCATTCTCCATTCAAGAAATCGGAATCTACGAAAATCCTGCATATTTCATACCAAAAGGGTCCTCCTCCCGTTCTAAATTAGAGATCAAATTTGAGGAGAAAATGGTTGGACAAAAATTCAACCAAAAGAAAGAAAAAGATAAGAATATCAATCAAAAAATGATTCAATCGAGTAGTGAAGACGACTCTGATATCATTGTCCTTAGACCTCCAAGCACACTACCTCAAAGAGGTGGGAGGATGGCTTTAAGGGCACGAGGTCGAGGCCGTGCTTCATTAGATAGGAGAGCAGCACCTGTGTACATTGATTTGGAATCAGATTCCGATGGTGAACTAGAAAGTCAAGGTGCTGCCCTCTCTCTCGATTATCAAAACATAAATACTCCTCCAAAATTTGATCTCACCTTAGACCAGGACAGTGACCCTGAGGTAGATATTTCAAAAGTTAAAAGTGACGAGCCTGAATTAACAATGTATGAAAAGCTCACTAGAAGGATTGAGGCCCTTTCTCTGACCCCACTGTCGGCAGGCAGGGTTGTAGGGTTGGAAGTCAAAGTGGCCCCCAACTTGGATGGTGAAGTTAAGAAAGTCCAGAAATTCTTTCCTGGCTCCTCCTCCGCAAGGGACGAAGGTGATGTAACCCTTGAGGAGGCAGATTTTAATGAATTAATGGAATTACCTTTCGGCTACTTCCCTGTTTGTGTAAAAAACACTTTTTCTAAAGGTTCTATACCATACCGATGGACTAAGGGTCAAGCTAGATACCACGAGAATATTTGGCGAACAAAAATAAATAAAAATCCAACAAGTGGTATTGGCTTTGGGACCGTTAGTTCATTCGATGATGATGAGTATTGCCTAATGATAACTTACCATCTCGATTCTCCAAATGTCCCTACAGATCCTCCTTGTCCTCTAGATGGACTCTGTTTGGAGACTTTAGACGATCCCGATGATCTTCAAGTTCGGGATGCACCCCCTGAATTTGAAGAGGAAATTAAGTCGACAGTCGATGAGTTGAGAGAAATTAACTTGGGAAACGATGATGACCCCCGTCCGATTTTTATAAGTACTTTGTTGAGCGAGGGTGAAACCCAAGACTTAATCCAGTTGTTATTCGAGTTCAGGGATTGCTTTGCCTGGACATACGACGAAATGCCAGGTTTGCATGCTGAGGTAGCAGTTCACAAACTTGGAGTTCGGCATGATGCCATCCCTGTTAAACAAGCTCCTCGACGCATGCGCTTAGAGATTGAGCAACAAGTCGTTTTGAAGTTAAGAAATTGGCAGAAGCCGGATTCATTCGAGAGGAACAGTATCCCTCTTGGGTGGCCAGCGTCGTGCAAGTTCGAAAGAAAAATGGTCAAATTCGGATTTGTGTCGACTATAGGGATCTGAATAAGGCATGCCCTAAAGATGAGTTCCCTCTACCAATACCAGAACTCATGGTGGACATTGCCTCCTCACATGCTATTTTCTCATTCATGGATGGCTCGTCGGGTTATAACCAAATCAAGATGGCCCCTGAAGATGAGAGAAATACAGCGTTCAGAACCCCTATTGGAATCTTTTGTTATAAGGTAATGCCATTCGGCTTAAAGAATGCCGGAGCAACCTACCAACGGGCCATGACCCGTATCTTTGACGACTTAATTCATAATCAAGTTGAATGTTATATTGATGATTTAGTTGTCAAGAGCAAGGTTAAAGAGGCTCACCTGTATGACTTAAGAGTCGTTTTCGAACGGTTGCGCCGCTACGATTTAAAAATGAACCCTTTGAAGTGCGCCTTTGGCGTCGCCTCGGGAAAATTCTTAGGATTCGTAGTGAGGCACCGCGGAATCGAGATAGACCCTGCTAAAATTGAAGCCATCTTAGATATGCCATCCCCTAAGAGTCTTACTCAGTTAAGGTCTCTACAAGGTAGATTGGCATATATAAGGAGGTTTATTTCTAATCTTTCCGGGAGATGTCAACCCTTTTCTGTCCTTGCGAAAAAGGATACTAAATTCGTATGGGGCGAGAAGTGTCAAAATGCTTTTGACGATATCAAACGATACCTTTCTAACCCGCCAGTCTTGGCAGCTCCGATTCCGGGAAAGCCATTAATCCTCTACACCGCTGCTCTAGATGAGTCTTTAGGTGCCCTGTTGGCTCAAGTTAACGACGAAGGAAAAGAGAATGCCCTCTACTACCTTAGTCGGAGACTCCTTCCTACTGAAATTCGATACCCGTCAATTGAGAAGCATTGTCTTGCTTTGGTCTTTGCAGCTCAGAAACTGAGGCATTACATGCTCTCCCACTCAATCAGTCTGATTTCAAGAGTTAATCCTTTGCAATATCTTATGACCCGACCTACGTTATCAGGACGTTTAGCTCGTTGGTCTATGATATTGTTGCAATTTGAGATTACTTTCACTCCTCTTCGTGCTGTGAAAGGACAGGATGTTGCCGACTTTCTGGCAGCACACCCGCTGCCGGCAGATTCTCCTCTGAATGATGACCTACCCGACGAACAAATCATGAGTTTGGGGGAATCTAGCGAGGCCATCTAGGAATTATATTTTGATGGGGCAGCATCCTCTCGTAGGATTGCGACCCAACAATCTGTAATTCCTGGAAAGGCTGAAGTCGGTCTAATTTTTATTACACCAGAAAAAGGAATGATGCATTTTTCCTACCACTTGTCGGAGCCTTGCACAAACAACGAAGCTGAATACGAAGCTCTGATAACTGGTTTGGAACTTGCAATTCTAATGGAGATTAAAGAGATTAAGATCTTTGGAGATTCCCAACTAGTTATTAACCAAATCGCCGGAACTTATAAAGTCTTGAATCCGAATCTCCTAAGATATCACCAGTATACACTTCACCTGTTGGAATAAATCCCTATTGCTACTTTGTATAGGGTTCCCCGTGGAAGCAATTCCGCGGTGGATGCCTTAGCAAAACTTGTAAAGGAATTTGCATGTCCTGAGGAGGATTCCATCCCTATAGAGATTCAGGGTCGTAAGACCCTCTCTCTTATAGATTTGGAACACATTAGTAAGACTCCCCTTCAGATCCTTTCTGCCTCTTTGACAACTGACGAAGAAGGCGATTGGAGACGACCCTTAGTCGATTACCTTAAAGAAGGGAAGCTTCCCCAGGATAAATCACTCTCCAACCAGATTAAGAAACGTGCCCTATCATATGCACTGGTTAACAATCTGTTGTACCGTCGATCCTTTGATCACATGTGGCTGCACTGTTTGAACAAGCGAGATGCCCAGAAAATTGTTAATGAAGTTCATTCAGGACTGTGCGGTGCTCATCAATCAGGTCCAAAAATGAAATTAAAGATTAAAAGACTTGGATACTATTGGCCTACAATGATTGACGATTGCATGAATACTGCAAAGCATTGTCATCAATGTCAGGTCCATGGTGTGGTTTTATATCAGCCGCCTAATGTGTTACACCCTATGATAGCCTCATGGCCCTTCGAGAGTTGGGGCACGGATATCATTGGGCCGATTGACCCTCCCTCCGCGAGAGGTCATCATTTCATATTAGCAGCGACTGATTACTTTTCAAAGTGGGCGGAAGCAATTCCCCTACGAAACGTAACATCACACCATGTCTTAAAATTCTTTTGTGACCATATTGTATATCGATTCGGCGTACCTCGCAGAATCATATCCGATAATGGGTCCGCATTCAAGTCTACAAAAATCAATAGTTTTGTAAGGCGCCATAATATTGATTGGAGATATTCGACGATCTATTACCCTCGGGCGAATGGATTGGCTGAGGCCTTCAACAAAACCTTGGTGCAAATTGTCAAAAAGACCCTCGATGATAACAAACGGCAGTGGGATGAGCGGTTGGTGGAAGCTTTGTGGGCCTATCGTACCACTTATAGAACCCCGACCCAATCCACCCCGTTTGCACTAGTGTATGGATCTGAGGCCGTTCTACCTTTGGAAATACAAATCCCTTCGCTTAGAATTGCAGTTCAAAATCAAATTACCAATGAACAAAATGCAAAACTACGACTAGAAGAACTCGAAGGCCTTGAAGAGCGACGTCTCCAAGCTCAACAAAGTTTAGAGTTGTATAAATCCCGTATGGTTCAAGCCCATGACAAGTTAGTGCGACCTAGGACCTTCCAAGCGGGAGACTTGGTATTGGTCCTTTGGAGGCCTATCTTGGCCCATCGGAAGCTGGGAGGCAAATTTGAACCTACATGGGAAGGACCCTTCGTTATAGAGACTGTCTACGAAGGAGGCTCGTATCAATTAGTAGATTGTAAAGGGAACCACCCGATGCTACCTGTCAATGGGCGTTTCCTTAAGAAATACTATGCTTGATGTAGCTCATTTTATCAATTAATAAAACTTCCTTTTCTTGATTTATAACTTGATTCTACCTTTTTTTAAGTTTTTTTAACGCTCTTCGCCTTCTCCTTAAGGTTAGGTCTTTCCTTCCCTTAGGATTAGACCCGCTAGTGATGGAGTACGCCCTCTGTGGCACCACCCTGGCATTTCACCCCGGGATTAGTGGTGGAGTACGCCCTTCGCGGCACCATCCTGATTCCCATTCGCTAGTGATGGAGTACGCCCTTCGTGGCACCATCCTAGTTTGCAAGTTGATCCATCTACTAGGAGTAAGTCTTCTATCAGCATCCTGTAGACCTAAGGTTGGGTGATGCCCTTCCTTAGACCCAAAGCTAGGTATTCCCTACTTTGGTTTCCAGTTAATCTGCCTATCAGGAGTAAGTCTTCTATCAGCATCCTATAGGCCTAAGGTTGGGTGATGCCCTTCCTTAGACCCAAGGTTAGGTATTCCCTACCTTGGTTTCCAGTTGATCCGTCTACTAGGAGTAAGTCTTCTATCAGCATCCTGTAGACCTAAGGTTGGGTGATGCCCTTCCTTAGACCCAAAGCTAGGTATTCCCTACTTTTGTTTCCAGTTAATCTGCCTATCAGGAGTAAGTCTTCTATCAGCATCCTATAGGCCTAAGGTTGGGTGATGCCCTTCCTTAGACCCAAAGCTAGGTATTCCCTACTTTTGTTTCCAGTTGATCCGTCTACTAGGAGTAAGTCTTCTATCAGCATCCTGTAGACCTAAGGTTGGGTGATGCCCTTCCTTAGACCCAAAGCTAGGTATTCCCTACTTTGGTTTCCAATTGATCTGCCTATTAGGAGTAAGTCTTCTATCAGCATCCTATAGGCCTAAGGTTGGGTGATGCCCTTCCTTAGACCCAAGGCTAGGTATTCCCTACCTTGGTTTCTCCAGTTTCCTTGTCTACTAGGAGTAAGTCTTCTATCAGCATCCTGTAGACCTAAGGTTGGGTGACGCCCTTCCTTAGACCCAAGGTTAGGTATTCCCTACCTTGGTTTTACCAGTTTTCCTTATCCAATAGGTGTAAGCCTCCTATTAGCACCCTATAGGCTTGAGGATGGAAGATGGTCTCCCCTGCACTCTCAAAATTCTACTTCCATTCGGTCAACGCCAATGTGTGCAGCAGAAGTTCCTTCTACTACACACATTGGGGGTCCATTTGTTGACCTCAATTTTTTATGAGGACACTAAGACCCATCCAGAATCCAGATTTAATCCTAGACCCTAGGATCCACTCTAGACCTTAGGATCCTTCTAGGTCCAAGACCTTAGAGCCTACTCTAGAGCCCAGGATTCCCTTAAATCCTAGATCTCAGAATCTCTCTAGATTCTAGGATAATTCCAGACTCAAATCAATCTCTACCCTTGATCAA
Organism: Dendrobium huoshanense; assembly: GCA_016618105.1. Lineage (NCBI taxonomy): Eukaryota > Viridiplantae > Streptophyta > Magnoliopsida > Asparagales > Orchidaceae > Dendrobium > Dendrobium huoshanense. The sequence continues at coordinate 17,061,089 of CM028350.1, forward strand.
TTCAAACCTCAAATAAACCTGAACTCCATTCAATTCAAATCCAAATTAATTCAAATTTCAAAGATATCCAAACTTTGACTCAATTCATTTGAGAATCCAAATTTCAACCCAGACTTTGATTCTACCCTTAATCTAGCCTTGACCCTATCCATCCATTAGCAATCACAACATGATTGTAAATTGTTTGGATATTTCAATTTTAATTATTCAAACCTGAAATTCATTCCAAATCCAGAAATCCAAACTCAAATCCTAAGTCTTAAGGCCCTGTCTTAAAGACCCTTTTCAAAGAATTTTCAAACATTTCAAAACCCAGCCAAATGGTCTCTGATTCAGGGTCTATCACTTGCAAAGTGATAAGACATGTCTCTAGAGGTTACCCTCCAACTTTGAGCTCATTCTGAGGTCTCTAACCCCAGAATCTGAATTAAAATTCAAAGGCTGTAAAACCTTCAAATATTTACAGCCTATGCCACTGAACCCAACCCCTTTGAGATCTTGATCTTGGAACCCTTATCCAAGCCTCCAATCACTTCCAGACCCTTGATTTTAACCCATTGAGCAGTAAACTGCATTTTTCAGACCCATTTTTAACCATAGTTGACCAATAGGTCAAAATTGACCAAAATACCCCTATGGGGCTCAAATAGGGATTTCAAACCAAATGAGCTCCAAATTGGATGCAACCACCTTTGACAAATTTCAAATGTCATTTCAAATCTTTTGAACCTATTTCCAACCCTGGGGTCAACCTGGTTGACCAAGTCAACTGGTTTGACCCAAGAGGCCCTTTAAGGGTCCAAACATGTGTTTTGACCCAAATGACCTCTCTAAGTCATCCAACCACTTCCTTTGAACCTGAAATATCATTTCAAACTTGTTGAGCCCAAACCCAGACCCTGGGTCAACCTGGTTGACCAAGTCAACCCAGGTTGACCAAACAGACCCTTAGGGGCTCAAATAGGAATTTTGGTCAATTTGACCTCCCCAGACCTAGGAACCACCCTCAATGGTCTTCAAATATCTTTTCAAATTTGTCCAGCCTAGATTCACCCATTGGGTCAACCTGGTTGACCCAGTCAACTTAGGTTGACCCATTAGCTCTTAGAGGGTCTAAATGGGTTAAATCGACTCATCTGAGCTCTTCAACCCCTATTACCTATTCAAATCAATTCTTGGATAAGGCTCAAGTGTCACTTGACATTTGGTCAACTTGACTCAACTTGAGTTGACCAAGTCAACCCTCAATCCTTAGTGACATTGGCTCCCATTTTCCCTACCCTTGACTTTTGACTTTTGACTCCTAATCAAACTATCCTAAGTGACCTTTTACCTCTCCAAATGCCACATCACTAACTTTGACCTAGTTGACTGGTCAAACCAAGTCAACAAAGCCCTAAATCCCTCCTTGAATTGGTCAAACCATCTATTTAACTTCAAGGAGTGTGAGATTAGGCTTGGAAGCTCTCCCATTGGCTGCTCCTACTTCCCTTCATGCCACATCACCAGCCTTGACCTGTTGACTGGTCAACCTGGTCAAACTCAAGCCTAAACCCCTTCTAGAAGGCTTTATCACATGCTAAGCTCCTTTCCCTTGATTTAAGCTGCCCAAGGCCGACCCATTAGTGCCCTAAAGCTCTCTAATAGGCCCCTTAACCGAGCTCTGCCCCTGGTTTAGCCATAAATGGCAATCCCTCTCCTCCACTCATCCCAAGTCCACCCAATGGGAATGAGGCATGTCCAGCCTTTGGGGCAGCCTTCCAGCTTTCCCAGGGACAGGTGGCATCATCTGGAGAGCCCAGGAGTCAATCCCAGCCGTCCAAATTCACCCAGGCCGCTTGAATAGGAAGAAAAGTTGATTTTGAGAGCATTGGATCAAAGCACTTTCTCTCACTCATTCTAGCCTCCCAGATCGAGCTCTCTGTTCATTTTGGATCTCCAAAACCCTCTCTACCTCCCCACTACAAAACCCAAGTGGTTGCACGTTACCGGCGGCGAGTTTTCCGGCGAGCCCACCACCTAGACCGTCCCAAGCCTATAGCAGTCGATCCAGACGTGTTCGAGCTCGGGTTTGTGCTGGGGATCTTCACTTGGGCAGTCTACAAGCTCATCCATCCAGAAATTTCAAAGATCTAACGGTATAACTCCTTAAAACCTTAGATCTAGTTCACATTAATTAGACTTAAATAGCTTCATGTTTTTAGGGCTTTGGCTGAAACCAATCTTTCCCCATTATTTCTGTTCATTCCTACTCTCTAAGTTTAAAATTTCAAGTGATTTGGTCCACCCGATCGGGAGAACGAACCAAAAAACGGATTCTAGGGCGTCATTCGCAGTTCGCTGCAGATGTACGTTTTCTAGGCCGTTGATCATGCGATCAACGGTCTAGATCTTGTCGTTCCGTGCCTTGGTTCGACCGTGTATTCAGTTTAGCATTCGATCGATCGACCGGCGAGATCAGGGCCGTCCATTCGGAACAGCGGGATCAAACCTCCGCCGTTTGATCTTCTTCTGGTGAGATTAACCGCGGGATCCGATCTCAGCCGTTAGATCGAACCCACGGTTAATCCAACGGCTGCCATGAGCCGCTGACGTGGTTAAGTGGAAACCGCGTGAAGCGGCCCGCGGCCGACGCGTGTCCCCGCCGTCACGCGGTTTCGATCCCGCGAATCCGCGCGTGCCGCGTGTCTGACCGCCGCCGTTTAATTAAGGAAAATGTATTTTTAATTTGTTTTAATCACTGAAACTTCAAAAAATCATAGTAAATCAAATACAAGGTCAAAAAATGAGTATAATATATCATTTTCTTCAGAATTCTGTCTAGTTTATTTTAAAAATAAAATCAAACCTTTTTATTTATTATTTTAATGGTAATTTGAGAAATATAGAAAAGGCTACTCAATTTTTAATTAATTATTTATAAATTATTTTTATTTGAAATTTGGCATGCATGTCTTTGAGTGCATGGCTGATCTCCAGAAAAATTTTCAATGTTATTTGAGTGGATTTTGATAGTATTTAGAATTATTGGAGCATATTGATTTTTTTTTTATATTTAATTAAATGTTAAATATTTTGAAAATTATAAGGAAAATCTTTTGTTATTATCAAATTTCCCTGGAGATCAGTGGTCTTTTCAACTCATCAAAATGTGTTCTAATAATATTTTTAATTATTTTATAATATATATTTATATTTATATATATATATATATATATATATATATATATATATATATATATATATATACATATATCCATTTATATATATACATTTCAAAACCTATTTTTAGACTATATATGTAAATCTTTAAGTGTTCAAGAAGTCACTTGAGATCTTAAATGTAGGATGACCATGTTTGAATAGAAATAAAGGGGATGATTAGTGGATAATCATTCATTGATTATTCACTAATTTTGTCTTAATTATGTTAATTAGTTAATTGCATGCTTAAGGTGCACACACCACCTAGCCTAGGCTCTCCTAGATCTAAGGACTTATTTGCTTGCTATTTGTGTATGCATGCCATGTTTACTCAAAGGGTTAGAGGAACTTTGATTTGAACCTATTCAAAACTAGTGACACAATTAAGGACAATAATTAGGAACTTTGAGTAGAAAACTTAGAAAATTTATTGTGCTTAGAATTGATATCCATTTGACTTGGAATTTGAACCATTTAAACTTAGTGACATTCTTAGCCTTAGACATTTATTTTACTGATTTTTGAAATCATTAAGACCACTAATTAATTTTCTAATTCTTAAACCCTTAATTAAGCCTTTAAAACTTCTAAAAATTGTGATAAATCCAATTTAAATCCAAAAATTACATATAAACCCTCAAACTGACCAGAATCTAGTCCTTAATCTATGATAATTAAAAGCCCCTTGATTTGACAGCAATTTAAACCTTAATTTAATTTTAAGTGAAAATCAATTTTTAATTAAGATAATTAATTAATAATAATTAAAAAATCCCAAAATCTCCCAAACACTTGGGGATCCCTCCTTAGGTTATTTCTGACCTTTAGAGGTGTTTTCAAGAGATTGGGAACTTGTTTGAAGCAAAATCACAAAAGAGGTTTTCTAATCAAGAAATTTCCAAAAATTCATTAAATAGTCAAAATTTCAAACATTCATAACTAATTCCAGAAAAATCCAAATCACCCAAACTCACTTGCATTCAATTCCTAATAAGCCCTAATATTTATTAAAAATGTTAAACTCCAGAAATCTATAATATTTCAAAAAGTCAACAAATTGGTCAAACCGCAGTTAAAACTAGTTCAAAACTTCAAACCTTCGTAATAAAATGTAGAAAAATCCGATTTCAACGTACCTACCTTCTAAATGATCGTAGTAAGGTCTAATATTTTAATAAAATACAAACATTCCAGAATTTTAACTTAATCAAAAAGTCAATTTTCAACCCTTTAATTAAACGATTAAAATATTCAAAAATTCATAAAATTCAAAATTATTCTAAAATTCCAGAAAATGTTAACTTAATGCTTAAAACATTTAACAAATCCTTTAAAACACAACAACCACCTTAAAGATGAAGTTTATTGGCTTACTCCGGGCTGCGGGGCTAAGTGTCCTAAGGAGGCTGGTTCCTCGAGCCTGGTGGCACAACGCCACGAATGGATTCTAAGGGGTGTTAAATCTTAAAATAGATTAATTTTTAATTATTTAACATTTTCTAAAAATATCTAATTCAATTACATTAATTTGGTTTATCGGCTGGACTACTCCGGGCTGCGGGGCTAAGTGTCCTAAGGAGGCTGGTTCCTCGAGCCTGGTGGCACAACGCCACGAATCAATTAATGGAAAACTTAAATTAATCAAGCTTTAAAAATCAGCAACCAACTCCCTTTAATATCAATCCACTCCTTTAATTCCAACCAACTTAAATAACTTAATCAACCCCGATTGCTACTGGGTAACCCAGGCCTACGAGGCTATTAGCTTAGCCCCAAGGAAGGTGAAATAAACTTCACGGCCTCGGTGTGAAACAAAGGTAGTAATCAATTAACTTTTAAAATATATTTAATTAAAAATTCTTAATCTACTAATATTTAAATTTCAATCTAAATCCCCTTTTAAGCCTTAACAAACCCATACTTTTAGACAACTTCAACTAATAACCCACTTTAGGATCTATCCCAGCCACACGACCTTTCTCACACACTTTAGATGATGTGCTAGGACAACCAACTCTAGATCTAGGTTAGGCCGGTGTTTACTTTACTGCTGTGTGCCAGATTTTTCGTAGTTTTCACTACATGTTGTGGATGAAATTGCTCTGCTGTGTCTGCTTACTTTTTTTGTACTCTGTGGATGGATTGATGTGTTTGGCGACTAGATTACCCTTAGGTTAGGTACGATCTGGATGTTGACACAGTTTTCTGCAGGTGGCCACGCTCATGCAGGGCAATGTAAAAAAAAGGGGGCAAATTAAAAAAAAAATGCATAAATATTATAAACTCTTTGCACAGGTGCTTCAGCTGCTAAAGCCCCCAAATTACAAAAAGAGCGTGGCCAGTGTGTTTACTTTCTTTTCTGCTCATATACAACTGCTTGGGAATAACTGTTTTATATATATTAATTGCTTAGGATAACCCTGCAGGTGAGTCTAGATTTTTATTTTGATATCAATGTAATTTGTGTAAGTGTCAAGTGTTGTGAAAGTTGATTTTGAGTTGGGATACATAGATCCAAAGTTTGGATTCCAAAGAGGAAAGGATACCCCTTTAGGGAACATTCCTTTTCCATTTGGAAATCCAAATTTGGATCATACCTCTTCCTTACCCAAAGAGGAAAGAGTGGCCTTCCCCCTTAGAGGGAAGTGCCCTCTTGTCCATTTGGGTAATCCACTACGAATATTCCAAGAAGATTGAAGAAAAGGAGTCCAAAGAAGAATGAGATTGAAGACTTGAAGATTTGAAGATTGAGAGTATCTCACTCAAAACAACTTGCGTCATTATTAGGTTTAGAATCCGGGTTGTTGTCAGTGGTGACCGGCCACTTTACTTTCTGTAATATTCTGGTTTGTAATAAGCAAGGCAATTCTGCCTATGGACATTTATTAATTAATTTTTATTTGATGTAATGATTTGATTGCCTTTAGGATTACTTGCTTTTACTAGTTTTTTTGCGATTGCATGCCGCTCATTGTTTTCGCCTGGATACGTGAGGCTCGTGAGGGTGTGAAAGTTTTCTACTCATAATTCTGAAAGTCTAAAATTTTAGTGAGTCTAAATAACATAGAAAGATAATGAATCTAGGGAATTAGCCGGGGATCGACCCCGGGGTCGCATGCATATTTTTGCATTACTCTTTCCTTGCTTTAGACCCTTCCCCGCCTGCGGGTAGAGTCCGGATAGTCTGACCTATGAGGACGAGGTGCCAGACCTGGGGAAGTCCAGTCTTCTAAAAAATTATTTTATAAGCCTATTTTTTAAAAAATTTCAAGCATATTTGATTTGAGGTTGTTAACTAGCATGCATTGCATTAGATACAAATTAAAGGAGTCAAAATTTTAATTTCATAGTCCTTAGCATTTTAGCAACCAACATAAGTCAAAGGGGCCAATTAGGAGAATCTCTAGATGTCGGCCCCGCCTCCCCAAAACTTTAATTATAACGTCCCTACCACTCTTTCATAAAAGATCGAGCTCATCTCTTTTAAATCGATTAGGTGGTTAGCTGGCTCTCCAATCCAGGCCGGGGTAAGTCCAGACCTTGCACTGCATTAGTGAGGATCGGACGACTGTGGTCCAGTGTCCAAAATAGATTTAGGTTCCGGGGCAAATCTTTGATTATAAGACCCCAAACTTCGGGAATCTAATCCCAAATTTCTAATAAAATGCTCAACTCTAATTAAATACCATTTAAATCCAAAACATAAAGCCCAGCACTTAGATTAAGTTGGGACACTTCCGGATGGTTCTGGAATCTCAAAGTGTCCCCTACCTCTCATCCTTTAACTCCGTTAATAACTGCTCAATTTTGATCCATTCCCTTTTGATTTTCCAATAATTCTATTCATACTTTGATATCACTCCTAGAAACTCTAAACAAAATTTTGCCATTATTTTAATCGGGAGTTTTCGTAGAAGATTTTATCTCCCTACGATGTAATTAACTACGAGGGCTTGCGCTCGTAGGAGATTTGGAACCACATACACCTGATTTTAAAAAATTAATTTCCAAAATTTTATTAGACTTCCTTGGGAAAAGTTAAGTAATGATCGTCATAGTTGCATTAGAAGGATTATCGTAGAATGGTCTCATTTCCCTTTGGGGAGATAAATCCTTCTTCGATAAGGCTTTGGATGTGAATGTGACGATCGTGTTTCTTGAATGTTATAATTGGGTATTTAGTTGAACTATATTTTGTCCCCTCGAGGTCATATAAAGTTCTCCTTAGAACCCGATCATAACATTCAAGATGAGTTTACATAATTCTAAGTCTGAATACCGTTATGAAAGTTTATTTTCGTCCTTCGGGGTGACATACTCTTTCTAACGAGTTGATTCGACTTTAGAATTAGAATTCAACCTTAATCTTAAAATTCCCAAAGAAAACTAATATTTTTCAAAACATATTTTAAAATTCCACCAACAACTGCGCATCTTTTGATACACTTTGTGTATTCTATATTTTTCAATTTGGCACTTTGCGCATCTTTTATTTTTGGCATCATTGGCCAATTTTTTTGATTATGCTACCTTTCTGAAGTCTTAAATACCAAAAGTAAACCCATACTATTGATAAAGCGAATTTCTTGATTAAGAAAATTTTGAATTAAATTCAACAGCTTGCAAAATATTCCTATGCGATAAATAAAATATAGGTAGATAAAAAATTTAGTTTCAAAAACTAATTTAAAAGATGAAAAAGAGTTTAAATCAAAAGTAGAAAAACCTCTTTTAGGAAACAGAGTTTGAAAGTCAAAAACATGAGTTTCCTTACTTTGATTGTTTTTAGATAAGTCAATCACAACTTTTACTAAAGATTTCAAGAAAAATTAGGAAGTTAAATTTTTATTTCTAAAAAAGTGAGTGTGTGTGTTGATGAGAGAAAAAATTTCACAGAGACAAAAATGAATAAAAAAAGCACAAAACAAAAACATAAAAATAAAAAACACAAAAAAGAAAAGAAACACAAAAACACAACACAAAAAAAAATACGAAAGGCTCTTAACCATTATCTCTCTCCTGGTCCAATGCTTCAGAGACCAGATCTGCCCATGAGATTTTTTGTCTTTCATTATTTTCCCAGTTTAAATTTTGTTTCGCCTTGCCCTTTTCTTTCGTAGGAAGAATTCTTATATTAGGGCACGTATTCTTCATATATCCAGGTTTCCTACATCGAAAGCAAACAATGTCAGAGGAAATATGGACATCCTTACCACTTTTACCTTTCTTCCACTTTTGCTTATGCATTGGCGAGCTTTATGTTTTTCTTGACAATTCATTGCTATCGTCACCAACTAAGCTTCCTCTTTCCGTATCTTCGGCTTTTAGAACGATCGTTTCACCTGCATCCAAAAGTCTTTGACCCAACCCTTGCTCGTAGACAATGAGTGAGCCAATCAAATTATCAATAGAATAATCATTCAAATCTTTTGATTCACAAATAGCAACAACTTTAGCATTGAATTTTTCAAGTAAACAATGAAGAATTTTGTTAACTTTTTCAAAATTCGAAAAATCTTTTCCTAAGGCATGCAATGATTAGTAATTTGAATAAACCTTGTATACATGTCTAAAATCGTTTGAAAAGATTTCATAGAAAACATTTCAAAATCATGCATTAAAATATTCAACTTTGATTGCTTGATTTCATTAGATCCTTCGTATATGGTGTGCAATTTATCCCAAACTTCCTTACCGGTAGTGCACGTGGAAATTAACATAAAATCATCAGAATTTAAAGCACAGAAAAAACAATTCAAAGACTTTGCATTTAATTGAGCATCCATTCGTTCATCCCTATTCAATTGATTCAAAGGAATATCAGTTTTAATTCCATTAACAATACGTGATGGTGATGAATAACCAGTTAAAATCATATGCCACATACGAAAATCAATCGATTGTAAAAAAGTAGACATGCGAATTTTCCAAAAATCAAATGTAATATTTTCAAACAATGGTGGTCTAGTAATTGAATATCCTTCCGCAAAAATATGATTAGAAACATTAGCCATGGATCGAAATTCAAAAGTTTTTAAAAACTTATTTTATGAAAACCGCTCTGATACCACTTGAAAGTTCATTAGGGATGTTAAGCCCTATGAACTTAGTCCCAAAGCTAATTAAAAGAGAAGTGAATCGGTAGCAACGAAATCTAGATTCACCACAATGAAAAAACAAAGTGCGGAAATTAAAATGCGGAAGCAACAATAAGAAAAGAACACACCGGATTTATAGTGGTTCGGTCAAACCTTGACCTATGTCCATTCGGAGGCACCCTCCAAGTATTGCACTAACACAAGTGTCTCTCCTTTAGCCCCCACAGCTAGGCAGAGAAGCCCTTACAAAATCACTTCCACCTCCCCCGGTGCGGCGGAGTCGCTGGGTCCTTTGACACCAAAGAGACTTCTTCTTTGGTGAACTTACCTCGAGACAAGCTTTGAATCCGATGGTACTAAGGTGCGAGTTCGCCGGAGCAACCGTGTGGAACCCCCTCCACACTCCCTTGAGTCCCCCCTCACAGGATCTTCTCCCTCTCTCAAACTCCACCCTTTCCTCTCTCCCTTTTAAGCTCTCTCTTCAAGTTTCCCCACAAGAACGAAACTACAATGGCTGCCAAAGGCACTTACAAAGTGCCATGCCAAAGCTTAAATAGAAGCTCTCAAAACGAGCTCATTAATGCAAGTTGCCGACATTATCGTCCAGGATGATAGACATATCGTCCTGGCCGATCAGTATAAATTAAGCTCGTTAGCCCGGGACGATTTTAGATGATCAGATGAAAATTGGTTACATCGTCCAGGCCGATCTCATGATCGTCCTGGCCGATTAGTTTAAAACTGATTTCAATCGTCCTGATCATAGCCCTGAATACAAGCTGTCCGATGTAGATCGTCCAGGCCATCATCCTGGCCGATCATTCGATCGTCCTGGACGATGTGATCGTATCAATCAACCATTAATGCTTTCCAAAGATACCAGATCAATTTAGGCATGATTGAGTTAGATCGTCCTGGACGATAATAATATCGTCCTGGCCGATTTCCTAAAACAAAGAATTCCTAAACTGATTATGGCGGTTAATTCTTTCTGAATTGAGATTATCGTCCTGGCCGATACAAGTACCGTCCAGGCCGATGAGTTGACGGCTGCCTTAAAGAGGATGCCCTAATCAAGGTTTCTGATTTTGGACAGATCATCCAGGCCGATATTAATATCGTCCCGGACAATGTTACAAAAAACAGAAATCATATAGGGAGCAAGAGAATTTCTACCAAGTTATAGCCACACCAAATACAACAGACTCAAGAAAGGAAAAAGATTACAAACTGACACAGACCTAGTCTTCCCAATCTTGAGCTGGTTCCAAATTGCAGTCTGATCATGTGGACCTGAAACATTAGCACAAAAGGCAATTGCAGAGAAATAAGGAATGTTTTCTATCATCAAAATCATAAACCATTGATCCGCAACATTATCTCCATCATTAGAATTTAACTCCAGAATTGCATCCATATTTTGAACCGATTTTTTTATTGCAACAACCTCACCATGAGTATCTGAAGACTTTTTCCTCTATTTTTTAGGAAAATTCAATATATCCTTCATCATAACAGGTCTTCTATTATTCCTCCTTTTATTAACCATTATCCATGGTCCATAGGTAGATTCAGTCACCATATCTTGAGTCTTATCCACCTCCTTGATATGTTTAGAAATCTTTTCACCAACAGCTTGATCAATAACATCAGATTTCATAAGTTTGTAATCAGATTTTACATGGCTGTTGGTGGAATTTTGAAAACATGTTTTGAAAATATTGGTTGACTTCAAATAGAATTCTAAAATCGAATTGTCTCATTAGAAAAAGCATATCACCTCGAGAGGTGAAAATAAAATTTCATAATGGTATTTAGATTTAGAATTATGAAATCCATCTTGAATATTGTGATCGGATACTAAAGAGAACTTCATATGGCCCCGAAGGGTCAAAATGAGGTTCTACTAAATATCTAGCTACAATATTCAAGAAGTGTGATTGTTGATTTCACATTCAAAGCCTTATCAAAGAAAGGTGCATCTCCCCGAAGGTAGAAAATACCATTTTTTATGATAATTCTTTGATTGTGATAATAACGATCACTAGTATTTTAAGTTTTCCCAAAGAAATCCAATTGAGCTTTGAAAAATCAATTTTAAAATCAGGTGTGTGTTCTAAATCTCCAACGAGCACAAGCCCTCATAGTTAATTACATCATAGCGAGATAAAGCCCTCTACGAAAACTCTAGATTAAAATAGTGATAAAATTTTGTCAGATTTTCTAGGAGTTATATTAAAAAGAGATATGAATTTTGGAAACTCAAAAGGGAATAGATCAAGATTGAGCAGTTATTAATAGAGTTAGAGGAAGAGAGGTAGGGGACACTTTGAGATTCCAGAACCATCCGGATAGTGTCTCAACTTAATCTAAGTGTTTGGCTTTATATTTTAGGATTGAAAGATGATTTAATTTGAGTTAAGCATTTTATTAGAAAATTGGGATTATATTCTCGAAATATGGGGTCTTATAATCAAAGATTTGCCCCGAATCCTAAATCTAATTTGGACACTGGACCACAGTCGTCCGAACCTAACTAATGCAGTGCAGAACCTGGACTTACCCCGGCCTAGATTGGGGAGCCAGCTAACCACATAATCGATTTAAAATACATGAGTCCGGTCATTTATGAAAGAGTGGTAAATACATTTTATTTAAAGGTTTTAGAGAGTTGGGTCTGACATCTAAAAATTCCCTAATTTGCCTCTTTGACTTATGCTGGGTGCAAAAATGCTAAAGACTGATGCAGTTAAATTTTTGACTCTTTAAGTGTGTTTCTAATGCAATGCGTACTGGTTGACAACTTCAAATCAAGTATGCTTGAAATTTTTAAAAATAGGCTTAGAAAATAGTTTATTTAGAAGGCTGGACTTCCCCAAGTCTGGCACCTTATCCTCATAGGTCAGACTATCTGGACTCTACCTGCAGGCGGGGAATGGTCTAAAGCAAGGAGAGAGTAATGCAAAAATATGCATGCGACCCCGGGGTCGATCCCCGGCTAATTTCCTAGATTCGTTATCTTTCTATGTTATTTAGACTCACTAAAATTTTAAACTTTAAAGTTATGAATATAAAAATTTTTATACCCTCATGAGTCTCACATATCCAGGCGAAAACAAAAGCGGCACACAATTACCAAAAAACTAAGAAAAGCAGGCAATCCTAGAGGCAATCATTTCAACACATCAAATATAAATGAATTAATTAATAAATGTCCGTAGGCAAAGTTGTCTTGCTTATTACAAATCATAATTTTGCAGAAAGTAAAGTGGCCGGGCACCATTGACAACAACCCGGATTCTAAACCTAATAATTACACAAGTAGTTTTGAGTGAGATATTCTCAATCTTCAAGTCTTCAATCTTGTTCTTCTTTGGGCTCCTTTTCTTCAAGATCCTTAGATTCTTCGCAGTAGACTACCCAAATGGATGAGAGGGCACTTCCTTTGAAGGGAAGGCCACTCTTTCCTCTTTGGACTGGAAAGAAGTGTGGTCCAAATTTAGAGATGGTCTTCTCCCCTAAGAGGCATCCTTTTCTCTTCGGAGTCCAAGCTTTGGACCTGTGAATCCCAACTCAAAATCTAACTTTCATAACACTTAACAATTACACAAATTACATTTATATCAAATCAAAAATCTAGACTCTTATGCAAGGTTATCATAAGTAGTTAATAAATAAAAAGCAGTTATTCTCAAGCAGTTATATTTTTTGCAGAAAAGAAAGTAAACACACTGGCCACGCTCCTTTTATTTGGGGGCTTTAACAGCTGAAGCACCTGTGCAAGCATTTATAGTAATTGATATTTATTATTAGCTTAGCCCCCTTTTTGTTGCCCTACATGAGCGTGGCCACCTGTAGAAAACTGTGTGAATATTCAGATCATACCTAACCTAAGGGTAATCTAGTTGCCAAACACATCAATCCATTCATAGAGTGTAGAAAAGTAAGCAGACACAGCAAGGCAATTTCATCCACAACATGAAGTGAAAACTACATAAAATTCGGCACACAGCAGTAAAGTAAACACCGGCCTAACCTAGATCTAGAGTTGGTTGTCCTAGCACATCATCTAAAGTGTGTGTAGAAGGTCATGTAGCAGGGGTAGATCCTGAGGTGGGTGATTAGTTACAGTTGTCTAAAAGTCTGGGTTTGTTAAGGCTAAAAAGGGAAATTTAGATTAAAGTTTAAAAATTAATATATTAAGAATTTTAGTTAAATATATTTTAAGAGTTAATTGATTACTATCTTTGTTTTCACACCGAGGCTGTGAAGTTTATTTCACCTTCATTGGGGCTAAGCTAATAGCCTCGTAGGCCTGGGTTACCTAGTAGAAATCGGGGTTCATTAAGTTATTTTAGATTAATTAGAATTAAAGAAGTGGATTAATATTAAGGGGAGATGGTTACTGATTTTAGAAGATTGGTTGAGAATTTTAATAATCAAGTTAGAAAATTTTGAAATTTGGGGGAGTCAATAGATTTTAGAGGGTTATCCGGATATGTTAACTAAGGGGTCAACATTTGATTTTTAAAATTAGGGTTAATCTTAAGGATTTCACATTTTTAACAAATACTAGACTATAATATGAGTTGTTAGACATGTGGAACATTCAATTTGGAGTTTTGTATCAAAAGTTATGATTTTTAGAAGTTTTGACTTAGAGTTGACCAAAATGTTGACTTTTTGACTTTAACCATATTTTGGGGGTTTTAAATTTTTGGAAAATACTAGATTTTAATTAGAGACATTAGCCATTGAGTATGATTTATTTTGAATTTTCTTCAATTAGTTATGAATTTTGGAAGTTTGGGTATTTATTGAAATTATTAAATTGTTTCAATTAAGGATCATTTTCGTGATTTGATCTCAAATGAGTCTCAAACTTCTTGAAATCAACTCCAAAGATAAAAAATAATCTAAGGAGAGATCAGCAAGTGTTTAAAGATTTTTTGGGATTTTTAATAATTTTTAATAAATTAAAATTGATTAAACATTGATTTTGATTAAAATTAAATTAAAGTGGATTTTAATGTTAAATTAAAGTAATTTCAATTCTCAATGATTAAGAGTTGAAATATGGTTGATTATAGGTATTATGGGTATTTTTTAGAATTAATATAAATTTATGATGATTTATTGAACTTTTTAAGTCCTTAAAGGGGGTTGAAATTTGACATGCTCAATTTTCTAACCTAATGACCTCTAAATTGAGTAAAATTTAATCTTAAGGTATCTGATGTCACTAAGTTTACTATGTTCAAGTTTCACCCCTATTGGGTGTGTGTACAATCCCCTATGAATTGTCTAAGTTTTCTAGATATTTTCTTAATTATTTTTCCTAGGTGTCTCTACTATTCAAATAGGCATGAAACTTGGTGTGTCTAACCCTTACATACATTCAATCATACCACAGAAATATCATAGCAAAATACTAAAACCCTAAGGATTTATGAATTTTCAAAGTTTAGGTTCCAAAATAGACCCTTTACCTTAAAAATTCATATCACAGAAAACTATTGAGCATATGAACATAGAAAAATTGTTAAACATGCCTAAGGTACTCAATAATCATCCACCAAAATTTGGGCTTCATTTGATCCCTGGATTGTGAGAAAATTACAATAAATGAAATTGAAATAAACTCAAATATATCACAATACAGAAATCAAATCAATATAATTTTAATTTTAAGAAATACTAAATTAGATTATCTCACAATACAGAAATCAAATCCTGTTTGGTGGACAATTCGATTTTCTATGAATTTTGGAAGATTTAGAGCATTTAAAGCATTTTTTATTCAGATTTGGGTCAAATCACCTGTCGGTGACGTGGCGGCATGGCATAATGCCACTTGTCAGATCCTGGATGGACCCGCATTTCACCCAAAGGAGGACCGCACGATTTGGGGCGATGTGGCCAATTCAAGGTCGTTCGATCGCGTTACAGTCTCGATCGGACGGCTCTTGTTGAACCAGAGTTAAAAAATTTTAAATGCCTATATCTTTCAAAATACTCAACGAAAGTGCACAAAATTTGAACTGTAGCTAGAGGGCAATATGATTTTATAATGCCTAGAGTTTGGAGGCTCCATTCATTGTAAAATAGCTACAGTTTTAGATTAAAATTTAAACTTCAAATGAGTATAACTTACAATTCAACCATCAGATTTTTATGATTTTTGACTTGTTGGAAAGCTGTAGCAATCCTCTAAAACTTTACTGAAGACTTCAAAAGCCAAATCAAATGCCAAAAGACTGGGTTTCAAGGTGATGGAAAAATCACCTATAAAGGGCTTTAGGACATAAGTCTTTAGCCTAAGAGTTCTGGGTTTGGATTGAGTTAAGATTTGGATTAAGCCTAAGGGTTAGGAACTAGAAAGATCCTAGGATCTAGGACTCAGGGAGGAGTTAAGAGTGACCTCATACAAAAATGAGGTCAACAATGGCCAATTAATCCACAATCATAACAAAAAGTGGATATCTTCTCATATTCTAACTTCTGAAAAAACCTCCCAGATATGCTTTCCACCCAAACTCCTAGTTGAAGACATTGATCAAGCTTTAATCTTACACAAACCCTTGCAAATTTCCTTTTCCCCCATTGAAACATGTTCCCATCCATCATAAGAGGTTTTCCAATCATAGCAGCTATTCTTTCCACATTCACTTCATCCCAACATTACAAGGGTAAATGAGGTATCCTATTCCAAATCGGAGAGGATAATCCTTTCAATGATAAAGTAGAGAACTCCACCGTCCACTTCTCCATACCCACAATGTGCCCATTGACAAACCAAGGTCCTCCTGACAAAACACCTTCCATCATTTTCGTAGAATCAAAAGAGCATAAAAACCAACCTTTCCCAAGGGTTGTGAAATGAAAACTCCCAAATTGTTTCCATTGTCTTCTTACTTCCCAAGCTATAATATGAGATGGGATGTCCTTCCCAAACACCTTGATTACTAAAGAGTTCTTCAGCTTACTGGAATTCAGGATCTCAACATCCTCCTTCATTTTTACAGTTTTACCATCTTCAGTTAAGACCAAATCCTCCTCTTTAAAATCCAACTGGTTATAAGGTTTCTTTTTCCACTGATTGTTATCTACTTCCTTCTCGGCTCGAACAGGTATTTCCACATTAAAATCAAATGAGGTTTCAATTTCCTTATCAACCAAACAACCATTAAAATGAAATTTTGTGTTAACAGGAATCTGAGAATTCACATTTATCCCAAAGACAACTCCCAAGATAACATTTGAATTACCAAACCTATTAACATAAATTTTCATTTCAGACGACAATGCCGCTGGATCAACTAAATCACATTCCATGGATTTCTTGGCAATTCAAGGAGTAACATAATATACCTCTTCATCAATAGCTTTTCTTTTTCCTTCATTATAAACCTTCTTCTTAGGAACCACCTATAAATTATCCTTAATCAGCAACAGCCCTCCAGTACTTTTGAACGCAGGTTCAAAATTAACATTCCATCAATAGATTTCTTCTAATTTATGATTAAGCAAACCTCCATCAGCATTGCACTTCCTTGCTGCCGCAATGATGGAAGGTGGCCTTCCTCCACCATCTCCCATGTCAATTCCAAACAGAGTAAAAACTGGGAATATAAAATTCAAATTTCAGAGCCTTTCTCTCTCTAGAAAACCAGAGTTTCTCTCTCCAAGAGGATGTACCTTGGTGTATAATGAGCTATATTTTTTGAACTTCAAAGCTCTAAAAGTCTGAAAATATGTAATACAACATTTCTAACTATTCAAATCACAAAAAATTCAAAATATTAAGGTAAAAGAAATTTAAAATTACTCAAATTTGAGCGTAGAAGCCCTATTGAGCTCTGAAAGTGCCAAAATTGAGCCTGAAAAATTTAAAAATAATTCTAAGGCCCTAAAAAGTTTTTGATTTGGATTGTCTGGGGCAAATATTTTGCCTAAACACGCATAGATAATAGAATCGGCCGGCTGGTTGGCCGGCAGCTGCTGGCGATGGCAGCCTACTCTCTAACGCAAGAAAAAGGGCATTTCCCCCGCCTCTTGAGGCATTATATGTTGAAACTTATTAAGTATGAATTAGGTTGTGTGACCTATGCTTTTGTCCCAACGACTAACCAAGAGGGGGGGGGGGGGGGTGAATTGGTAATTTAAAATTTTCTCTTATTTTTAAACCAATAAAAACTTATAGTGAAATTTTGAAAATGATTTTTCAACCACAGGTCAACTTAACCAGTAAAGTAAAAAAAAAAAAACAAAAAATAAAAGACATAAGATTTATAGTGGTTCGGTTAAACACGACCTACATCCACTCACTGAAGTCTCCCACTTAAGGTATTGCACTATTACCACTTAGTGTCTCTCGTTTTCCCCCCACAACAAGGCTGAGAAGCCTTCACAAAAACTCTCTTCAACCACTACCCAGTGCGGCAGAGAACCATCATTCTTTTACACCCTCCAAGTGAAGGTAGATTACCTCCCACTGTTCACACTCTCTAAGTGTAGGCAGAGAACCTTTCGCTGTTCACACTCACCAATTATAGGCATAGAACCTTCGTCCTTTCATACTTTTCCAAGTGTAGATAGAGAATCCTTCATCCTTTCAGACTTCTCCAAGTGTCGACAGAGAACTAGATCTTCTTGAAAAGATCTTTTCACTGGAAATCTAGAAGGACAAGAGAAAAGAGTGAAGTAATCATAATTCACAAATGAAGATCCTTACCTTTGAGTACCAAGTGACCCTTCACGCTCCAGTAGTAAGAATCCTCCTTCAAATACTCTCACACCATCTCCTTCAATCTCCCTTTATTTTGCATGAAGACCAGTAGAAAAAAAGATTACAAGACAATTTTAAGTGTACCTTTTATAAGAAAGACACAAAAAATCGTCCAAAAACTGTAATTTTTCAAATATGTATGTACTCGATCATTTCGTACGATCGCATTTCGTACGTACAAACAGTGTAAAAACTATTGCGTATGAACTCAATGTGAATTGGTATGAGTGCCTTCATACCCTATCATCAATCCGTATGAATATAGTTCGTCTGGTATGAACAGGTATTTCCAAGCTTCATTGGAATGAATCTGCAGGACGGTCCATATATTTTAAGGAACATAGGAAATCATCCTGGGATGAATGTACAAGATTGTCTGGATGATTAGTTCAAAGCATGAGTCCAATGAACATCTTCATGTGACAGACAAGGTAAAATCGTCTCGATGATTAGTTCAAAGCATGAGTCCAGAGAACATCATCCTGGGACGAACATGATAAAATTATCTGGATGATTAGTTCAAAGCATGAGTCCAGAGAACATCATCCTAGGACGAACATGGTAAAATCATCTGGATGATTGGTACAAAGCACGGGTCCAGAGAACATCATCCTAGGATGAATGGACAAAATCGTCTGGATGATTAGTACTTAGAAAAACTTTTCGCCCGTTCTGTTTGTTCCATTGCTCTTTGGAGAGTATAACTGACCTGATCATCTTGTACGAACATAGTTTATCCTATACGATCAGTATTTTAAAATTTTTAACTTTTAAAGATTTTTCCTAGTCCTCAAGTAGGTTTGGATATGAGTTCTAAATTAAATTTTTGGAATGACTTAGAAGAATTAATACAAAAGATTCCTCTTGAAGAAAGAGTTTTTATTGGAGGAGATTTAAATGGACATGTTGGTAGAGAGGTAGATGATTTTAAAAGCATTCATGGTGGCCATGGATTTGGAACGACGAATGAAGGTGGCAAGACCATATTGGATTTTTGTTTAGCTTATGATTTTTCAATTGTTAATACCTTATTTAAGAAAAAAAATGAGCATCTCATCACTTATAAAAATGGATATAGTACAACACAGATTGATTATTTTCTTATTAGAAAACTAAATCGTTTAGATTGCAAAGATTGTAAAGTTATTCCGAGTGAAAATTTATGTACCCAACATCGATTATTAGTTTTGGATTTTAAGATAAAGGGGCATAAAATAAAAAATAAAGTAAAACAATTTTCTAGGATTAGATGGGAGCATTTAAAGAATATTAAAAAAATTATTTTTGGAAATAAGATTTTAGATCTTAAGATTTTGTCTGTGCATGAGGATGCTAATATTATGTGGGAAAAAGTGGCTAGTGATATTAAGAATATTGCAAAAGATATCCTTGGAGTATCAAAGGGAAAAGCTCCTAATAGTAAAAGTAGTTGGTGGTGGAATCCAAATGTGCAAGAAAAGATTAAAAATAAGAAGCTTTGTTATAAAAATTGGTTTAATTTTAAAAATTCTGATAATTGGGAAATATATAAAGTGGCTCGTAAGGATGCTAAGAAAGCAATATGCGATGCAAAGACATTAGCTTTTAGTGATTTATATAATAGATTAGATACTAAAGAAGGAGAAAGATATATGTATAAGTTAGCCAAACAAAGAGATAGGAGTAGTAAGGATTTAGTTCAAGTGAAGTGTATTAAAGATGAAGATCAAAAAATACTTTTCTTAGAAGATGATATTCAACAAAGATGGATGAGATATTTTGCTAAACTTTTTAATGAAGATTGTGAAAATAAGATTGACTATAATGACCTTAGCACCCTAAATGAAAATAAAGATTTCTGTTTGTATCAGCGTATTAGTAAAACTGAAGTTAGAGAGGCTTTAAAGAAAATGAAGGGTGGAAAAGCTGTTGGACCTGATGATATTCCAATAGAGGTGTGGAAATGCTTAGGAGATGAAGGAATTTCATGGCTTACTAAACTTTTTAATACTATTTTGAAGACTAAAAAGATGCCAGATGAGTGGAGAATGAGCGTGTTAATTCCTATTTTTAAGAATAAAGGTGATGCACAAGATTATGCGAATTATAGAGGTATTAAGTTAATGTGTCATAATTTAAAACTTTGGGAGCGAGTTATGGAGCATACGTTGCGGCGTGATACTAATGTTTCTCAAAATCAATTTGGTTTCATACTGGGTAGGTCGACTATGGAAGCCATACATTTATTAAGAGGTTTGATGGAGAAATATAGAGAAAATAAGGAGGATCTACATATGATATTTATTGATTTAGAAAAAGCATATGATAAAGTTCCAAGAGAAGTGCTATGGAGAGTTCTTGAAAAGAAAGGAGTCAATAATGCTTATATTCAAATCATTAAAGATATGTATGCAGGAGCTATTACTTGTGTTCAAACACAAGGTGGATTGACCAAGTATTTCGCTATTTCGGTTGGGTTACATCAAGGATCAGCCTTAAGCCCATATCTTTTTGCTTTAGTCATGGATGTTCTCACTAGACATTTGCAAGAGGATATACCTTGGTGTATGCTTTTTCCTGATGATATTCTTCTTGTTGATAAGACTAGAGAGGGAGTTGAAGGTAAACTTGAATTATGGAGGTCAACCTTAGAGTCTAAAGGTTTTCGCTTGAGTAGATCTAAAACGGAATATATGGAGTGTAATTTTAGTAGTAATAGACCTAGTGAGGGGATTGTGACTTTGGGCGATCAAGTCATTAATAAGAGTACACATTTTAGATATCTTGGATCTATTGTTCAGAGTGATGGTGAAATAGATGGGGATATTATCAGCAGAATTCAAGTTGGATGGTTGAAGTGGAGGAATGCATCGGGCTTGTTATGTGATAGAAATGTACCCCTCAAACTTAAGGGAAAATTCTATAAGATGGTAGTGAGGCCTGCATTGCTTTATGGTGCTGAATGTTGGCCATTAAAAGAGAAGCATAATACTAAGTTAAGTGTGGCAGAGATGAGAATGCTCAGGTGGATGAGTGGCTTTACCCTTAGAGATAGGATACAAAATGAGCATATACGTGAAAAGGTTGGAGTAGCTCCAGTAGAAGATAAGATTAGAGAGAGTCTCCTTAGATGGTTTGGTCATATTAAACGGCGGCCTTCCGATGACCCGGTTAGGAGAGTAGAGGTATTAGATTTGACTTATGTTAAGAAAGGTAGGGGTAGACCTAAAAGGACTTGGTTAGAAAATATTAGGAATGACCTTTCTTTATTAGATTTAAACGAGAATTTGACATTTAATAGGACACAATGGAGAAAAAGGATTCATGTAGCCGACCCCACGTAGTGGGATAAAGGCTTGTTGTTGTTGTTGTTGTTGTTGTTGTAAAGATTTTTCCTAGTGTGTGTGTGCTAAGTTACTCAATTATAATCACTCTCTCTCTGACTCAAAATGAATAAAATAAAGACTCCATGTTATAAAACATTATAATCAGGTCTTGATTTGAGTCTTCAACAATATGGAGTATTATTTCCTTGAAATGTTAGTACACACAAGAGCCAAAAACACTTCTTCCAAAATGTGTTAGGAGAAATTAATAATCAATACAATTATATTCGGAATCATCAAAATAATAAGTTGCAAGAATATAAAACATGCAAAAGCTAAGTAGCAACTCTCTCAATAATCTCCCCCTTTTTTATGATGGCAAAACAATTATTATTTATATAAATTTGTAAGTTCTAAGTATCTCCTAAGCTCCCCCTGAATTAATAAGTATGTGAGAATAAGGAGATTTGAATATAATATATATATATATATATATATATATATATATATATATATATATATATATATATATATATATATTAATTTTTTTTGAACACACAATCACTTGAACATAAAGCACAAAGCACTTGAACACCAAGCAAAATAAACACCAAAAAGACTCAAAGAAGATAATTACAAAAGACATAGAGACGACAGTTACGAATAAATAAAACAAATGGTATGATAGTTATGAACAAGATTTCTCCCCCTTTTTGACAATAACAAAAAGAGAAAAAGAAAAAAGAACAAATACATAAATGTAAGAAGTCATATGAAGAGCCTTTGATAATTAATCCTTTAAAGAGGTTGAGTTACATTTGCAAATAAAATTAAATATCATTAGAAAATAGAAAGATTCATATGATTTAAGTAGAGATATAACATAGACAAGAAAAAAAATAAAAAATAAGAATCAATTTAGACAATGAGATAAACAAAATCATTGCAATCTAGATGAATGTAAAATTTGTATACTTTAAATTTCAATACTAAATAAAATTATACAGAAGATTAGTTTGAATTTAAAGATTAAAAGATTGAGGAAAGAATTTATACTTGTGGCGCTTTGCGCATCTTTTCAATATTTATAGCACTTTTTTGTGCATCTTTTTACTTGTGGGCTTATTTTGTGCATCTTTTTTAAATAGTGAATTATTGCGCATTCTTTTAATTTTTTGTAGATTTTTACATTTTTAATTATATTCTTGATCTTTCCAAAATCAATAATCTAAAATATCAAATTTTTCTAAGTACTATAATATTTATATTGATAAGAGAAATATAAAATAAGAAAATATCATAATTACAATAATAATATAAAAATTATGGTAGTCTAATAAGAGACATGAGTTTGACATTCTTAACTAGATCAAATTATAATCACAACTTAAAATTTTTGAAAAATTAGACTTTCTAATGAATTCAATTTTGTATTGCAATTCAAAATATAGCACTTGTAAGATTAAATATTTTAAGGATGAGCATATAAGCTAACACACATTTCTGAAAAAACAAATTAAAAGAAATACAAGATAACTTTTATTGACATTATGATAAAGGATATTACATCGATCATGGATGATATCAATACAATGACAATTTTTGACATAAAAAAATGAAAATTGATACATCATAGAACATACTAAAAAAAACTACAACACATAACTTGCCATCACATCATGACATCACAGGTAGAGAGAAACATATCATAACTACAGACATCACTCAAAAGGTCCCTGATCTGGAGGAGGAGGAGGGTTGAAAATATTAAAATAGATATTCATCATAGCTATATTCATGTTGACCAATTCAAACTAACCTCTAACCCAACCCATATTCTGCTGATATTGATAGTCATGTTGCTGAAGATGAGTTTCAATCTGATCAAAATGTTGATCAAAATGACTCTCAAGAAGTTCAAAACGTTAGACCAAATCCTAAAATTTTTGACTACTAGTAGGTGCAGGTGGAGGTCCTCTTCTTTCCTCCTTCGAGTCACTACTAATAATTGATCATCTTTATTAAAGATGGCTCGAAATGATCCATCATTGTAGTAGACAGGCTCCTCTAGATTTTGAACAGGATGAACTAGTTCATACTTCTTTTCCAAAATGTAAGTCACAAGATGTCCTAATGCAATATTCTTCTTTATATTGTGGGAAACATGGCAAATCTCAAAAAGTCCATACATGTACTCAATGATCAGTTGGGCTTCATCTATTGGTTGACTAGTCATAATCAGATAAGTCACTGTAGAAAGAAGAGGTGTGATATTTACTCAATCACCAGCTTTAGGAATAATAGAAGTGCGAAGAACAAGTTGAATGATATGGGCATTACAGTTAAGAGTGGTTAGCTTAGGAAAATGACCTACTCCTCTTGATCCTCTAATGACTTGATTTATTGCTGTACAGTCAAAGTTGGTGGAAGAGGTCAAAGTGTGGGATCTAATCCCTTGAGTCCTTAAGTTCAAAAATATCCCTAAATCTTCTTTTGTAATCTCTATTTTTTTCTTAAAAACATATGACCTAATCACAGTTTGGTCAGAGTTAAAAGACATATTTGCAAGGAAGTAGTGGAAAGTCTCCCTGTTGTAGAGGTGGATCAGAGTCAGAATAAGACCAAACTGGGTAGAAGCAAAAAGGTCCATTACCTTGAAAGTAAGTTGTTTGTGGAGAAGGAATCTAGAGGGGGTGATTTTGGTAGATGCGAACCTAGGAAAAGACTCTTCATTTTCTTTGGAAAGAAAGTTCTCTCCTGAGTTTCTAGAGTGGAGCTCCTTAGCAAGTACCTTTTGCCTGTCTCTTTTGCTTGAACTGGCTATGAAGAAGATCAAGGAGATTTAGAAGATTGAAAGGGTTTTTTGAAGTGATGAAATTTGAGTTTAAAACCTTTCAATTTAAAGAAAAAATAAACTTTCATACGAACGAAAATAATTTCATCCCGTACGATATTGGGTTCGTACGTATGAAACTTATTTCGTATGGACGAATGAATAGGTCCAAAAAGAAATGACTTTTTGTAAACATGTAGGATATGAGGCATCCTTTCATACAAACTTTTGACCATATGATCGTATAGACGAATAGGTGTTCGTCTGGGATGATCAGTTATTTAAGATCATTTTTATGACAGCTTGAAACGACCCCCACATTGAAGTGCCACATGTTTGTATGTACAAACTGAACATTCATATGTACGATCAGAAATAAATAAATTGTTCTTATCCGTATAACCATCTACATGCATACTTACGATTGAATACATATCATCTGGACAATCGTCATAATTGTACAGATGAACTGTATAAAAAAAACTAAAAAACTACATGCAAACCGTTCAAATCAATTGTTAATATGCTATACAATTAGTCCGGTATGAAATTAATTTCGTACAAATGATTATCACTCAAAATTTTCATACCATGCTCAAAAACGGTAATTGTTTATGTGAAAAAAAATATTTTTTCATATAAAATTTTTTTATACCAACAATCAAAATAATAAAATTCAAAACCATACAAACAAAAAATAGAATACATATGGAAAAACACAAAATTAAAAACACATTTACAAAATACATATCAATGTTATAGAGAGTTATATTTAAGCATTCAAATCAATCACACCAAGCCTTATTCTTAATGTACTGAAAGTATCAAAGGCTAGTGGTTTTGTAAAAATGTCTGCAAGTTGATTTTCTATTGTAACATGAATGAGTTCAATTTCTCCTTTGGATACATGATTCCTTATGAAATGATGCATGATGTCTATATGTTTGGTTCTTGAATGTTGAATAGGATTTTTAGAAATATAAATAGCACTAGTGTTATCACAATAAAAGAGAATCGTGCCTATTATTAATCCTAAATCAATCAACTGTTATTTTAACCAAAGTACTTGTACCACACAACTTCCTAAGGCAATGTATTCAACTTCAGCAGTTGATAGGGCTACTAAATTTTGTTTTCTATTGGACCAAGAGACTAAGGAATTTCTAATAAATTGACATGTTCCAGAAGTGCTCTTTCTATCAACCCTACAACCTGCAAAGTCCGAATCTAAATATCCAATTATTTCAAATGAGGAGCTAAACTTAGGATACCAAATTTTTTTGTTTTGAGTTCCCACTAGATACCTTAAAATCCTTTTCACTGCTGTTAAATGTGATTCTTGTACATTTGATTGAAATCTAGCATATAATAAACACTAAACATGATATCGTGTTGGCTAGCTGTAAAGTAAAGCAAAGATCCAATTATCCCTCTAAATTACTTTTGATCAACAGATTTTCCCTTAGGGTCCTTATCCAACTTAATTAAGGAAATCATAGGTGTACTAACAAGTTTAGCATTGTTTATTTCATACTTTTTGAGGATGTCCTTAACATATTTTGACTGACTAAGAAATATACCCTCCTTAATTTGCTTAATGCTAAAACCTAAAAAGTAACTCAAATCTTCCATTAAACTCATTTCAAATTCACTGCTCATTATTGTAGAAAAATCATCATAAAGATTTTTATTTGTAGATCCAAAGATGATATCATCAACATAAATTTATACAATGAGTATATCCTCTTAATTTCTTCAAAAGAGAGTTGTGTCCACACTTCCTTTTTTAAAAGATCTCTCAAGTAGGAAGGTGCTCAATCTCTCATACCAAGCCCTAGGTGCCTGTTTCAATCCATGTAATGCCTTTTTCAATTTGAAAATATGATTTGGGTGTTTAGAAATTTCAAAGCATGGAGGTTGTTCTACAAAAATATCCTCTTGAATTACCCCATTTAAAAAGGCACTTTTAACATCCATTTGATACAATTTAAATCCTCTAAAATAGACAAAGGTTAACAAAATCCTAATTGCTTCAAGTCCAGCTATAGGGACAAAAGTCTACTCAAAATCAATCCCTTCAATCTGATTATACCCCTTAGCCACCAATCTAGCCTTATTTCTAATGACTACTCCTGAGTCATTCATTTTGTTCTAGAATACCCATTTAGTTTCAACTACACTTTGATTCTTTGGCCTTGTAGTTAATTCCCAAACTTCATTTCTTACAAATTGATTTAATTTTTCTTGCATAGCCAATATCTAAAATTTATCCAAAAGTGCTTGATCAATATTTATGGGTTCTATCATTGAAATAAAAGCTGAATGGTTAACTTCTTTGTGCAGTCCATGCCTAATCCTAACACGCTCACTAGGTTCTGTTAGAATAGTTGCTATTTGAATGCTTTACATTTTTACAACTTATGTAGTTTTGATGATTCCAAACATTATTGTTCAAATGTGTAGTTATCTCCTAACAATTTTAGAAGATTTGTATTTGCTCTTGTGTGTACTAATATTTCAGGAAAATCAGACTCCAGACTACGATAACTTCAAATCAAATTCAACATGAGATACTTTGTCAATTTGAAGTTTACATTTTTTCTTTGAATTAAATTTGAAAGGGAGTGATTGTAATTGAGTGAATAAAAACATACACACACACATAAGGAGATCATAAAAATTTTATACTAATCGTACGGGACGATATCTAATCGTACGGGACGATCAGACAGTTATCTCCTATAGAGCACATGGAACGAATAGAAACTTGCTCGAAAATTTTTTTCTAAGTCATATTCGTCAAGGACGAAATTAATTATCATCCAGGACGATATGGTCTCTGTAAAATTTTTGTCCAGACGAATTTTATTATCATCGGTGGCGACTGGTCCTCTGGAAAATTTTCATCCAGACGAAATTAAATATCGTCCAGGATGATCTGGTCTCTATAAAATTGTCGTCCAGACGAAATTAAATTATCGTCCGTGGCGATTGGTCCTCTGGAAAATATTCGTCCTGAAGAAGTCAATAATCGTCCAGGACGATCGGTTCTCTGTAAAAATTTCGTCCAGACGAACATATTCTCGTCCAAACAATTAACCGACTTAGAACAGTTTTCAGCAGTTTCTAGAACCGACCTAGTAATAATCGTTCGTACTGGATAAACCTAATTCATACAGGACGATCATCTGTACGAAGACATTTCGTACACATATTCAAATAGGGTCGTTTCAGATCATTTAAGTAAAATCGTCCAGGATGATCCACGATCGCACAGGACGAACCATTGCGTACAGAATTGAAAACTTGTAGTTTTTTGGCAGTTTTTCTTGTCTTTTATATAAATAGTCCAAATTGAACTGCCACCTAATCTTTTTGTCATTTGATCTTCGTGCCTCTTGAAAGAATAGCCAAGGAGAGTTTGGAAGAGAGCATTAAAGGGAGGATTCCTACCATTGGAGCGAGAAGGCTTCACTTGGATTTCAAAGGTAAGAGTCTCTACTTATGAATTTGGATTACTTCACTCTTTTCCTTCTTCCTTCTAGATTCTTGTGAGAAGATCAGTCAAGGAGATCCGATTCTCTGCCGACACTTGGAGAGTGTGAATAGCCGAAAGGTTTTCTGCCTACACTTGGAGAGTGTGAACAGCCGTAGGGTTCTCTGCCCACACTAGGAGAGTGTAAAAGGACGACGGTTCTCTGCCAACACTGGAGATTGTGTAAAAGGACAACGGTTCTCTGCCAGCATTGGGGATTGTGTAAAAGGATGACGATTCTCTACCGCACCGGGTAGTGGTGAAAAGAGTGTGTTGTAAAGGCTTCTCCGCCTTGCTGTGGGTGCTAAAGGAGAGTCACTATTGGTTTTAGTGCAATACTAAGAGGGTGCCTCTGAGGAGTGGATGTAGGTCTGGTTATAGACCAAACCACTATAAATCTGGTGTCATTTACTTTATTATTTTTACGTTTCCGCACTTTAAATTTTAGTTTTAACAACTCTGTGGTTGAAAAATATTTTTCTACAAACTTTAAAAGAAATTTTTATTTAGGTTCAACTTAATCTTTAAAGAGGGTTTAAAATTTTTAAACTACCAACAACCTAATTACTAGACTCAACAGGTTCACCTATAATCAATTTCTTTGGGTGATTTTTAAAAAATTTCAAATCTCTAGGCACTGGGTTTTCTATTTCCCAAATTTCTTCTAAATTTATTTTCTCAATCTTTTGGTTGTTAATCTCTACCTAATCCTCTTCTACAATTCCCTCTTTCAAAATTCTAGATTCATCAAATACAACATGTGTGGTCTCCTCAATTACCAAAGTTCTTTTATTGAATACTCTATAAAATTTTCCAACACTTGAGTATCCTATAAAAATTCTTTCATCTGATTTTGGATCAAATTTTTCTAAGATAGATTTTCCATTGTTATGTATGAACACCTTACATCCAAAAACATACAAATATAACAAATTAGGTGCTCTTCCCTTTAGTAACTCATAGGGTGTTTTATTTAAGTTTGATCTAACATTCACGCTATTCAGAACATAACATACTGTGCTAACTGCCTCAGCCCAAAAATATTTAGGAAGTGAATATTCTGCCAACATGGCTTGGGCAGCTTCTATTAATGCTATATTTTTCCTTTTGACTACCAAATTCTGTTGAGGGGTTCTAGGTGCAAAAAAATTATGATTAATTCCTTTCTCATAAAAAAAATCCTCAAATATTTCATTGTCAAATTCTCTTCCATGATCAATTTGAATAGTCATAAACTCACATCATAATTTTCTTTAAATCCAAGTTAAAAAGTTTCTAAATTCTTCAAATGATTTACTCTTATGATATAGAAATCTAACCCATGTGAATCTAGAGAAATCACCCACAATCACAAATCCGTATATCTTCCCTCATAGACTTACAGTTCCAACTGGTCCATAAAGATCCATATGTAAAATCTCCAATGGTTTACTAGTTCTAAGATCCTTATTGGACTGAAAAGCGGACTTCACCTATTTTTCTAATTGACATGCAACGCAAAGGTAATATTTAGTAAAGTCTAATTTTGGTATACCTCTCACTAAGTTCTTTTGGGCATTCCTCCTAAGGTTTTTCATGCTAGAGTGACAAAGTCTCCTATGCCAAAGGCATGACTCATCAGAAATAGTTTTTAAACAAAAAAGTAGTAGGAGTTTTAATGCAATTCAAGTCTAGCATATATATATTATTTACCTGTATACCATTCAAAACATCATTACCATTCAGGCTTAATATGCAGCTTATAGGAAAAAAATTTACATAATAATCTTTATCACAAAACTGACTAATACTTAGAAGAGTATGTTTTAAGCCTTCTATCAACAAAATACTTTCTATAAAAAAGTTTTTAAGATTTCCAATCATATCTGACCCTATCACCTTCCTTATGGTGTTATCTCCAAGTGTAACCTTGCCTCCACTCATGGCTTCCAGTGATATAAATTGTGCAGTATCTCCAGTCATATGCTTTGAGCAACTGCTATCCAGGTAACATACACTCTCATGAGACCTTGTGTGAGAGTGATCCTGCAAAAACATCAAACATTAGACCTGGGAACCCAAACAAGTTTGGGTTCACCTTTTTGCAAATTATAAATAGATGCATGTATGATATGTCTAGGTTTATACATCTTAGGTCTCCACACCAAATAAGTTTTCTTCTTTAATGTACATGTGTGAGCTATATGTTCAAATAACCCACAATTATGACATTTGACTTCTAGAAATGGGTTTCTTAATCTTTTATAGTTTCTCTATCTATTTATGGATTGCATAAATTTATGATACAAAATAGGATTTATGAAATCTTTAAGTCTTGGTGGTATCCTATTATCCTCGAAAGCTTTTATCTTTAATTTATAAAAAGAATTCATATCTTCTAAGATATAATTTGTATAATTTATTAGATACATTTTGCTCTTAAATTCATCCTTATTATTTTTTATTTCTTTTTTAAGTTCTACAAAAGATGGTTTTAAATTTTCATGATTCTTATTAAAATCGTCAAACTCATCAAGCAATTTTATGTGGTTGTTGTCAATTAAAGTATGATCTTTTCTAAGGAAGTCTTGTTCTCTTTGTAGTTCCTGATATTCTAAGTTTAGACTAGCATACATTTTCTTTAACTTTCTATATGCAACATGTATGCATTCTGAGACTTCTAAAAGTTCATTGTAAGTCAAGTCACATACATCTTCTTGATCTGACTAATCAAAATTTTTGTCCATTAAGCACAGATTGGTGATTTCCTCTTCCTTTTTAGTCTCTGATGAGTCTGAAGCTAAGTTCGCCCAAAAATCTCTTTGGAATTTCTTCTTTCCCATCTTCACAATTAGTTTCTCCTCTACCTTCTCCTTGCTAGAAATGGCTTTAAGTTTTGGGTAGTTTGACTTAATATGTCCAGGTTTCCTGCACTCACAACAAATAATATTATTTGAAACCTTAACATTTCTATTAAATTTATATCTATTCCATTGTTGGCGTCTATTTTGCTTCCTGTTCAGAAAGCTTCTGAACTGTTTAGTCATCAGTATGATGTCGTCTTCATCCTTTGGTTGTAAGAGACCACTCTCTAACTCCTCCACTTTCAGTGCTATGTTCTTCTCCTTTCGTGGTTTACCTACATTAATCTTTCTTTGACTCAACCCTTTCTCATAAGCAATTAGTGATTCAAGAAGATTGTCAATATAGTAAATGTTTAAATCTTTAGACTTTGTAATCAAATTTATTTTAGCATCATAAGTAGTTGGTAAATAACAAAGTATTTTATTAACCATTTCTGCATTTGTTAGTTCCCTACCTAATGCATGTAAAGAGGTGACTATTTGTGTGAATCTTGTGTACATGTCAAAAATGGATTCATTGGGTTTCATGCGAAATAGTTCATAGTCATGTAATAAGATATTAAGTCTGGTTTGTTTAACTTCATTAGTCCCCACATAAGTTATACAAAGTCTATCCCATATATCATTTCTCCTCTTACATGTGGAAACCTGCATGCAATCTTTAGATTTAAGAGCACAAAAGAAACTATTCAAGCATTTAGCATTAAGTTGTGCTAAGTTATGTTCTTCTACTATCCAGTCCACAAAGGGTGTTTCAACTCTAATTGCATCAACTAATCTAGTTGGTTTTGTATACCCTTCTTGAAATAAGATCCACATACGGTAATCAAGTGACTATAAAAATGTAGACATGCGTGTTTTTAAAAAATCAAAAGGAATATTATCGAACAATGGAGGTCTTATTATAGAGTAACTTTCAGGTGTGTTTCAGTTTCCAAATGTAGCCATGTTCGTTAATCAAAAAGTAGTCTAAACTTAT
Source organism: Dendrobium huoshanense (assembly GCA_016618105.1). Classification (NCBI taxonomy): domain Eukaryota; kingdom Viridiplantae; phylum Streptophyta; class Magnoliopsida; order Asparagales; family Orchidaceae; genus Dendrobium; species Dendrobium huoshanense. Next base: position 17,092,674 of record CM028350.1, read on the forward strand.
AATTTTGAAACTAAGCTCTGATACCACTTGTTAAAACTTGTTAAGTATGAATTAGGTTGTTAGACCCAAGCTTATGTTCCAGCGACTAATCAAGAGGGGGGGTGTGGTGTGAATTGATAATTTAAAAATTTCTCTTATTTTTAAACCAATAAAAAATTATAGTGAAATTTTGAAAATGATTTTTCAACCACATATCAATAGAACCCGTAAAGTAAAAAAAAAAAAAAAAGCAAAAAAAAAAAAAAAATTACACAAGATTTATAGTGTTTCGGTCAAACACGACCTACATCTACTCCCTGAAGTCTCTTACTTCAGGTATTGCACTATTACCACTTAGTGTAAATCTTTTTGCCCCCACAACAAGGTGGAGAATCCTTCACAAAAACACTCTTCCACCACTACCCGGTGCGGTAGAGCACCGTCGTCCTTTTACACCCTCCAAGTATAGGCAGAGTACCTCCCGCTGTTCACACTCTCCAAGTATAGGCAGAGAACCTTCTGCTGTTCACACTCTCCAAGTGTAGGTAGAGAAACTTCGTCCTTTCACACTTCTCCAATTGTAGGAAGAGAATCCTTCATCCTTTCACACTTCTCAAAGTGTCGGCAGAGAACCGGATCTTCTTGAAAAGATCATTTCAGAGGAAATCTGAAAGGATAAAAGAAAAGAGTGAAGTAATCACAATTCATAAATGAAGATCCTTACCTTTAAGTACCAAGTGAACCCTTCACACTCCAATAGTAAGAATCCTCCTTTAAAAACACTCTCTCATTCCATTTCCCTTCAGTTTGCATGAAGACTAGTAGATAAAAAGATTACAAGACAGTTTTAAGTGTACCTTTTATAATAAAGACATGAAAACTGTCTAAAAATTGCAATTTTTCAAATATGTACGTACTCGATTATCCCGTAAGATTGCATTTTGTACGTACGAACAGTGTAAAAACTGTTTCGTATGAACTCAATGTGCATTGTTACGAATGCCTTCATACCCGATCATCATCCCGTACGAACATAGTTCGTACGGTACAAATAGTTATTTCCAAGCTTCGTTGGAATAAATCTACAGGACGGTCCATATGTTTTAAGGAATAGAGGAAATCTTCCTGGGATGAATGTACAAGATCGTCTGGATGATTAGTTCAAATCACGAGTCCAGAAAACATAGTCTTGGGACGAACAGGATAAAATCATCTGGACGATTAGTTCAAAGCATGAGTCTAGAGAACATCATCCTGGGACAAACAAAGTAAAATCGTTTGGATGATTAGTTCAAAGCATGAGTCCAGAGAACATCATCTTGGGATGAACATGGTAAAATTGTCTGGATGATTAGTTTAAAGCATGGGTCCAGAGAACATCGTCATAGGATGAATGGAAAAGATCATCTGGATGATTAGTAATTAGAAAAAAATTTTGCCCGTTATGTTCGTTCCATTGCTCTTTGGAGAGTATAACTAACCTTATTGTTCTATACGAATATAGTTCATCCTATACGATCATTATTTTAAATTTTTTTTATTTTTAAAGATCTCCCTCAGTGTGTGTGTGTTTTAAGTTACTCAATTACAATCACACTCTCTCTGACTCAAAATGAATAAAATATAGACTCCAAGTTATAAAACATTATAATCAAATCTTGATTTGAAGTCTTCAACAATCTGGAGCATGATTTCCCTGAAATGTTAGTACACACAAGAGCCAAAAATGCTTATTCCAAAATGTGTTAGGAAAAATTAATAATCAATATAATAATCTTTGGAATCATTAAAATAATAAGTTGCAAGAATATAAAGCATGCAAAAACTAAGTAGCAACTCTCTCAACATTGTTCATAGTCGGTTAAGAACCTGCTATTATGTAATTTTTTTCTACGAGCCCCACTATCCTAGATGAGAAAAGTGGAGGGTTGCATTTGATATTCGATAGTCAGCATAAAACTTATCAAATAATCATGACATGAATCCTTTAAAAAAATTTATTAATACTAGGGTGTCCCTTGGAAGTGACACACTGTATGGCCTGAATATAATAAGAAGTGTGCAAGGGCCGCTGCATCGGTGCCCAGGTGTAGTGTTAAATAGGCAAGGGCTCGCACATCAAGGATGGATGAGGGTAAAGAAGCTAGTCCATGAAACTAAAATTAGGATATGAACTTGGAATATGGGCTCCCTTATAGGAAAATTAATATAATTAATAGATATTATGATTCATAGGAAGATAAATATTCTATGCATTTAGAAAACTAAATGAGTTGGACATAAGGCTAAGGAGATTGATAATTTAGGATATAAACTATGGTATTCGGGTAGGAGTCGTAGTAGAAATGGTGTAGGTGTGATTATATATAAGAGTTTAAAAGCTAATATTATTAAAATTAATAGAATTGCATATAGAATTATAGCTTTAAAGATTGTTATTGATATTAAAATTATTAATATCATAAGTGTTTATGCTCCTCAAGTAGGTTTGGATATGGGTTTAAAATTAAAATTTTAGAATGACTTAGAAGAATTAATACAAAAGATACCTCTTGAAGAAAGAGGTTTTATTTGGAGGAGATTTAAATGGACATGTTGGTAGAGAGGTAAATAATTTTAAAATTATTCATGGTGGTCATGGGTTTGTAATGATGAAGGGGTAGAAAATAAAAAAAAAATAAAAAAAATAATATTCTAAGATTAAATGGGGGCATTTAAAGAATATTAATAAAAGTATTTTTAAGAGTAAGATTTAAGATCTTATGATATTTTCTGTGCATGGGGATGCTAATGTTATGTGGGGAAAATTAGCTAGTGATATTAAAAATATTGCAAAAGATGTGCTTGGTGTTTCGAAGGGAAATGCTGCTATAGTAAAAATAGTTTATGGTGGAATCTAAATGTGTAAGGAAAGATAAAAATTAAGAAAATTTGTTATAGAAATTGGTTTAGATATAAAAATTCTGATAATTGAGGAAGCTGTAAAGAGACTCGTAATGAATCTAAGAAAGTTTTTTATGATGTAGAGTGCTTAGCTTTTAATGATTTATATATTAGATTAGATACTGAGGGAGAAAGATATATATATATATATATATATATATATATATATATATATATATATATATATATACGTTAGCCAAATAAAGAGATAAGAGTAGTAAGGATTTAGTTCAAGTGAAGTGTATTAAGGATGTAGATAAAAAAGTACTTTTCTTAGAAGATGATATTCAACAAAGGTGGATGAGATCTTTTGCTAAACGTTTAATGAAGAATGTAAAAATACGATTGACTTTAGTGACTTTAGCACCCTAAATGAAAATAAAGATTTTTTGTTTTTATCAGCATATTAATAAATCAAAGTTAGAGAGGCTTTAAAGAAAATGAAGTGTTGAAAATCTATTGGACCTGATGATATTCCAATAGAGGTGTGAAAATGCTTAGGAGATGAAGGAATTTCATGGCTTACTAAACTTTTTAATACTATTTTGAAGACTAAAAAGATGCCAGATGAGTGGAGAATGAGTGTGCTAATTCCTATTTTTAAGAATAAAGGTGATTTACAAGATTGTGCGAATTATAGAGGTATTAAGTTAATGTGTCATACTTTAAAACTATGGGAGCGAGTTATGGAGCATAGGTTGCGGCGTGATACTAATGTTTCTCAAAATCAATTTGGATTCATGCTGGGTAGGTCGACTATGGAAGTCATACATTTATTAAGAGATTTGATGGAGAAATATAGAGAAAATAAGGAGGATCTACATATGATATTTATTAATTTAGAAAAAGCATATGATAAAGTTCCAAGAGAAGTGCTATGGAGAGTTCTTGAAAAGAAAGGAGTCAATAATGCTTATATTCAAATCATTAAAGATATGTATGCAGAAACTATTACTTGTGTTCAAACACAAGGTGGATTAACCAAGTATTTTCCTATTTCGGTTGGGTTACATCAAGGATCAGCCTTAAGCCCATATCTTTTTGCTTTAGTCATGGATGTTCTCACTAGACATTTGCAATTGGATGTACCTTGGTGCATGCTTTTTGCTGATGATTTTCTTCTTGTTGATAAGACTAGAGAGGGAGTTGAAGGTAAACTTGAATTATGGAGGTCAACTTTAGAGTCTAAAGGTTTTCACTTGAGTAGATCTAAAACGGAATATATGGAGTATAATTTTAGTAGTAATAGACCTAGTGAGGGGATTGTGACTTTGGACAATCAAGTCATTAATAAGAGTACACGTTTTAAATATCTTGTATCTATTATTCAGAGTTATGGTGAAATAGATGGGGATATTATCAGCATAATTCAAGTTGGATGGTTGAAGTGGAGGAATGCATCGGGCTTGTTATGTGATAGAAATGTACCACTCAAACTTAAAGGAAAATTCTATAAGATGGTAGTGAGGCCTGCAATGCTTTATGGTGCCAAATGTTGGCCATTAAAAGAAAAGTATAATACTAGGTTAAGTGTTTCAGAGACGAGGATGCTTAGGTGGATGAGTGGCTTTACCCTTAGAGATAGGATACGAAATGAGCATATACGTGAAAAGGTTGGAGTAGCTCGAGCGGAAGATAAGATTAGAGAGCGTCGCCTTATATGATTTTGTCACTTTAAACAGAGGCCTTCCGATGACCTGGTTAGGAAAGTTGAGGAATTAGATTTGTCTTATGTTAAGAAAGTAGAGGTAGACCTAAAAAGACTTTGTTAGAAATATTAGAAATGATCTTTCTTTATTAGATTTAAATGAGAATTTGACTTTTAACAAAACACAATAGAGAAAAAGGATTTATGTAGCCAACCCGACGTAGTGGGAGAAAGGCTTGATGTTGTTGTTGCATGATTTTCTTATTATATTATAGGCATTTTAATATTAGAGATAGGTGGCATTCCTCTATCAAGCTTTAGTGTCCCTCTCTTATATAGTTGGAGATTTTTTTCTCCTTTCTTTTTTGTTATAATGTATTCTTCTCCTTACATTAGAGGCATTATACTATTTAAGATATGTGACATCCCCTATCGAGCTTTAGCGACCCTCTCTTATGTAGAAGGAGATTTTTTAGATTTTCCCTCCTTTTTTCTTCTCTTATGGTCTTTTTCTTATGTTAGAGGCATTCCACTATCTGAGATAGGTATCATCTCCTATCAAATTTTAATGCCCCTCTCTATGTAGAAGAAGTTACGATAAGAGCTTATTCTCTCACTAATCTATCCTTGATAGAAGAAGATCAAAAGCTTCTTATATACAAGAGTGATTTGAGAAGATCCGGTGGCAATATTACTTGGGATGAGAACCATAAGTTATTAGTAGACGGGGAGAATTTTGATGTTGTTTGAGCAGAAGTTTGTCAGCGATGGATAATCGAGTGGAAGTCCGTTAGTAGTCAACGATTGAGTGTAGAGCTGAATGAGAGAGTTGGAGGGTGTGATTTTAATAACGATCAAGCAAGAAGCTGATGGTTGACATAAGGGCTGATGATGCTAGTAGCCTAGTTGCATTTTATTAAGACAATATGCATCCATATTAATGAGTGTGGACATCAGATATCCCTTATGGAAGGGGTCAAAGTAGTGTACACTGTCAGCATTCTGCCAACACACTAACACTATAAACTAAGTGGATTCCTGATGATGATTAAGTTATGTCCTTTTTATGAAGAAGAAGTTATATGAGGTGCTTGTGTGTAGTAGAGAACAAGTCACTTGAATCTACCAAGCATATTTGACTATTTTGAAGATATTTGTTGTTCAATGACATTAACTTTTACAGATGATGCCAATTTACTTTGTAATTTCAACTTCTAGTGAGAATAAATATACACTTGAATTTGTTGTTAAATTTATATAACTCCATTGATATTATATATGAAGTTGATAACTTGATCCTCAGAGAAAATTAAATTATTTATGCATCTTTGAGACATGCTTTTATATTTTGTCCCTTTTATTTTTTGAGGCTTTTTTAGACTACTAAGGTCTTTATATAAGTGATGACTTTATCAATCACTTATTTTCATGAAATCTTTTTATAAAGAATATTGTCCACTCAGAGTATTGCTCGATGATGTTGACCTCTATGAAAGAGGACCAAAGAATCCACAAAGTATACATGACCTTTCCAATGTTGTATGTTAGAGTACTGCTCGATGATGTTAAATTATGTAGAAGAGGTTATGAGAATCCACTAAGGATGTATGACCCATCCAAGGTTGTATGTCAGAATACTACTCGATGATGTTAACCTATATGGAAGAGGTCAAGAGAATCCACTAAGGATATATGACCTTTCTGAGGTTATATGTCTGATCACTGCTCAATGACGTTAACCTATATGGAAGAGGTTAAGAGAATCCACCAACGATGTATAACTTTTTGAAGTTATATGTCGGAGCCCTTGATGATATTAACCTATATGAAAGAGGCCAAAAGAATCCACAAAGGATGTATGACCTATCTAAGGTTGTATGTCAGAGTCATTGCTCGAAGTTGTTAATATATATGAAATAGGTCAAGAGAATCCACCAAGGTTGTATGATCTTTCCATGGTTGTATGTTAGAGTCCTACTCGATGACATTATCCCATATAGAAGAGGTCGAAAGAATCCACCAAGAATGTATGATCTATATGAGATTGTTGTTGCGGATCTATGGCTTATGATTTTGATGATAACAAACATTCTTTTTTCTCTACAACTGCCTTATGTACTGACATATTAGGTTCACACGATCAGACTGTAATTTGGAAATCAGCTCAAGATTGGGTAGACTAGGTTTGAGTCAGTTTGTACAATTTTCCCTTTCTTGAGTCTATTGTATTTGATGTGGCTCCTGATGTTTTGTAACTTGGAAGATTTTCTGTTGCTCCCTAAAGATTTCTTTTTTTGGTAACATCGCCCGGGATGATCTGTCCAAAAGCAGAAACCCTAATTAGGGAATCCTCATTAAAGTAGCCGTCATTATGCAAAACACATCATCCTAGATGATTTTGTATCGGCCAGGATAATAGGCTCAATTTAGAAAGAATCTACCGCCAACTCTATATAGGAAATTCTTATTTTTGGATATCGGCCTGGTGGATCGGCCTGGACTATAAAATATCGGCCAGGACGATCCATGACAATTTTTCCAAAATTTCTCTGGCAATTTTAGAAACTAATTAGTGGTGATTTCGTCCAGGCAGATCGCAAGGTCGTCTGGGACGATTAGACATCGTCCAGCTTCATTTTAGGGCAATATTCAGGATGATTTTCCTCATATTTGAACTAATCGGCCAGGACAATATGTCTATCATCCTGGACGATAAAGTCGGCAGCTTGCATTAATGAGCTCATTTTTAGCTCTTCTATTTAAGCTATGACAAGACACTTTGTAAGTGTCTTTGGCAGCCATTGTAGCTTTGTTCTTGTGGGGAAAACTTGAAGAGAGAGCTTGAAAGGGAGTGAGAAAAGGGTGGAGTTTGTAGAGGGAGAAGATCCTATGAGGCGGGACTCAAGGGAGTGTGGAGGGGGATCCACACGGTTGCTCCGGTAAGCTCGCACATGAATACCGTCGGATTTAAGGCTTGTCTCAAGGGAAGTTCACCAAAGAAGAAGATCTCTTTGGTGTCAAAGGACCCGGTGACTCCGTCGCACCGGGGAAGGTGGAAGTGATTTTGTAAGGGCTTCTCCACCTAGATGTGGGGGCTGAAGGAGAGATACTTGTTTTAGTGCAATACTTGGAGGGTGCCTCCAAAGAGTGGACCTAGGTCAAGGTTTGACCGAACCACTATAAATTAGGTGTGTTCTTTCTTATTATTTGCTTCCGCATTTAATTTCCGCATCGTTGGTTTTGATAGTGGTGAATCTTGTTTTTGGAATTAAGATTGTGTTTGTTTTAAATACTGATTCACCTCTCTATCTCATTATTAGCTTAGGGCCAATTCATAAGGGCTTAACATCCCTAATGAACTTTTTAGTGCCATCTGAGCACTTTCAAGTGGTATCAGAGCGGGATTCATAAAATAAGTTTTTAAAAGCTTTTGAATTTTTAGATCCATGGCTAATCCTAATGTTGTGGAAGGTTATTCAATCACCAGACCTCCTTTATTTAAAATATGTCATTTAATTTTTGGAAAACTCACATATCTATTTTCTTGAAATCGATAGATTTTTGTATGTGGCTATGATTTTAACTGGTTATTCAACACCGTCACAAATTGTTAATGGAGTTAAAACTGACATTCCTTTTAATCAATGGAATAAGGAAGAACAACGGAATGCAAAATCTTTTAATTGCTTTTTCTGTGCTTTAAATTCTGAAGATTTCATGTTAATATCCACTTGCACTACTGGTAAGAAAGTTTTGGATAAACTACATACCATATACCAAGGCACGAATGATATCAAGCAATCCAAGTTGAATTTGTTAATGCATGATTTTGAATTATTTTCCATGAAACCTTATGAAACAATCTTAGACATGTATACCATATTCATTCAAATTGTAAACTCATTGCATGCTTTAGGAAAAGAATTTTTAAATTTTAAAATGGTTAACAAAATTCTTCGTTGTCTACTGGATAAGTTTAATGCCAAAGTAGTTTCTATTTGTGAATCAAAAGATTTGAATGATTATTCTATTGATAATTTGATTGGCTCAAAGACTTTTGGATGCAGGTGAAACGATTATTCTAAAAACTGAAGATATAGAAAGAGATAGCTTAGTTGGCGACGAATACAATAACTTGACAAGCAAATCACAAAGCTCACCAAAGCATAAGCAAAAGTAGAAAAAAGGTAAAAATGATAAGGATGTTCATATTCCTTCTGACATTTTTTACTTTCGATATAGGAAACTTGAACATATGAAAAATCAGTGCCCTAATTTAAAAATTCTTCCTACGAAAGAAAAGGGCAAGGCGAAGCAAAATTTAAATTGGGGAATTAATGAAAGACAAAAAATCTCATGGGCAGATATGGTTTCTGAAGCATCGGACCAGGAGATAGATAATGGTTAAAAGCCTTTCGTGCTTTTGTGTTATGTTTTTGTGTTTTTCTTTTTTATTTTTATATTTTAGTTTTGTTTATTCTTTAAAATTTTTATTTTCGTGAAAGTTTTTCTCTGATCAACACACACATTCACTTTTCTAAAAATGAAAAATCTACTTCCTATTTTTTCTTTAAAACTTTGGTAAGTTGTGTTTGACTTCTCTAAAATAGTCAAAGTAAGGAAACTCATGTTTTTGTTTCTCAATATCTATTTCCTAAAAGAGGTTATCCTACTTTTGATTTAAATTTTTTTTCATGTTTTAAATTGGTTTTTAAAGAACTTGAGTTTGGATTATCAAAATCTTAATTTCTAGTCTTTTCTGGGCTATGCGTTATTATTCCAATTCTACTAAGTTTTTGATTAAAACCAAGAGGTAACTTTTTCATTTTAAAAATATTTATTTTTTCACTAGATCAGGGAACATTTTTTATCTTCTATTCATTTTGTTTTTTGTTTGTGCCTCCTCTCTTTTTGATAATGTCAAAGGGGGAGAACGTACTGTTGAATTTGTATTTTTTTTCTTTTAAAAAAATTTAAAACAATAAAAAATAATTTTTATCTCCCCTATTTTTTTAAAGTATTATTTTAGTGAGGGGGAGATTAGGAGAAAATGTTCCTTTTTACAAATTCAAATTGAAATGTTTGCCATCATCAAATAGGGGGAGATTGTTGGCGATTTATGGCTTATGATTTTGATGATTGCAAACATTTTTTTTTCTCTACAACTTTCTTATGTACTGACATCTCAGGTTCACACGATCAGACTGCAATTTGGAATTTGCTCAAGATTGGGTAGACTAGGTCTGAGTCAGGATGTACATTTTTCCCTTTCTTGAGTCTATTGTATTTGGTGTGGCTCCTGATGTTTTGTAACTTGGAAGATTTTCTGTTGCTCCCTAAAGATTTTTATTTTTGGTAACATCGTCCGGGATGAAATTTATATCATCCTAGATAATTTGTCCAAAAGTAGAAACTCTAATTAGGACATCCTCATTAAAATAGCCGTCATTAAGCAAAACACATCATCCTGGACGATTTTGTATCGGCCAGGATGATAGGCTCAATTCAGAAAGAATCTACCGCCAAATCTACTTAAGAAATTCTTATTTTTGGATATCAGTCTGGTGGATCAAACTGGACTATAAAATATCGGCCAGGACGATCCAGGACAATTTTTCCAAAATTTCTCTAGCAATTTTGAAAAGCAATTAATGGTGATTTCGTCCTAGCCGATCGCAAGATTGTCTAGGACGATTAGACATCATCCAGCTTCATTTCAGGGCGATATTCAGGATGATTTTCTCATATTTAAACTAATTGGCCAGGACAATAGGTCTATCATCCTGGATGATAAAGCCGGTAACTTGCATTAATGAGCTCATTTTTAGCTCTTCTATTTAAGCTATGACAAGGCACTTTGTAAGTGTCTTTGGCAGCCATTGTAGCTTCATTCTTGTGGGGGAAACTTGAAGAGAGAGCTTTAAAGGGAGTGAGGAAAGGGTGGAGTTTGTAGAGGGAGAAGATCCTGTGAGGGGGGACTCAAAGGAGTGTAGAGGGGGATCCACACGGTAGCTCCGGCAAGCTCGCACATGAATACCGTCGGATTCAAGGCTTGTCTCGAGGGAAGTTCACCAAAGAAGAAGATCTCTTTGGTGTCAATGGACCAGGTGACTCCGCCGCACTGGGGAAGGTGAAAGTGAAAGTTCGTTAGGGATGTTAAGCCCAATAGAACTGGCCCAAGCTAACCAAGAGGGGGGGGGGAGGGGTGAATTGGTATTTTAAAAAATTCTTTTCACAAAGAATAAAAATCACATAAACCAAAATTACACCATAAAAATAAATGCGGAAATAAAAGTGCGGAAGCAAGAAAATAAGAACACAGAAATTTATAGTGGTTCGATCAACTCGACCTACGTCCACTCCCCGGAGGCGCACTCCGAGTATTGCACTATAAACGTGACTCTCCTTTAGCCCCCACAGCTAGACAGAGAAGACTTTACAAAGCACCTCCTTTTTGCCACCCCGGCAAGGCAGATAACCTACCTCCTTTTGCTTCCTTCTGAAGCTGGCAGAGAAACACAACCAAAAGCTAACTCCTTACCTCTACCGACCCTTCCACGAATGAGAAATTCTAGACGAAGAACAAGTCGAGTGATCCTTGAAGCAACCCTTGTGAATCCCCTCACAAGCTCCCCCTCACAAGATCCTCTATCTCTCCCTCTCTCTCTTTCTCTCCTCAAGGCCTTCTCAGGTCAAGGCAGGCGCCAAAGGTCTTCCAAAATGTTTAACAAGAGTTCTTAAATTGAAGTGCTTCAAAGGAGCTCATTAATTATAAGTTGCCGACAATATCGTCCAGGACGATATGGACATCGGCCTGGCCGATTAGTACAAAACTCAGAAGATCGGCCAGAGCATCGCCCTGGATGCAAAACTGGACGATTGAAAATTGGCTTGACTGTCCAGGCCGATCTCACAATCATCTTGGCCGATCTGTTCAAATCAGAGGAAAATCATCCAGAGCATCGCCCTGAATACGAGCTGGCCGATATTTATCATCCTGAAGTAACTTAAGGTTTTTGAATGGATCGTCCTAGCCGATCCTACGATCGTCTAGGATGATATGATCGTATCAATTATCCTTAATTACTCCATTTATTTCCTGATCAATTAAGACATAATTTGATAATTTCGACCGGGCCAGATTAATGATCGTCCTGGCCGATAATTTAAAAATACAGTATACCTTAATTGTCTATGGCGGCAACTTCTTTCTGTTTTGAGCTTATCGTCCTGATCGATACACGTATCGTCCAGGCCGATATGTTAATGACGGCTGCTTTAATTAAGAATACTTATTTAGACTTTCTGTTTTAAGCCTGATCGTCCAGGACGATGTAAATATCGTCCTGGCCGATATGAGTAAAAATAGAAATTTTAAGTCTCTCAAGTGTGTATATGTAGGGTTACTTAGCATCAGTCTCTTTGACCATTACAAGTAGACTCAAGAAGTGAAAAACAAAAGTATAGACTGACTCAACCCTAATCCTATGCAATCCTGAACTAGCTTCGTCTGTTCGTCTGATCTTTGATTCCTGAAAAGTTAGAAGCAACAAGTAGTCCAAGAGAAATAGTGTTTGTCAATCATCAAAACATAAGCCATGAAAATAGATTTGTAACAATCTCCCCCTTTTTGATGATGGCAAACACAAGTAGGAAAATTTCAAAAAAACGTTCATTAGAATTTCAAAGTTACAAACCCAACAACTTTTCCTATCATACTCTACTCCCCCTTTTGTCATCACAAAAAGAGGGTCCAGATACACAAAAGACAACACCACAACAGAGAAAAAAAAGACTAAAAAGCAAACTACATAAAATAAGAAACAACCAACATAAAATACATACTAAAGAAATGAGGGACCCTGATCATCTGATGGAGGTGGTGGAGGTGGCTGCTGAAAGTAGCTGGCAAGTGTGGTGAACTGAGCATTGAACCAGGCGATGTCCTGGTCATGCTGCAGCTGCTGGTGAGTAATCAGCAAGAAAACTCAAGAGGAGAAAGGATGAAGTGGAAAACCATGGTTGGATCGACCATAATTTAAAGAAACAGCCATACCGATCGTAGAATCGTCCAGGCCGATATGGCTCAATAATTGCATTCAGGCCGATTGGTCAAAAAGGTAGTCCAATCATCCAGGCCGATCAGATATCAGCCAGGATGATTAGACACAAGCGATCGTCCTGATGAGTCAGGCTGGACGACCGTTGAACAAAGTCGATCGTCTGGGCCGATTAGGTGTATCATCCAGGACGATGCACAATAATTGATCGTACTGACCAAAGTTAAAACATTTTAAATTTGTGCCACATTTATCGTCCAGGACGAACAGTGGATCGGCCAGGACGATTGTCCAATAATGGATCGTCCGGGACCGATTTTAAAGATTCAAACGTGCTGACACGTGGATCGTCCAGGACGATCCAGTGTATCAGCCAGGACGATGCACATAAAATGCATCAGCCAGAAGAAATATTCTATCGGCCAGGACTATCATCATGATTGCAATAGAGTTCGATTAAATCGTCCAGGACGATATGGTATCGTCCAGGACGATGACTTATAGCAAGCACATAAAAGACCAACAGATGGAATTTGAAGAGATTTTGTCCTATCAGGACGATAAAAGTATCAGCCAGGATGATGTGACTAGAAAACGAAACCAAGGAAAAGATGGTGATGATCAAGGCCCTCAAAAAATAAAACAAAAAAAAATAGTTAAAAACACAGTAAAAGAAAGCAAAAAACACAACAAAAAAATGAATATTTTTGAATTTTAATTTTTCTAATTTTTTTTTGTTTTATGGAGGTATCATATGAGAAGTTTTAAACTTTAGAGTTCCACAATATCAAGGAGTTTAGCCAATCCCAATCAGACAAAGGTAAAATATCCGATTCTGTTAACCCTAGATCAGACGTTCTTTATGCTACAAATTTTCTTTTGAAAACAAAAAGGCTTAATTAAGAATAAACCTAATCAGGCAAAAAAGAAGATTCAATCAAAACTTGTTTACAAAATAAATCTCATAAATAATAAAACAAAGTAATTTTTCTCAATCATTTAACTTGAAATCAAGTATTTGAAATCTCATATAACCCATAAGTTCTTCTAAGTTTTAAAAGTTTTAAAAAGAGAGGATAGCTTACTTTTTAGTGGGCTTATTTTATACCTCTTGTATCTTTGATTTGGCTCTTTGAGCATCTTGATTTTTGATACACATTTGTGTATATATTTTTCTTTTTGAATTTGGCGTCATTGGCCTCTTTCCTTTTTAATTCTTGCAAGCTAAAAGCTCTTTTGCAAACTCTTAAAAGACTCTCAGTTGTGTGTATATCCTCCAAATATTAGAGAATAGGAGATCTCTCTCTAACATAGGGAAGAATAACCCAGAAAACAAAACTAAAGAATCATATTATTAGTGCAAGGGAAAGATCTCAAATAACTTGAGAGATATATAAGAACTTTGGATATTATGCATAAGATAGATTTTTTGTAGCAAGATAAAAAGAGTCTTAGTTTCACAAACCATTGGCTAAAGTGAGTTAGGCTTTTGTTTAGAGAAGAAAGTCATACCACTAAACAAGGTCGGAAGGAGGAAACCATCAACGGTGTTTCTTCCTTTAACCAATTTTAGAAAAGCTAAACACAATCCTCAAAACTCCAAAATCTAAAATCTTGAAAAGATTTAACATATGGAAAGCGAATTTTAAAAGCAAAGTGAAAACAAAACATTAAAAAACACAAACAAAGCAGAAATAAAACACACTGAAACAAAACACATTTCAAGGAATTATTGAAGCAGCAGGTTTGAGCAAGTATGAGCTACGAGCCTTCATATGTCCTGTTATCCCATGCTCCCACAAGGTCTTTGGTGAGAGCACTCCTGCAAAACTTAACAACAGTTAGATTTAGGAACCCAAACAAGTTTGGGCCCCTTCTTAGGAAAAGTAGAATGTAATGCAGGTATGGTAAGTTGTGAATCATGCATCTCAGGTCTCCACACCCAATGTGTACTACAGTGAACGGTGCAAGTGTGTGAGATGTGTCCTAGCATGCCACATGAAAAACATCTAACTCCAGGAAAAGGGTTTCTTAAATGATTTGAGTTATAATGCCTCTTCCTAGGTTCTGGCTTAGGATCAAAAGTAGATGTCAACTGATTTTTCTTACATGTATCAAAATCATTTTGAATTCTTAAGTTAGTTCCTTTTAATGTATCATTATCAATCCTCAACTTTTTCTTAATCTCTTTAGATTTCTTAAGATCAGATTTAAGTGGGGTGTGTGAAACTTTTAATGCATTATTTTCATCAATTAATTCCAAATACTTTTTGTTTAAATCATCAAATTCATCAAGAAGAGCCATGTGATTTGAATCAATAGTTGCATGACTTTTGAGAAAAACTTCATGCTCTTTTTGTAAATTTAAAAGTTCTAATTTTAGGCTAGCATGAGTTTTCTTGAGTTTTTTGTATGATGCATGTATTTTCTCACAAATCTCAAATAGTTCATCATAGGTTGGTTTACATACCTCTTCCTCATCACTTTGATCTTCTCCTATTAAACACAAGTTTGTAGTCTCTTCCTCTGGTACAGTCTCAGAGGAGTTAGTACCAGATTCCGCCTAGAAAGCCTTTTGGATTCTCTTCTTGTCCTTCTTGAACTTAGGTTTCTCCTCAATCTTTTCATTGCTTGTGTTATCTTGAAGTGTCGGGCAATCAGTTCTCACTTTTCCTGGTTTCCTGCAATTATAGCAAACAATATCAGAAGATTCTTTAACATGTTTATGATCCTTACCTTTTCTCCAATTTTGATGATGCTTTTGTTTCTTCCTTAGAAAGCTTTTGAATTGCCTTGTGATGAAGGAAACTTCATCGCTTTCAGATCCGGAAGATATAGAATCTGATTTATGTGCATTTAATGCAACTGTTTTCTCCTTCTTCTCACCTGCATCAAGATTTCTTTGATTCACCCCTTGCTCGTATGTAATGAGTGAGTCAAGTAAGTTATCAATAGAATAAGTGTTCAAATCCTTAGATTCAGTGATTGCAGTGATTTTAGCATCATACGACGAAGGCAAACATCTCAAAATCTTGTTAACTTTTTCATAGTTTGAAAGTTCTTTTTCTAGTGCATGTAGTGAAGTAACTATCTGAGTAAACCTTGAGTACATGTCAGAAATCGATTCATGCGATTTCATACGAAAAAGTTCGTAGTCATGCAAGAGAATGTTCAAACGGGATTGTTTAATCTCATTAGTACCTTCATTGGTGATGTACAATTTATCCCAAATCTCTTTACCAATTTTGCAAGTGGAGACACGTATGTAATTCTCAGATTTTAAAGCACAGAAAAAGTAGTTCAAACATTTTGCATTCAATTGAGCTAAATCTCGTTCATCGAAAGTCCATTCAGTAAAAGTAACTTCAATTTTAACACCATTAATTTTACAAGAAGGTGGAGAATAACCTTCTTTGATAAGCATCCACATGCGATAATCAGTAGATTCTAAAAATGTTGACATGCGGGTTTTCCAAAAATCAAAAGGTAGGTTATCGAACATGGGAGGTCGGGTAATAGAATACCCTTCCGTAGTGTTACAATTCCCAAGGTTAGCCATGGATCAAATTCAAAAAGTTTTCAAACTTAAATTTTCGAATCCTGCTCTGATACCACTTGAAACTTCGTTAGGGATGTTAAACTCTATAGAACTGGCCAACTAAAAAATTCTTTTCACAAAGAATAAAAATCACATAAACCAAAATCACACCACAAAAATAAATGCGGAAATAAAAGTGCGGAAGCAAGAAAACAAGAATACAGAAATTTATAGTGGTTCGGTCAACTCGACCTATGTCCACTCCCCGGAGGGGCCCTCCGAGTATTGCACTACAAACATGACTCTCCTTTAGCCCCCACAATTGGGCGGAGAAGCCTTTACAAAGCACCTCTTTTTTGCCACCCCGGCAAGGCAGAGAACCTACCTCCTTTTGCTTCCTCCTGAAGCTGGCAGAGAACCACAACCAAAAGCTAACGCCTTACCTCTACCGACCCTTCCACGGATGAGAAACGTTAGACGAAGAACAAGCAGAGCGATCCTTGAAGCAACCCTTGTGAATCCCCTCACAAGCTCCCCCTCACAAGATCCTCTCTCTCTCCCTCTCTCTCTTTCTCTCCTCAAGGTCTTCTCAGGTTAACGCAGCAGCCAAAGGTCTTCCAAAATGTTGAACAAGAGTTCTTAAATATAAGAGCTTCAAAGGAGCTCATTAATTGCAAGTTGCCGACAATATCGTCCAGGCCGATATGGATATCGGCCTGGCCAATAAGTACAAAACTTAGAAGATCGGCCAGAGCATCGCCCTGGATGCAAAACTGGATGATTGAAAATTGGCTTGATCGTCAAAGACGATCTCATGATCGTCCCGGCCGATCAGTTCAAATCAGAGGAAAATTATCCAGAGCATCGCCCTGAATACGAGCTGACCGATATTTATCATCCTGAAGTAACTTAAGGTTTTTGAATGGATCGTCCTAGCCGATCCTACGATCGTCTAGGATGATATGATCGTATCAATTATCCTTAATTACTCCATTTATTTCCTGATCAATTAAGACATAATTTGATAATTTCGTCCAGGCCAGATTAATGATCGTCCTGGCCGATAATTTAAAAATACAGTATACCTTAATTGTCTATGGCGGCAACTTCTTTCTGTTTTGAGCTTATCGTCCTGGTCGATACACGTATCGTCCTGGCCGATATGTTAATGACGGCTGCTTTAATTAAGAATACTTATTTAGACTTTCTGTTTTAAGCCTGATCGTCCAGGATAATGTAAATATCGTCCTAGACGATATGAGTAAAAATAGAAATTCTAAGTCTCTCAAGTGTGTGTGTGTAGGGTTACTTAGCATCAGTCACTTTGACCATTACAAGTAGACTCAAGAAGTGAAAAATAAAAGTACAGACTGACTCAACCCTAAACCTATGCAATCCTGAACTGGCTTCGTCTGTTCGTCCGATCTTCGATTCCTGAAAAGTTAGAAGCAACAAGCAGTCCAAGAGAAATAGTGTTTATCAATCATCAAAACATAAGCCATGAAAATAGATTTGTAACAGAAAGTAATTTTGTAAGGGCTTCTCTGCCTAGCTGTGGGGGCTAAATGAGAGATAATTATTTTAGTGCAATACTTGGAGGGTGCCTCAAAGGAGTGGACGTAGGTCAAGGTTTGACCGAACCACTATAATTCTAGTGTGTTCTTTCTTATTATTTGCATCCGCATTTAATTTCCGCATCGTTGGTTTTGATAGTGGTGAATCTTATTTTTGGATTTAAGTTTGTGTTTGTTTTAAATACTGATTCACCTCTCTATCTCATTATTAGCCTTGGGTCAGTTCATAAGGGCTTAACATCCCTAACAAACTTTCTAGTGCCATCTAAGCACTTTCAATTGTATGTAAGAGTCTTACTCGTTGATATTAACCTATATGGAAGAGGTCGTGAGAATTCACCAAGGATGTATGACCTATCAGAGGTTATATGTTAGAGCCATGCTCGATGATGTTAACCTATATGGATGAGGTTGGGAGAATTCACCTAGGATGTATGACCAATTCGAGTTTGTATGCTAGAGCTCTGCTCGATGATGTTAACCTATATGGAAGACGGCTAATCGATTCCTCCTGGGATTGATTTTACCTTGACTGGGAGGGGGAGAATGCTGCATGTATCCAGAATCAAAGGTGAATAATGGTCTATCTTTAGAATGTTACTTCCTTTTGAGGTTATGATTAAGACATTGCCCAAGGAGTAGAAGTCTAATAATGGATTGCATAAAGCTTAAAATTTATTAGAAGCATTGTTGCATTTGATAGAAGCATTATGATCCCAATATATTAACTTAGATATTGGAAGAGTTGGAGAAATCTTCTTAACCATAACTATATTCAAGATTACCCCCATGTCCACATTTAAATCCCATGAAATTAATGCAATAATAGTTGATGCCAAGATGTTGATAAAAATAACCTTTTGAGGTTGGAGCAAAAATTGCTCTCAATCAGGAACCACTTTCTCACAGACAGCAGCAAACTGATGAATCCTAGAATATTCACGGTAATAAAGAAATATAAATTTTAACATCTTAGCTTTGTAAGAAGATCCACAACACATACAGATAAAAAGAGAGGGTGCAATATTAATAAGACACATCAAGATTTTTATGTGGAAAACCTGAAATGGGAAAAAACTACTGAGCCTAGCTTAGTTTGAGTGAATCCACTATTATTTGTAGCTGATTACAAATTAGTCCCTTTATTGTGAGAAAGGCCTTAGCTTGATGTAGCAAATATACATAATATAGAGTGTGTTACGTGATGGAAACATGAGGAGTCACTTGTTATTGTGTTCGTTTGGTCGAATGGATCATAGTTAGTGAGTGATGGAGGTTATAAAGACTGTTATCTGATGACGAAGGTCTAAATGATCATAGTCGGCTGGCGACGAAGGTCAGAAAGACTGTTGTCTAGCGACAGAGGTCAGAAAAACCATAGTAGGTGGGCGACGGAGGTCAAAAGGACAATTGTATAGCGATATATGTTGGAAGGACCATAATTAACGGGTAATAAAGGTCAGATGCCAATAGACATCTAGCTTTAATTGGTGGACACTTTGCAAAAGTCTTCCATTAGTTGGTGGCCATGAAAAAAATTGGCATGAATTGGCACTTAGGTAGAAATCAAACATTAGTTGGTAGTTGTGTAAAAGTCCTACATCAGTTGGTGGTCAGGAAAAAGCCTAGCAATGGGCAGAGGTCCAACGATGAGCATAAGTCCGACATCAGGAAGAAATTTGGTGAAGGGGGAAATTCTAATGTCGGGTAGAAATCTGGCAATTGGCGGATGTCCGGCATTGGGTAGAAGTTCAATGACAGGCATAAGTATGATGATAGGCGGAACTTTGGTGTAGAGTAGAAATCCAATAATGGTCGGTGGACTGGTAGAACTCTAGCTTTAGTCAGCTGCCGGGTGAAAGTCTGATGGTGGTTTAGGAGGAGTCTCTTCCTTATTTTCCTTTTATTCTTGGTTCATTACTTAATTTTGTTGTTAGTTGGTGATCAAGCTTAACTCTGGTGTTGGTCGGCTACCATGTGAAAGTTTGACGGTGGTCGAGGAGGAGTCTCTTCCTTGTCTTCTTACTTGGGCTTACTAGTTCTCCTCCTTTTGGGGATCCCTTTCTATGATAAATGAGGAGTTTATTTATAATTCTTTTAGAGTTGCATGGCCAATAAATAGGACGAAGATCAAGGATAAATTGGAGTGGTTTGAATGGAAGACCGATGTTGAATCCCTTGATCAAGGATCGTTTATTAGACATTTGAATGCCTTCATGATATCAGAATTTATCAATCTTATGCTTGTTGTATTTGTCTCATCGAGCTTCTTGATTTGACTATAAGCATGTACTATTTGAAAATTGTTTGCTAATCCAAAGTATGTTTTGAACCTTTTGATTGTGCTTCAGGTCTGTAATTTTGACTAATTTGTGCTCAGATTGGGTCGAATTCAGTGTCGTTATGTTTGCATTTTTGAGACCTTCAGTTTAACTATAAGTTTGCTGAAATATGAGTTCATATGGTCTCTAATTTAATTTTTGAAGTTTCTAACTTGATTTTTGCCTTGAGATTCATGCCCGATCAAGATAATTTTTTGACGATATATCAATTGCCCCCCTATTTTCGGATGTTGAAGCTCTAAAAGTCTAAAAATATGTAGTATAACATTCCAATATATATGTTGCATATTTGTACTCTTGTGGCTTTATTTTTGTTAGATTAGATGGCATTAAGCTATCCATTAAGTTTTGTCACTACATCTTCAATATCATAGTTTTTTCTTCTTAATTTGATGAACCTAATTATACAAGGAAAAATAATCCTAGTTAATTTGGAAACAAAAGTTAAGTAGTTGAGGGCATTACATACTTTGTAGCTTACTAATTATGAGTAACAAAATGATATATAACTTGAAGTATTCAGACATGTTATCATTATAATATTCACATGTATTATAGTGTGAACTATGGGGAGTTCTATTATGTAAAGCACCTTAGCATTTTGTGCTTATGTATTTTTGATCCATTCATTAGAAAATAATTAGTGCAACACATGATTATTGTTTAGTGTGGTTTTCCTTGATGCCTCTTTACTATCTCTAGGTAAAGTATATTCTTAATCAAACTACAAGTTATTATAATTCTTTTTATTCCCTTTGACATTTACATTTGTAAATTAGAAAATAGGAGCAAAAATAGGTGACATTTTATGATGATGATGACATATTACTATCGACATGTATTATTTATGCTTAATACATGTCACTTGTTATAAAGTAATATCTTCACTTGGCAAGGAGTTACCTCATATTTTTCACTAACAAATATTTGTTGGAGCTTTTCTCAACATGTAGTTTGTACATGTTTTTTTGCATGTTTGCTTAACATTTAGGTTTGTAGACACCTAAAAAGGGTTTTTTTTTAGCTCCTTGTAATGGTGCTTTGGATTTTAAATTTTTTTGGTGGATTTAAATTGTTGGTTGTGTTGATGTAAGTCATAAAAATTTGTGTTTAAATGGTCTATTGTTCTATGATTTATCAAGGTCCATTTTGTTGTTATAGTTGGATTACCAAATTGGTATTAAGGGGTTGTTTTTTTCTTTATCAGTGCTTGGTTTTATAATTCATGCAGGCTAAAGAAGCTAAATTTATCTATGGTCAGTAGTTTCACAAGTTTTTGTTTAATGCATTTAGCTTCTACTTATTGATAATGCTCTATTCACTTAATGCTACTCGTTCCTTTAGTTTTGTAGGGAGTCTAGAGTTCAAGCTTTTATTATGTTATATGTATATTGAAACATTGTTAATAATAAATCATGCCTATTTATAAATGTTTAGATCGTTAATGGACCTAAAGTATTGAGCAAATACGTTGTAGAAATAGGGAAAAATGTGAGTGATTTATTTGTCGATGCAGAACAGAAACAAAGGGAACGAGGTAAATAATTTAATACTATAGATGAATTTGATGGCAATAATATTGTCTTTTATATTATTGTTTCTTCTCATTTGATTTGCATTCAGGTGATTAAAGTGACTTACATGTCATCATATTTTATATGATATTAGCAAAGTGAAAAATCCTTATGATATGTTTTCAACCTCTTTTAGCAAATTTTTGGAAAAGCACTTTTTAAAGTTCCAAAATTTTACAAACGATTGAAATTGTTAATTACTTTTCCCATTTAAAGATTGTTTTTTAAACTATAATTCATATTTTAATATGACATTCTCATTGCTTTTTTTGGATGCTTTTGAATCTTATGATGTTTGTGCTCATTCTTTGTGAAAGTTGGCCATGAACATCATAATTTTGTCCTGATCTATAGTTTTATATTCCCAACTTGAGAATGTATAAAAAATTCAATAGAAAAAACTAATTAACTTGAAATCAAAAAACATTTCAACGTTCAATTTTCAAAAATACCTCACACAATAATTTCAGAGTTTGATGCAGTGAAATTATCCGCAATAAATAGAAGGACATTTTAGAGCCAACCAATGCAAATTTGTTAAAACTTTCCTGTAAGGTCACAACATGCCACTTCTCTCACCTCACTTTTTTTGTTCCCCATTCCAATTTTTATCATGATCCAACAGGTCCACTCTCGCTTAATTGAAATATTGTTTGTATGAAGTTATTATGTTTGCTACAACATGATGATTACCCGACTTGTTGCTTATTTATTTTGCTACATAGTTGTCAATTTTACTTCAAATAAACTCTGTTCCCTTCCCAAAATCCTACAAAACAAATACAGGCCATTTAATTACATTTAATTTGCCAGAATAGTGTTTACACTACAAAATATTTTCATCAAACCAAATAGCTCTGATTCCATTCAGAATGGAAGAAATTGTTAGACCTTATATGCTCCTTAAACTAACCAAAATATAAAATCAAAAGTAATGCTCCCATTCAAATCTAAGTCTAAGTGAATCATAAGTTATATTAGACAATAGTCACTAAAATTAAATTAATTTAAAACACAGTAAGTAGTAACCACTTCAATGTAGCCATTCAATTACTTTAATCTAAAGAAAATTCTGGCAAATAAATCTGACCATGACACACTGCACACTTGATGAGCACAGGGCTCATATAATGAATTCATGCAAACCAAATTTGCCACCCAACATGAAAATAATAATTATTAAGCTTGATCATTAGACGCATGTCTCCTCTCTTCTGTTGTAAATCTGGTTTTATGAATTAAGATTTTTTATGATAGCAAATAATCCTATTTTTTCTATGACTGCCTTGCCCACTAATATTTTAGGTCAACAAGATCAAGTGCAACTCAAGCCAGCTCAAGATTGGGTAGATTAGGTTAGAGTTAGTTTGTAATGTATTTTTTTCTCTTTTGTGAGTCAATTATAATCTTTGTGGTGCCTGATGCTAAGTAACCCTGCACACACACACTTGGGTGAATTTTATTGTCTAACTTAGAGTTTTGTATTTTTGCAAACATCATCCGAGATGATCCTAAAATTATCCTGGATGATATGTTTAAAATAGAAACCCTAATTAGGGCATCCTGGTTAAGGCAGCTGTCATTAAGCAAATCATCCTGGACGATTTTTTTATCAACTGGAACGATATGCTTAAATAAGAAAGAATCAGCCCAAAGATCTATTTAGGAAGTTTGATTGATCCGATCATATCGTCCTGGATGATGCAGGATCGGCCTGGAAGATTAGTTCAAAAACCTTAGTTTCTCCTAGATGACAAAAAATTATACATCATCTGTTCAGAGTGATGTTCTGGATGATTTTTTGTACATTTGAACTTATCAGCTAGGCCGATCGCGAGATTGGCCTAGACGATCAAGCCATTTTATTTTCGTCCAAACTTCCATCCAGGGCGATGATCTGGATGGTATTTACTGATTTATACTAACGTACATGATGATATATTATCATCCTGGATGATAGGAACAAAAAATCTTCTAATCGTCCCAAGTTGTCAGGGATGATTTACCTTACTTTTTAATGATCGTACAAGAAGATAGCAGTATCATCCTGTATGATAAAGTTGGCTCTTAAAAATATATTTAAATGACTCATGTTTTCTCAAGCATAAGATCCTTTGCTACTGTCTTGACCTGAGAGAGCCTAGAGGAGAGGGAGAGAAGTAGAAACAGGGAGGAACTTGTGAGGGTGAGCTTGTGAGGGGGTTTCATAAGGGTTTCTCCAAGCAAGGGTCTAAGATGTCTTCTCCGATCATCATCTCTTGTCCTTGGGGGTTCAAGGGAGGTCTACTTCACCAAATGGTGAAGGTTTTCTGTCTGCTTCAGGTGGAATCAAAAGGAGTCGGTTCTCTACCGCACAGGAGTCGGTGGAAAGGTGGTTTTATTAGGGCTTCTCCTCCTTGCTATGGGAGCAAAACGAGAGTCACTGAGTTTAGTGCAATACTCAGAGGGCGGCTCTGGGGAGTGGATGTAGGTCATGTTGACCGAACCACTATAAATCTTTGTGTTCTTTTTTTTTACTTTCGTATTTATTTTTTCCGCACTTTGATTATCATTGTCGTGATTTTTGGTTTAGGTTTTGAGTTTTTGATTGAAATAAATTTTAAAACACCAATTCATCACCCCTCTTGGTTAGCCTCGGGCTTGTTCATAAGGGCTTAACCTAACGAACTTTTAAGTGGTATTAGAGCGGGATTCATAAAAACAAGTTTAAAAACTTTTTAAATTTTGATCCATGGCTAACTCCGATAATCATAATACTGCGGAAGGGTATTCTATTACCCGACCACCTTTGTTTGATAATATTCCTTTTGACTTTTGGAAAACTAATATGTCTATATTTTTGCAATCAATTGTCTATCGCTTGTGGATGCTTGTTAAGGATGGTTATACACCTCCGTCTGGTAAACTTAATGGTGATACTGTTCCACTTCTTCTTATAGAATGGACTCTTGATGATAGGGATTTAGCACAACTTAATACAAAATATTTGAACTATTTTTTCTATGCTTTAAAATCTAAAGATTACATGCATGTTTCAACTTGCACTACTGGTAAAGAAAATTGGAATAAATTATGTATTATTTATGAAGGAACTAAGGAAGTTAAGCAATCTCGATTGAATATTTTGTTGCATGATTACGAACTTTTTTGTATGAAACCTTCTAAATCAAGTTCTGAAATGTATACAAGGTTTACTCAAATCGTTACCTCTTTGCATGCTTTAGGAAGAGAACTCATTAACTATAAAAAAGTGAATAAAATTTTAAGATGCTTTCCTTCCTCTTTTGATGCTAATATTACTGCAATTATTGAGTACAAAGATTTGAATACTTATTCGATTGATAACTTATTTGGATCACTCATTGCTTACGAGCAAGGGGTGAATCAAAGAAATCTTGATGCATGTGAGAAAAAGAAAGAGAAATCTCTAGCACTGAAGGCCAACAACATGGACACTGAATCTTCTAGGTCTGAAAGCGATGATGTTGCTTTAATCACAAGGCAATTCAAAACTTTCTAAGGAAGAAGCAAAAGAACCATCAAAAGTGGAATAAAGGTAAAGGAAAAAATAATATTTAGAGTTTTAATGATATGATTTGTTTTGAATGCATGAAGCCATGACATGTTAAAGCTGATTGTCCTACACATAAGTCTCACCCAAGCAAGGAGAAGGGAGAGGAGAAACCCAAGTTTAAGAAGGACAAGAAGAGGTTCCAAAAAGCATTATAGGCAAATTTTGTATTAAACTCCTCTGAGACTGAATCTGAAGAGGAGACAACAAACTTGTGCTTAATGGCAGACAATCATCTTGTTCAAAGTGACCAAGAAGAGGTATGTGAACCAATTTATGATTAATTTCTTGAAATTTGTGAGAATATTCATGCATCATATAGGAAACTCAAAAAATCATATGCTAGTTTAAAATTAGAATTTTCAAATTTATAAAAAGAGCATTAAATTCTATTAAAAGATCATTCCCAAATTGATAGCAATCAGATAACTTTACTTAATAAATTTGATGCATTAAATAAAAGCATAATGAATTATCTGATGCACATGATTCTTTAAAGTCATCCCATGCTGAGTTAGAAAAAGAATTACAAATTTCAAAGCTTCTGAAAATAATTCATTACATGTTTCACATAACTTTAAAAAGAAGCACCACCACATGAGTAGATTAGTACATCATTTTCCTGTATTTAGATGTTTTTTATGACATGTTAGGACACATTACACACACTTGCACCATTCACCGTAGTACACATTGGGTGTGGAGACCCTAATTATATAATTGACAACATAACACACATTCATTGAATACTACTTTCCATAAGAAGGGACCCAAATATGTTTGGGTTCCTAAATCTAATGTTTGATGAATTTGCAGGCTTGCTCTCACAAAAGGCCTCATGAGAGCATGCGGTACCTGGACAACAAATGCTCATGACACATGACTGGAGATGCTAATCAATTTATTTCATTGGAGGCCAGGGCTGGAGGCAAGGTTACTCTTGGAGAAAACACCATTAGGAAAGTGGTGGGCTCAGGTATAATTGGAAACTCCAAGAATATGTTGATTGAAAATGTTTTGCTTGTAGTTGGACTAAAATATAACTTGCTCAACATCAGTCAGCTATGCTATAAAGGATTCATCATAAAATTCTTGGCAAACACTTGCATCATAAGCTTAAATAATAACACTATTTTGCAGGGAAAACAGATCAATAATATTTACATGCTTAATTTAAATAATATTAAATGTGCTGCTTCATTTTTCTTAAAAATTGCTACTTATGATTCTTAGTTATAGCACAGGAGATTATATCATGCCAGTATGAAAACCCTTAGGAAAGTGACCCAGAAAGACATAATTAGAGGTGTCCCCAAGCTTAATTTTTCAAAAGACCACCTTTGTGATGTCTGCTAATTAAAAAAAGCAAGTCAACTCCACTTTTCGCTCCATTAAGGATATTAGAAAATTTAGACTTTTAGATGTCCTTCACATGGATTTGTTTGGACCCATTAGCATTTCTAGCTTAGGAGAGAAAGTCTATGATTTT
This sequence comes from Dendrobium huoshanense, assembly GCA_016618105.1. Classification (NCBI taxonomy): domain Eukaryota; kingdom Viridiplantae; phylum Streptophyta; class Magnoliopsida; order Asparagales; family Orchidaceae; genus Dendrobium; species Dendrobium huoshanense. The sequence continues at coordinate 17,119,392 of CM028350.1, forward strand.
ATGATTATCGATGATTACTCGAGGTTTACTTCGATTAGATTTTTGTCATATAAGAATGAGTCTTTTGATGAGTTTAGAGTCTTCTTCACTTGGATTCAGAAAATGTTAGGTTGTGAGATCTTGACCATCCATAGTGACCATGGGGGGGAGAGTTTGAAATTGAGAGATTTGGAGACTTTTGTAAGGATAAGGGGATTAGCCACAACATCTTAACTCCTAGGACCCCTCAACAGAATGGGGTAGCCAAAAGGAAGAATCGGACCTTAATTGAAGCCGCTAGAGCCTTGCTTACTGAGTATTCATTTCCAAAATATTTTTGGGTTGAAGAGGTAAACACTGCTTGTTATGTGTTGAATAGGGTGAATGTTAGAGCCAAACTTGATAAGACACCCTATGAGATCCTTAAGGATAGGACACCCAATCTTTCCCACCTCCATGTCTTTGGTTGTAAGGTTTTCTTTCATAACAATGGGAAGTCTCACTTAGGAAAATTTGATCCAAAATCTAATGAAGGAGTGTTCTTAGGATATTTTAGTATTGGGAAGTCTTTTAGGGTATTTAATAAAAGGACATTGGTGGTGGAGGAGACTACTTATGTAGTGTTTGATGAATCTGATCCTAAAAAGTCTAGAGATTAGGAGGAAGATGATGTTAAAGAGAATACCACTGGAGAAGTGAGAATCTGGAGAAGAGGATAGAGCCCCAAAACACTGAAGGAGTAGGTGAGATTACCCAAGGAGTAGAAAATGTAGATCTGGATGAAAGGGTTGAACCTACACCACCTTGCCTAGAGATTAGAGATACTCTTTGAGTCACCCTAAAGAACTGATCTTAGTAGACCCATCTGAAGAAGTTAGAACTAGATATAGACTTAGAAAGGAAGTGAACCACTTTTCCTTTATCTCAATGATTGAACCCACCAATATTATTCAAGCCCTTTCTGATGAGTTTTGGATCTTAGTCATGCAAGAGGAGTTGAATCAATTTATTAGGAATGATGTTTGGGAGCTTGTAGAAAGATTGATAGGACAAAGTGTAGCAGGAACCAAATGGGTCTTTAAGAATAAGGTGAATGATTCTTGTGTGGTGGTTAGGAATAAGGAAAGATTGGTGGCTAAGGGGTACAACTAAATAGAATGAATATATTTTAAGGAGACCTTTGCCCCTGTAGCTAGATTGAAAGCCATTAGAGTGCTATTAGCCTTTGCCTATTATAAGAGATTTAAACTTTTCCAAATGGATGTTAAGAGTGCCTTTTTAAATGGGATAATAAAAGAAGATGTGTTTGTGGAACAACCCCAAGGTTTTGAGAGTACCCAATTTCAAAATCATGTTTTCAAATTAAAAAAGGCCTTATATGGATTAAAATAGACACCCAGAGCTTGGTATGAGAGGCATAGCACATTCTTACTAGAGAGGGAGTTTGTTAAGGGGAGCATAAACACCACCCTTTTCCTGAGGAAAGTAGGAGATGATTTATACATTGTTCAGATCTATATCGATGATATACTTTTTAGATATTATTATAAAAGGCTATATGATAATTTTTCTAAAATAATGAGTAAAGCATTTGAGATGAGTATGATGGGAGAGTTACCCTACTTTTTGGGGTTTAGCATAAGATAATTGGATGATGAAACATTTCTGAGTCAATCAAAGTACATAAAGGACATCTTGAAGAAATATTAAATGGATAAATCCAAGCCAATTAATACTCCCATGACCTTAGGTATTCAGTTGGACAAGGACCCTAATAGAAAATCAGTTGATTAAAAGACGTATAGAGGGATGATTAGATCTTTACTTTACCTGACTACTATTAATTGACCTGATATTATATTTAGTATTTGTCTCTATGCTAGATTTCAAGCTGATCCTAAGGAATCCCACCTGACTGCAGTTAAGAGAATTCTTAGATACCTTTTAGGGACCTAAAACTTAGGAATCTGGTACCCTAGGCACAACACTTCTTTTAAGATTATTGGATTTTCTAATTCTAACTTTGCTGGATGTAAGGTGGATAGAAAAAACACTTCAAGGACTTGCCAATTCATAGGACAGTCTTTAGTCTCCTGATCTAGTAGAAAGCAAAACTCTGTTGCACTTTCCACTGCTGAAGTTAAGTACATAGCTTTAGGAAGTTGTGTGGCCCAAGTCCTTTGGTTGAAACAACAAGTTTTGGATTTAGGATTACCTATAGGCATAATTCCAATTCTTTGTGATAACACTAATACCATCTACATTTGTAAGAATCCTATCCAACATTCAAGGAACAAGCACATAAACATAAGGCATCACTTCATTAGAGACCATATGACCAAGGGAGACATTGAGCTACACCATGTGGCAACAGAGAATCAAATGGATGACACACTGGCCTTCGACACTTCAGTACTTTAAGGACCAAATTGGGTGTGATTAACATAAATGCATGAACATGATTTCTGCTGAATTCTGATATGTTATCTATTGTTTATTTTTCACTTATGTTGTTTTATTTTAGCTTTTTCTTGTTATTTTTACTGCTATTGTTTTAGTTACTTTATATTTTCGTATGCTTTATATTTTTTTTGAAAATCATCGCTGAAATTAATATTTTATGCATTATTTTTATTTTTGAAATTTTGTAAGTCAATATTTTACATCTCTTAATCTGTTAAAGGGTGAAAATACTGTTGATTATGGCTCCTTCTGTAACCTCTTTTAGTGGTGTAATCTTTTTTTTCTAAATAAAAATCTTTTTCAAATTAACAAATGGATTTTGAAAATGAGATTTTTTCAATCATGCTATAATAATCTATTTTATAAATATAATATTCAAAGTCTTTATTTTATCTTCAAATTTTTATAATCCTGTCATTGAAATTATCATATGATTTTTTATTATGTTTTGTGATTCATTCTTCCTTATATTAGAGAGTGAGTTTTTCTTCTCTAATATCTAGTAGATATAATCACAACTAAGAATATTTAAGAATTTTTGAAAGGGATCTAGCTTGCATAAAAGTTAATGAAAAAAAAAGTGGCCAATGATGCCAAAAACAAAAGATGCGTAAAGACATCAAAATAAAAAAGGGGGGGGGGGGGGGGGGGGGGGGGGAGGAATACACAAAGTTTATCAAAAATTAAAAGATGCACAAAGAACCAATCAAATTGATAAGAGGCATAAAATGAGCCAACCAAAAGCAAGCTTCTTCTCTTTTAAAAATTTTGAAATCTTAGAAGACTTCATGTATCACTTGAAATTTTTCAAAGACTTGTTTTCGAATTTCTAATTGTAACTAATTACTTTGATATATTATTCTATAAAATATTTTCTGGAAATAGGTTTTTGAATGGATCTCCTTTTCTAAACCAATTGGCTTTTCTGATTTAGATTTTTATTTTCAAAAGATAGTTTACATTGAAGAAGACTGAGTTAGGGTTAACAGGATCGATTATTCTTACTATTTTTTGGATTTTGGCAAAGTTAACTCATTGATCTTTACAAAAATTTTAAAATCAATCACATGGAGATTATGTTATATTCATGCCTTGATAAAAAAATCCATATTTTTGTTCATTTTTATGTCTTTTTCCATATCGTATTTTTATCATTTTCACTTTATTTTGATGTTTTTGGGAATTATCTGATCATCTCCATCCATCCTCTGTTTTAAACTTTTTTCACATCGTCCTAGACGATATTCATATCATCCTGGACGATCAGTTTAATTCACTTTTGAAATCCATCTGCTAACTATTTTGACCTTTCTGCTCTTTATCATCCTAAACGATGCATTATCATCCTGGATGATCTGATCGTCTTCTGCTTCAATCATCTGCGATCATCCTGGACGATCCTCTTTCATTCTGGATGATGCTTTTACTCTTTACTCAATTATTGATTGTCATCCCATACGATCTACCTTTTCATCCTAAACAATACATGTGGACATTCATTTAATAAGCCTTAAATTCGGTCGGTATGATCCATTATTAGAGAATCATCCTAGAAAATCCACCTCATCATCCTGGATGATCTTCTTTTTCAACTATCGTCTAGATTATCGCCTCGAGATGATCACCTTTGTCTAATTATCCTGGATAATACTGATCATCCTGGACGATATGACTGCCTTTTTTGACCAATCATCCAGCTGAATTATTGCACCGGATCGTTCGAGCCTCTCCAGCCTATTTTCTCACACAATTTCCCTCTTCTAGCTTCCTACTTCCTATTTTCTTACTTTTCATGATCATGGTAGGAAGCAAGAGCTCTTGTCAGGTGTTGGGCAGTTTCTTGAGGGCCACTTTGGACCCTTGATTCATGGAGGCGGATGATCAAGCTGCCTACCAATACTACAAAATGGCCAGCATTATTATTTCCTGATCAATCAACCCACACCACCTTTCCTATCCGGTACTTGACTTATTCACTCATACCTCTTTGTGTTTCATTCTCACTCTCATAAAACCCTTCAATTCTGAGCTTATATTTGAATTCTTCGCAAGCCTGAGAATAAATTTTGCCTTTACTTCTCTTGGATCATATGTGAATCGACGCCCTGTCGAGATCACATATCAGGACTGTGCAGAATTTTTACAACTCTCTACCACAGGGGATAAGCTTCACACACTGTGTTTTGACCCTAATTATGACTGGGCTACGGCCAACCACTTTCTTTGTAATGCCCACTTTTATGTTGAAGAGACTAGTTCTGTACTTAAAGATGCTAGGACGATACAACACGTCATTCTCACCTATGTTATTCCCAAAGCTGGTTATCGCATCCACATTACTCATCTTCTTTTATCATCACCTTTTATATTCTAACCCATCTCAAATTCAATACTACTGATTTTCTTTTCTGTTACATAGAACATCTAACCATAATTCGCGACCCAGGATATTGGAGGAAGCCAAACCTAGCCCTAGGACATATCATTGCTTATGTTTTAGAATCCAAATATAACCTCCAGTATCCTACTCCAAATTACCAACCTTCCTTCTACTCCAATAATTCCTTTAATGTCCTTTACAGTACTTATCTTCACCTAGGTGACGTGGAAGCTCAAGGGACAGAAGAGGAGGAGGCTCTCCCACTTGTTCCTACACTTGCTCCGCTTCACCAGAACTCTCAACTGGATGAGCTGGTCATGCAGTTTTACCAGTGGGAGGCATGCTTTGAGACTTATGTTGTTGCATAGGAGCAGCAACACGCTGAAGACTTAGCCTATTTCGAGCAGTGACGTGCTGAGGATTTAGCTTGTTTTGACACCTATATTACCCACCAACTGCAGCAGCACAACCAGAATATTTCCTGGTTTGGAGCACAATTCACCTCGCTATCTAGTTACTTTCAGTAGCCACAACCACCACCTCCTCCTTCAGATGATCAGGGGCTGCCATTTTACTAGTTTTCTTTTTATGCTGTTTTGTTGTAGTTTATTTCTTTTTTTTTTGTTTAGTTTCTACTTTGTTTTTGTTCTGTTTTCCTCCTCTTTTTTGAGATGTCAAAAGGGGGAGTAGTGTGTTGTACTTGTACTATTCTATTTTGAAATTTGAATATGTTATATTTTCTATGATTGCACTACTTCCAGTTCACTATCTTGAATTGCTTAGATTAATTTTAGTTTTCCATCATAAAAAAGGGGGAGATTATTGCAAATCTGGTTTTATGAATTAAGATTTTTTATGATAGCAAACATTCCTATTTTTTATGACTACCTTGCCCACTAACATTTCAGGTCAACATGATCAAGTTCAACTCAAGCCAGCTTAAGATTGGATAGATTAGGTCTGAGTCAGTTTGTAATGTATTTTATCCCTTTCTTGAGTCAATTGTAATCTTTGTGGTGCCTGATGCTAAGTAACCATGCACACACACACACACACTTGGGTGAATTTTTTCTGTCTGACTTAGAGTTTTCTATTTTTGCTAACATCATTCGGGATGATCCTAAAGTCATCCTGGAAGATATGCTCAAAATAGTTGCCCTAATTAGGGCATCCTAGTTAAGGTAGTCATCATTAAGCATATCATCCTTGACGATTTTTGTATCGGCCAGGATGATATGCTCAAATCAGAAAGAATCAGCCGCCAGATCTATTTAGGAAGTTTTATTTTTTAATTATCATCTAGGACATCGGCCTGAATGATAGAGTTCAATTATGCCTAAATTGATCTGGTGATTAAGGAGAGTAATTAAGGTTAATTGATTCGATCATATCATCCTAGATGATCACATGATTGGACAGGATGATCAATTCAAAAACTTTAGTTACTCTTGGATGACTAAAAATCATACATCATATGTTCAGAGTGATATTTTGAATAATTTTACATAGATTTGAACTAATCGGCCAGGCCGATCCTGAGATCAGCCTGGACGATCAAGTCATTTTATTTTCATCAAGACTCCCATCCAGGGCGTTGATCTATACGGTATTCCCTAATTTGTATTAATTGTACAAGATGATATATTATCCTCCTGGATGATAGGAACAAAAAATCTTCTAATCGTCCCAAGTCATCTGGGCTGATTTAGCGTAATTTGTACTGATCGTACAAGATGATAGAAATATCTTCATGGACGATAAAGTTGGATCTTGAAAGTATATTTAAAAGACTTGTGCTTTCTCAAGCATAAGATCCTTTACTGTTATCTTGACCGAAGAGAGCCTAGAGGAGAGGGAGAGAGAGGGAGGAACTTGTGAGGGGGAGCTTGTGAGGGGGTTTTATAAGGGTTTCTCCAAGCAAGGGTCCAAGGTGTCTTCTCTGATCATCATCTCTTGTCCTTGGGGATTCAAGGGAGGTCTACTTCAGCAAACGGTCAAGGTTCTCTGCCTGCTTCAAGAGGAAGCAAAAGGAATCAGTTCTTTGCCGCACCTGGGTTGATGGAAAGGAGGTTTCGTAAGGGCTTCTCCGCCTTGATGTAGGAGAAAAAGGAAAGTCACTGAACTTAGTGCAATACTCAGAGGGCGGCTCCGAGGAGTGGACGTAGGTCTTGTTGACCGAACCACTATAAATCTTTATGTTCTTTTGTTTTACTTCCATATATATTTGTTTCACACTTTGATTATCGTTGTGGTGAATTTTAGTTTAAGTTTTGAGTTTTTGATTGAAATAATTTTTAAAACACCAATTCACCCCCCCCCCCCCCTCTTGTTTAGCCTCGGGCTTGTTCATAAGGGCTTAACATCCCTAACAAAATTTCATCTTCTACCATAGAGAATATTCATGAAACATGAATGCCCTTCTACAATTTCCACAATCTTTCCATCTTAGTGCATATCATGGGGAAAGCTAGATTGAAACCCTAATTGACTCCAAAATGCTCTTTGAACACCCAACATCTTCACTTTTGTTCTGCCTTAAATTTATGTAATTATCTTATTAAGATAGTTGCTATTTGCATGTTTTACACTTTTACAACTTGTATAGGTTTGATGATTCCAAACATTATTGTTCAAATGTGTAGTTATCTACTAACAATTTTAGAAGATTTGTATTTGCACTAGTGTGTACTAACATTTTAGGAAAATCGAACTCCAGACTACGAAGACTTCAAATCAAAATTCAGCATGAGATACGTTGTGAATTTAAAGCTTGTATTTTTCTTTAAAATAAACTTGAAAGGGAGTGATTGTAATTGAGTGAATAAAAACATGCACACACACATAAGGAGATCATATAAAGATTATACTGATCGTACGGGACGATATCAATTCGTACGGGACGATCAGACAGTTATCTCCTATTAAGATCACATGGAACGAATAGGAACTGGGCAGAAAAATTTTTCGAAGTCCTATTCATCAAGGATGAAATTAAAAATCATCCGGGACGATTTGTTCTCTTTAAGATTTTTGTCCAAACAAAATTAAATATCGTCCAGGACGATCGGCTCTCTGTAAGATTTTCGTCCAGACAAAATTAAATATCGTCCAGGACGATCGGCTCTCTATAAGATTTTCGTCCAGACAAAATTAAATATCATCCAGGACGATCTGCTCTATGTAAGATTTTCTTCCAGATGAAATTAAATATCATCCAGGACGATCGGCTCTCTATAATATTTTCGTCCAGATGAAATTAATATCGTCCAAGACGATCTGGTCTCTATAAAAATTTTGTCCGGACAAATAAATTTTCGTCCAGACGATACAACTGACTTAGAACGGTTTTTCTGCAGTTTTTGGAACCGACCTTGTAATAACCGTTCGTACCAGACGAACTTGGTTCGTACGGGATGATCAGCTTGTATGAAAACATTTCATACACATATAGAAACAGGTTCATTTCAAGGCTTTTAAGTAATATCGTCCAGGACGATCCACGATCGTACGGGATGATCAACTGCGTACAGAATTGAAAACTTGCAGTTTTTGGGCGGTTTTTCTTGTCTTTTGTATATATAGTCCAAATTAGACTGCCACCCAATCTTTCTGTCATTTGATCTTCGTGCCTCTTGAGAGAATAGCCAAGGAGAGAGTGTAAGAGTGCATTCAAAGGAGGATTCCTACCACTAGAGCGTGAAGGCTTCACTTGGAGTATAAAGGTAAGAATCTCAACTTGTGAATCGGGATTACTTTACTCTTTTCTTTCTTCCTTCTAGATTCTTGTGAGAAAATCTGTCAAGGAGATCCGGTTCACTGCAGACACTGGGAGAGTGTGAACAGATGAAGGGTTCTCTGCCCACACTAGGAGAGTGTGAAAGGATGAAGGGTTCTCTGCCCACACTAGGAGAGTATGAAAGGACGAAGGGTTCTCTGCCCACACTAGGAGAGTGTAAAAGGACGAAGGGTTCTCTGCCCACACTAGGAGAGTGTGAAAGGAAGAAGGGTTCTCTTCCCACACTAGGAGAGTGTGAAAGGACGAATGGTTCTCTGCCCACACTAGGATAGTGTGAAAGGACGGACGGTTCTCTGCCAACACTACGGATTGTGTAAAATGACGACGGTTCTCTGCCGCACTGGGTAGTGGTGAAAATAGTATTTTGTAAAGGCTTCTCCGCCTTGCTGTGGGTGTAAAAGGAGAGTCACTATTGGTACTAGTGCAATACTAAGAGGGTGCCTCTGGGGAGTGGATGTAGGTCTGGTTTAGACCGAACCACTATAAATCTAGTGTCATTTACTTTACTATTTTTACTTTTCTGCATTTTATTTTTGGTTTAAAAAACTCTGTGGTTGAAAAATGTTTTCTATAAAAATTTAATAAAAATTTTCATTTTGGTTCAACACATTTTCAAAGAGGGTTTAAATTTTTAAAATACCAATTCACCCCCTCTTGGTAGCCTTGGGACATTAACTTAGGTCTAACAACCTATTTACTAGACTCAATAAGTGGTATCAGAGCTTTATTTCAAAATCATATGTTTAAACTACTTTTTGATTAATGTAGATGGCTTCATTCGGAAACCGTAACACACCTGAAGGTTACTTTATAACTAGACCTCCATTGTTTGACAATATACCTTTTAATTTTTGGAAAACACGCATGTCTACTTTCTTACAGTCACTTGATTATCGTATGTGGATCCTAGTCCAGGAAGGTTACATAAAACTAACTGGATTAGTTGATGGAGTTAGGGTAGAAACACCTTTTGTAGATTGGACTATAGAACAACGTGACTTAGCACAACTAAATGCCAAATGTTTAAATAGCTTCTTTTGTGCTTTAAAATTTGAAGACTACATGTGGGTTTCCACTTGCAAAAGTGGAAAGGACATATGGGATAGACTTTATATAACTATTGAAGGGACTAATGAGGTTAAGCAATCAAGACTCAATATCTTATTACATGACTATGAATTGTTTCGCATGAAACCAAATGAATCTATTTCTGATATGTACACAAGATTCACACAAATTGTCACTTCTTTGCATGCACTTGGTAGGGAATTAACTAATGTTGAAATGGTTAATAAGATTCTTCGTTGTTTACCTACTGCTTATGATGCTAAAATTACTATAATTATAGAGTCTAAAGATCTAAACATTTATTCTATTGACAATCTTCTTGGTTCACTCATTGCTTATGAGCAAGGAGTAAGTCAAAGAAAGATTGATGCAGGTGAATCACGAAAGGAGAAGAATATTGCACTGAAAGTGGAAGAGTCAGAGAGTGAACACTCACAACCTGAGGATGAAGACGATATTGCATTGATGACTAGATAATTCAGAAGCTTTTTAAAGAGGAAGCAGAAGAGACGCCAGCAATGGAATAGAGGTAAGTATAACAAAAATGGCAAGGTTTCTAATGAAGTGATTTGTTATGAATGCAGGAAACCAGGTCATATCAAGACTGAATGCCCAAAACTCAAAGCCACTCCTAGAAAGGAGAAGGTTGAGGAGAAACCAATTGTAAAGAAGGGCAAAAAGAAGTTTCAAAGAGCTTTCTGGGCGGACTCAGCTTCAGACTCATCTGAGACTGAAAAAGAAGAAGAAGTCACCAACCTTTGCTTGATGGCAGATAATGTTGATCTATCAGATCAAGAAGAGGTATGTGACTTAACCTATGATGAATTATTTGAAATTTCTGAACACATGCATGATGCATATAGGAAAATGAAAAAGATGCATGCTACTGTAAGTTTTGAATTGGAAGAGCTTAAGAAGGAACATGAAATCCTTAGGAAAGATCATGCATTAATAGATAACAACCACATGAAACCTTTTGACAAATATGATGACTTGAATAAGAATTTTGAGAATTTAAAATCATCCTATGCTGATCTTGAAAAAGAATTTAAAAATTTTAAGTATGAATTTGAGAGCAAAACATATCAAATCAATTATACAAATAGAATCTTAGAAGATATGAATTCATTTTATAAACTTACAATAAGAGCTCTTGAGGATAATAGAAAACCCCCAAAACTTGAAGATTTTACAAATCCTAAATATTATCCTAAATACATGAAATTCCTTAGAAGACAATCAAATGAAAGAAAACTTAGGAATACTTTTCCTAATGTTAAATATAATAATTGTGGATTTTTGGGACATATATCTCACACCTGCACTTTGTAGATGAAAACTAATTTGATGTGGAGAACTAAGATGCATAAACCTAGACATATCATACATGCATCTGATTATAAATTTCAAAAAGGTGAACCCAAACTTATTTGGGTTCCCAGGTCTAACATTTGATATTTTTGCAGGGTTGCTCTCACACAAGATCTCGTGAGAGAATATGATACCTGGACAGCGGATGTTCAAAGCATATGACTGGAGATACTGCTCAATTCATAACGCTGAAAGCCAGGAGTAGAGGCAAGGTTACACTTGGAGATAATACCACAAAGAAAGTGATTGGATCAGGTATGATTGGAAATTTAAAAACTTTTTCATAGACAATGTGTTATTGGTTGAAGGGTTAAAGCATAATTTGTTAAGTATAAGTCAGCTATGTGATAAGGGCTATAATGTAAAATGTTTACCTACTAGCTGCATATTAAGCCTAAATGGGAAAAATGTTTTAAATGAAAAAAGGGTAAACAATGTTTACATGCTAGATTTAAATTGTATTCAATCTCCTACTGCTTTTTGTTTGAAAACTATTTCTGATGAATCATGGCTTTGGCATAGGAGATTTTGTCATTCTAGTATGAAAAACCTTAGGAGAATTACCCTAAAGAACTTAGTAAGAGGTATACCAAAACTAGACTTTACTAAGGACCACCTTTGTGATGCATGTTAATTAGGAAAATAAGTGAAGTCCCCTTTTAAGTCTAATAAGGATCTTAGAACTAGTAAACCATTAAAAATTCTTCACATGGATCTTTATGGACCTGTAGGAACTGTAAGTCTTGGAGGGAAGGTATACGGGATTTGTTATAGTGCATGATTTCTCAAGATTCACTTGGGTTAGATTTCTTTTTCATAAGAGTGAATCGTTTGATGAATTCAAAAAATTTTCGACTTGGATTCAAAGGAAACTAGGGAGTGAAATAATTTATATATAAAGTGATCATGGAGGAGAATTTAAAAATGAGAGATTTAAAAATTTTTGTTAAGAAAAAGGGATTGATCACAATTTTTTTGCACCTAGAACCCCTCAACAAAATGGGGTAGTTGAGAGGAAAAATAGAACATTAATAGAAGCCGCCCAAGCAATGTTGGCAGAATACTCACTTCCTAGATATTTTTGGGCTGAGGCGGTTAGCACTGCATGCTATGTTCTGAATTGGGTGAATGTGAGATCAAATTTAAATAAAACACCCTATGAGTTGCTAAAAGGTAGAACACCTAATTTGTCTCATTTGTATGTTTTTGGTTGTAAGGTGTTCATTCATAATAATGGAAAATCTGCCTTAGGAAAATTTGATCCAAAATCAGATGAAGAAATTTTTGTTGGATATTCAAGTGTTGGAAAATCTTATAAGGTATTCAACAAAAGAACTTTGGTCATTGAAGAAACTACACATGTTGTATTTGATGAATCTGGATATTTAGAAGAGCCAAATGTTGTTGAAGATGAGATTGAGGAAAACTCCCAAAAGATTGATAGAATAAATTTGGAAGAAAACGTGGAAGAGAATTTGGAAAGAGAAAACCCTTTGCCTAGAGATTTGAGATTTTCTAAAAACCACCCAAGGGAATTGATTATAGGTGAACCAAGTGAGGGTGTTAGAACAAGGCGTGGATTAAACAAGGAAGTCAATCATTCAGCCTTTATTTTAACTATTGAACCCACCACTAACATTGATCAAGCACTTTCTGATGAATTTTGGATTTTGGCCATGCAAGAAGAGTTGAATCAATTTGTAAGAAATGAAGTTTGGGAATTAACTTCAAGGCCAAAAGATCAAAGTGTTGTTGGAACCAAGTGGGTGTTCAAAAATAAAATGAATGACTCAGGAGTAGTCATTAGAAATAAGGCTAGATTAGTTGCTAAGGGGTATAATCAAATTGAAGGAATTGATTTTGAGGAGATTTTTGCCCCTGTAGCTAGACTTGAAGCAATTAGGGTATTACTTGTCTTTGCCTGTTTCAAAGGTTTTAAATTATTTCAAATGGATGTCAAAAGTGCCTTTTTAAATGAGATAATTGAGGAAGATGTTTTTGTAGAACAACCTCCAGGTTTTGAAAATTCTAAATACCCAAATCATGTTTTTAAGTTAAAAAAGGCATTATATTGATTGAAACAGGCACCGAGGGCTTGGTATGAGAGGTTGAGCACCTTCCTACTTGAAAGATCTTTTGAAAAAGGAAGTGTGGATACAACTCTCTTTTTAAAGAAATTTGAAAAGGATATTCTCATTGTTCAAATTTATGTGGATGATATCATTTTTTGGATCTTCAAATAAAAATCTTTGTGATGATTTTTCTAAAACAATGAGTAGTGAATTTGAAATGAGTCTAATGGAAGATTTAAATTACTTTCTAGGTTTTAGCATTAAGCAACTTGAGGAAGGTACTTTTCTTAGTCAAACAAAATATGTTAAGGACATCCTCAAAAAATATGAAATGGACAATGCTAAACCTGTTAGTACAACAATGAGTTCCTCAGTTCAGTTGGATAAGGACCTTAAGGGAAAATCTGTTGATCAAAAAAAATTTAGAGGGATAATTGGATCTTTACTTTACTTGACTGCTAGCTGACCAGATATTATGTTCAGTGTTTGCTTATGTGCTAGATTTCAATCAGATCCAAAAGAATCACATTTCACAGCAATGAAAATGATATTAAGATACTTACTAGGAATTCAGAACTTAGGAATTTGGTATCCTAAGTTTAGCTCTTCATTTGAAATTATTGGTTATTCAGATTCTAACTTTGCAGGCTATAGAGTGGATAGGAAAAGCATTTCTGGAACATGTCAATTCATTGGAAATTCATTAGTTTCATGGTCTAGTAGAAAACAAAATTCAGTGGCCCTATCTACTGTAGAAGCAGAATACATTGCATTAGGAAGTTGTGTGGCACAAGTACTTTGGTTAAAACAACAGTTGATTGATTTAGGATTAACTATAGGCACTATTCTAATTTATTGTGATCCTATTCAACATTCTATAACCAAACACATTGACATAAGACATCATTTCATAAGGGATCATGTATCCAAGGGAGAAATTGAACTTACTCATGTTTCAACTGAAAATCAACTTGCAGACATTTTTACAAAACTTTTAGCCTTTGATACTTTCAGTACATTAAGAACAAGGCTTGGTGTAATTGATTTGAATGCTTAAATAAAAATGTTTTTTCAACATTGATATTTATGTTTTCGTAGTTTATGTTTTTATGATTTTTGGTTTTGTGATTTTTTTGTGTTTTGAGTGATTTTATTTTTAGAGTATGTGCTTTTGTCATAGTGTAGTTTGATTTGTGTTTTGTTTTATTTTCTTTATTAAAAATTCAAAAATCTAAAAATATTGAAATCGTCCGGGACGAAATTTTTCGTACGGGACGATGTGTGTAAAATTTAGTTTGCGTGATATAAAACATTTTGAGAGCAGTTTTTAATGTAGTTCGTCTGTACAATCTGAATGATCGTCCAGGACGAAATTTTTTTTCTCAAACGTCGGGATGATTGAATGCAGCAGTTGAATGGATAAGGTAGTTTTAAAATATTGAACTTCGTCCGTACGAACTTTTGGTTCGTCCAGACGAACAGACGTTGATTCATAGTGGGGGACGTTTTTCAACTAACATTAAAACGAATTACTTTTGATCGTCGGTACGAAATTTTTTCGTCTGTATGATCGGTCAAGTCAAAAAGTCTGTACGAAAGGATGTATCGTAAATTGTATTAATTATGAAAAGCCGTTACATTTTGGACGAATTTAATCGTCTGTATAAAATTGTTTCATCCAGACGAACGATAATTTTTGTCCAGACGAACGATAATTTTCGTTCAGGACGAACTTTTTTGTCTAGAACAAATGTATCATTTTCTTTAAATTAGAAGGCTTTCTAACTCAACAATCACATCTCCAAACATCTCTTTTAATTCCTTTCAACTTCCAAATCAAAAATGGCCTCCTCTAGGAAGCGACAAAAGGTGTTAGCAAAAAAAACCACATAGGAATTCTTCTAAAAACTTTCTTTCAAAAGAAAAATGAGGAATCCTTTCCTCGATTTGCCTCTACAAAAATCACACCTTCTCGCATTCTGATCCAGAGCAAAATAAACTTCAAGGTAATGCACCTTTTTGCTTCCACTCAGTTTGGATTTATCTTATCTCTCATCCACATCTACAACAAACAGACCTTTCTTTACTTCCTAGCCAATATAAGTTTCAACTCCGATCACTCTTCTGTCAGTTCTTATGTGTTTAAACAAAAAGTTGAAATCACTAAGCATGACTTAGGTGCTTTTCTTAACTTAAGAACTGAAGGTTCTAGAGCCCACACCCTTATGAACGATAACACCTTCAAGTGGTATGAAATCAATAGGGTGATTAGAGGAAATGACTTAAATTATCATATTGCTAGAGTTTTTTGGAATGAACAAAAATGCTCGAATCATCCAGCTCTTTCTTAGATCTTCTATTATTCCAAAAGCTGGTGATAGGATCAATATTACTCCACTCCTTTCTGTTATGACTTTTTTGATTATGAAAGGTAGTCCTATTGATGAACCCCAACTTATCTTAGACCATCTTTATGGGCTTTCTGAAATTGGACATGCTGATCAGAAAAGAAAAAGGAATATATCATTGGGTCACTTGATTACATTTATTTTGGAAAAGAAATACAATCTAGTGCATCCTGATGAAGAATATGAAGAGCCGGTCTACTACAATGATGCTTCTTTTAGAGCAATCTTCAAGGAGCAAAAAGAGAAAGCACCTGCTAGTGCTTTTGAAGAAGAAGAAGAAGAAGGAGAGCAAACATTTGCACCTCAATCAAATTATCAGAATGTGATTGAGAAATTTGATAGACTTGAGACTCATTTTGATCAACGATTTGATCAAATTGATGCTCAACTTCAGCAACAGCAACAGGACATTTGTAGTATAAGAAATGAAGTTCATGAAATTAATACCAATGTTATGTTGATGACTTCCTACTTTAACTTATTTGGTGGCATTCCTCCTCCTCCTCCAGAAGAATAGAGATTTGGGTGATGATTTTATAGATGTTTATTGTATTAGTGTTTATTTTAGTTTGTTTTAGTTGTGTTAAAAGTTCAGTGTATTTTTTTTTGGTATTAATATTATGAAATGATTTTGTAATCTTTTTCATTAATATCAATATATGTTGTATTTTCTTTAAATTTGAATTGTTTTTGAAATGTGTTTAGTTTTTATGAATTTCATTAGTCTTTTTAATCTTATTTGTGCTTAAATTAGATTGTAATTTGAGATTAATTTCATTAGAAAATCTAGTCTTTTTAAATTTAAAATTTGTTTATAACTTGTTATAATTAGAATTTTTAATTTCATGTTTATTCATTTAGACTACATAAAAATTAATATTATTATTGCAATTTAGATGCTTTCTTATTTTATATTTCTTTGCTCAAGTGATATTTATGCACTTAGAAAAAATTTGAAATTTTAGTTTATTGATCTTGGAAAGAATTGGTTTCAATTACTCTTGAAAATTATACAAAGAGTACAAAAATAAAAAGGAATGCGCAAAGGTTTGCAAATGTGAAAAAGAGGCACAAAATAAGCCCAATGTAAAAAGATGCACCAAAATGTGCCAAAATTTTTGAAAAAGATGCGCAAAGCCCCACATGTGGTAATTCTCTTCTTTCCAGATTCTTTCAATCTCTTAATTCAAATTGATCTTATGTTCATTTATATTTCTATTGAACTTTAAAATATAGAATTTTTATTCATCTCTCTTGTAATGATTTTCTATATCTCAAATGTCTAAATTGAATCATGTCTTTGATAAATTCTTCGTACTTACACTGTTATAACACTTCTTAAATTCTATGAATTTCTATGATTTACCTAATGTTATTAGTTTTAGATTGCATACCTTATGTCAATCACTCTTTAGATTAAATTTTCAAATGGATTTCATATAATTACATACATTTATTGTCTATTTCTTCTTCACTTTTTATTGTTGTCAAAAAGGGGGAGAAATTATTGTGTTTGTTTGTAATTTGATTTTGTGTCATTTAGCTTGTGTTATTGTCTTGTATTTTTTTTTTATTAAATTTTTTTTTTGAAAAACAAAAATATTGTTCTTTAATTCAAAATGCCTCCTTATTTTCATGTATTCATCAATTCATGGGGAGCTTAGGAGATATTTTTTTAATTTGAGATCATACAAACAAAAATTGTTTTGCCATCATAAAAAAGGGGAAGATTGTTAAGATAGTTGCTATTTGCATGTTTTACATTTTTACAACTTGTATAGTTTTGATGATTCCAAAAATTATTATTCAAAAGTGTAGTTATCTCCTAACAATTTTAGAAGATTTGTATTTGCTCTTGTGTGTACTAACATTTCAGGAAAATCGAACTCCAGACTACGAAGACTTCAAATCAAAATTCAGCATGAGATACTTTGTGAATTTGAAGCTTGTATTTTTCTTTGAAATAAACTTGAAAGGGAGTGATTGTAATTGAGTGAATAAAAACAAGCACACACACATAAGGAGATCATATAAAATTTATACTAATCGTACGGGACGATATTAATTCGTACGGGACGATCAGACAGTTATCTCCTATTAAGATCACATGGAACGAATAGGAACTGGGCAGAAAAATTTTTCTAAGTCCTATTCATCCAAGACGAAATTAAAAATCGTCCGGGACAATTTGTTCTCTGTAAGATTTTCATCCAGACAAAATTAAATATCGTCCAGGACGATCGGCTCTCTGTAAGATTTTCGTCCAGACAAAATTAAATATCGTCAGGGAAGAACAGCTCTCTATAAGATTTTCGTCTAGACGAAATTAAATATCATCTAGGACGATCTGCCCTCTATAAGATTTTCATCCAGATAAAATTAAATATCGTCCAGGACGATCGGCTCTCTGTAAGATTTTCGTCCATACAAAATTAAATATCATCCAAGACGATCTGGTCTCTGTAAAAATTTCGTCCTGACGAATCAATTTTCATCCAGATGATACAACTGACTTAGAACGATTTTTCTGCAGTTTTTGGAACCGACCTTGTAATAACCGTTCGTACCGGACGAACTTGGTTCGTACGGGATGATCAGCTTGTACGAAAACATTTCGTACACATATACAAACAGGTTCGTTTCAAGGCTTTTAAGTAATATCGTCCAGGATGATCCACGATCGTACGGGACGATCAACTGCGTACATAATTGAAAACTTGCAGTTTTTGTGCGATTTTTCTTGTCTTTTGTATATATAGTCCAAATTAGACTACCACCCAATATTTTTATCATTTGATCTTCGTGCCTCTTGAGAGAATAGCCAAGAAGAGAGTGTAAGAGTGCATTCAAAAGAGGATTCCTACCACTGGAGCCTGAAGGCTTCACTTGGAGTATAAAGGTAAGAATCTCAACTTGTGAATAGGGATTACTTCACTCTTTTCTTTCTTACTTCTAGATTCTTGTGAGAAGATCTGTCAAGGAGATCCGGTTCACTGCCGACACTGGGAGAGTGTGAAAGGATGAAGGGTTCTCTGCCCACACTAGGAGAGTATGAAAGGACGAAGGGTTCTCAGCCTACACTAGGAGAGTGAGAAAGGACGAAGGGTTCTCTGCCCACACTAAGAGAGTGTGAAAGGACGAAGGGTTCTCTGCCCACACTAGGAGAGTGTGAAAGGACGAAGGGTTCTCTGCCCACACTAGGATAGTGTGAAAGGACGGACGGTTCTCTGCCAACACTAGGGATTGTGTAAAAGGATGACGATTCTCTGCCGCACCGGGTAGTGGTGAAAATATTGTTTTGTAAAGGCTTCTCCGCCTTGCTGTGGGTGCAAAAGGAGAGTCACTATTGGTATTAGTGCAATACTCAAAGGGTGCCTCTGGGGAGTGGATGTAGGTCTGGTTTAGATCAAATCACTATAAATCTTGTGTCATTTACTTTACTATTTTTACTTTTCCGCATTTTATTTTTGGTTTAAAAAACTCTGTGGTTGAAAAACGTTTTCTATAAAAACTTAATAAAAATTTTCATTTTGGTTCAACACATTTTCAAAGCGGGTTTAAATTTTTAAAATACCAATTCACCCCCCTTCTTGGTAGCCTTGGGACATTAACTTAGGTCTAACAACCTATTTACTAGACTCAACATATCTTTGTTTCACCTATTCTTTTTTGTGCTATAGTTTTTTGTTTTGTAGCCTCTTAAAATTTCAGGTGGATTTGCTTATGGCTGTGATCAAGTTTTTATGCAGAAAGATTGTGCCTCAATTTCATATTTATATCTTTATTTTTTGGATGCTTGTCTATAGCATCATTAGCATGTTACTACGTTGTCTTTTATTTTGGCTTAGTGGAGACTATCGGCTCATAGGTTTTCTTTTGATTTGTTTTGTATCTCATTCAAGCATTGGAGAGCTGATGGTCTCCCTTAAGGACATTGTAATCATTTTTATTATTTAATACATAGGCCCCTTCGTTGGTTTTAAATTAAAAAAAAACCACCCAACATTTTTAATTATGGATTTCTCCAAAATCCTAAAAAAATAACCAAACATCTTCAATTAAAAACACCCAAACCAACTGCATGAAGACTTCAGTTGGATTTCCCACCCCTCCAGCGTCAAAATACCACTTCTATTTAACACATATACAATGAAGAGAAATCGCCACTCCACTAGGTGAGATGGGTTGCTTCTCTACAATTATGAAAATGTTGAGCTACACCACAGAATAAATTGATATTACACACAAAAGGATATAATAATACTAATAATAATATAATTAAAGAAAATGGGTGACTGCGCATGCCTCCATCCCGGCAAGCATGAAAGCCCGATTCACTCGGAAGAAATTCATGCATATATCATTAAGAAAATAAGCCATGCAAAACAAAAATAAAGTGCGTGGTGGGAACAATATTAGCAATACCTCTAAGGGTTGAAGTTGTTCTTGGAAAGACATGATAGGATATCGCAAGCCTCCTTCTTGCATTACTATTGGCTCTTTTACTTCCCTGCCATCTCTAATGACCAATAAACCACACCATAGTAGAAGTTGAGAGAAGCCATTGATTCTTAAGTTTTGTTTGGGATGATTTTTTATTGCTTCTTAAATAAGCTTTTTTATATAAAAATTTTAAATTTTGTACTTGGAAATTGCTTTAAGAAGTGGTAAAAAAGTCGTCCAATGAAGCCTTAATGAAATGTCGTTCAGCCTTCTTCTTTTACTACTACTTCAGAGAAATTATTAGGTGCGGAGATAAGACATAGAGGTACATCCAAACCTATACTAAAAATTTGACAAGTGGAGTGCACTTTGGTGGTACGTTTTTGTGAGCTTTACTTGCGCTTTATCTGTTCTTTACATGCGCTTTAGTTGCACCTTGAAAACACTTTTGTTGTGCTTTTTTACAATGCTTTGTTGGAAATAAGATGTTATTGTAAGAGGAGGAATTCTAAAAGAGAAGAGGAACACTTGTCAAATTCACTTTTATTTCACTCTTAAACTTCTTAAATATACTTCATACAAAACTCAAAGACACCACACCTATTTATATTAGTTACTCCTCCATTAGGATTGTGCCAACACATTGCAATCCAATGGCTACTATTGACTCTTTTGAATAATATACTATCTTCATTTATAAAAGTCATTAATTACATACTCTAGAATTATCTAAATAACTATTTTAGAATGGTTTCAAGAATACTCTAAAACATTCTTCATAAAATAGGACTCTAGAATTTTTTAAGGATTTTTCTAGACTATGGGCTCAATTAAAAAGCCCACTCAATTAAAAGGCCCATTTAATCAAGTTTTATTTTCAACACCTCTTAAACTTGATTTGTTATCTCGAGTAATAATCTAATCTTGATAAAATCTTCATGCTTGAGGGGCTTGGTGAATATATCAGCTACTTGATCATGAGACTTTTCTTGTGATGCATTCTTTGATGAAGTGATAGTGTGTGTGTGTGTGTGTCAATATGTTTAATTTGATCATGAAAAATAGGATTCTTGGCCAAAGCGATAATTGACTTGTTATCGACACAAATCTTTGTTGGATCTTCTTGAGAAAATCTTAACTTGTTCAATTAATTACAAAGTGAAATGGCATGACATACACATGAAGTTATAGTAATATACTCAGCTTCACAAATAGAAAGGGATACAGTTGGTTGCTTCTTTGACATCCAAGTAAAAATAGTGTTTCCCATATAGAACACAAACCCCGTAGTGCTTTTTTTCTCATCCAAGTCTTCATACCAATCACTATCACTATATTCGACAAGCTTGAAATCATTTAATGATGAATAGAATAAGCCAAAGTCCTTGATCCCTTTGATATATCAAAGAATCCTCTTGGCAGCCTTTAAGTGAGTAGTTATTATTTTTTATTTTGAAAGATGCACATAGCAATAGCATTAAAAGAAAAGGGCCTAATACAAACTATTAATATAGTCACACTCCTCCTTTAACAAATGAAGAAAATGAGGAGGAATATGATCCATACAAATATCATCCCAAATAAAACTACTACTAAGAGCACTGTTAGCACAAACATTCGCTAACTTATTGCATTTTCCTATTCACTCAATTAAAAATAATGAGATGAAAATATTTAACGAAAGAAAAAACATCAATACTAATGTTTTACTTGCACACCTCCTACTTCTAAAGACCATCCTGAATATACCTAATAACATTTACATTGTCCACTTTAATTCTAATTCCCTTATACTGCATCATCCAATCTTTGACAACCAATTCCAAGGAGTGAATAACTAACATTTCCAATTGATAAATGTCCCAATGAATACCATTGAATCAAAATACTAATAAATACCTTCCTTTATGATCCCAAAATACACCTCCAATTACAGCCTAAGACGATAATAAGGAATCATCAACATTAACTTTGATCTAATATGGAGGAGGAGGATGCCAAAAATTTTTTAACAATCAAACCGATTGATTAGCACCCCATATGCCCAATTTAATTCAGATATATCCATCTGACAAAGAAATAGAAGAAATCCAACTGAGTTAGCAGTAATAATCAGACTACTATCCTCCTTATCCCCATACACATATTTGTTTCTAGATTTCCAACAGAGAAAAATAGTCCAACAGTAAAGGTTAGCAAGAAATACTTTGTTTGATGCAAATTTTTCCAACGTAATGCTACATTCTTGAAATGACCCAAAAGAAGGAATTTCAAAACCCCATTAATTCAAAATCTGCATGATTCAAACCAACTTTGAACAACTGACCACAACATGTTCATAATCTTCCATCACCATATATCCTCTAGGATATAAATTACCATCTCTTAACCCTCTATGCTTTAAGAATTAGCATGTCAGAATAACATTGTGATGTAGCCTCCACCAGAAAACTTCCATCCTTTGATTAAGCTTAATCTTTTTTATCCATATCCAATACATCTTTACAATTAAATATTGCACAGTTTCCTCAAATGCTAGAGTAGAAAATGATTTACATGTTACCTGATGAATAAGTTCTACTTGGTCTTTTGTGAAATTTGAATCCATAAGGACTTCACAAATCAACCTGATCACTCCTCACTAAAAGACTTCTGAAGCTCCTCTTTATCCCAGACTACATCCTTAATGAAATTATCAAAACTCATATCATCACTCTCTAAAATGGGTACAAAAATAGGCCACTTATTAAGACCTTTATCCAATACCCAAACATTCTTAACCACATTAATTGAATCCCCTGTTGAGATCTTCACCTAACAACAGGTTGTAGAGCTTTTGCACCACTCAAAATAATCCTCCAAGCACTCGAAGAGTTCTACTTAACTTCAGGATTCCAACAGGATGAACCAAATCGGGACTCCATGGTATTATATAACAATGAATCAATATCATTAAGGAATTTCCATTCAAACTTTTCCCTTAATGCTCCCACCTTGCTAACTCATGAATCTATACCACAGTCACCCATTTGAATATGTTTACACAATGCTTCCCATCTCAAATAGTGAAGGCCCTTCCTCCTGTCATTCTTATGCCAAATAAACTCCCTATAAACCTTATCAATTTCAACCAAAATACCATTGGGAACAAGGGAATGAGTGAAAAGAAAAAGTAGGAATCGAGAGAATAACCAACTTCAAAAGCGTAAATTTCCCAGATAACGAAATAAACTTATTGCCCCAAGCATTAAGTTTTCCAATGACTTTATCCAGAATGAATTGAAATTTTGTAGCCATAAATCTTCTCAAGTCAATCTTCATAACCAAGTAATTCATCTATTTAATAGTTTTAAACCCCATCAACCGAGCAATTCTTTTTCTCGTCCTTTTAACATATTTTTCAATGAGGATAATAGATTTTTGATAATTTACCTTCTAGCCCAACCAACTACAAAAGTCCAATACAATACCCCTAATCTTCTTTACCACCTTCACATTAGCTTAAAAAAATCAATATATCATCCACATAAAGAAAATGAGATATCGTCGGAGCGTTTGGATGAATTTTTATCTCAATCTCATTGTCTTCTTATATAAAAGCATTTGATAATAATTTAGAGCATAATATAAATTACAATGGAGATAAGGGAACACCTTAAGGAAAAACACTTATAGCATTGATCCAATTTGAGGAGTTACTATTAATTAAGATAGAAAATATAGAATTCTCCAACAATCCATTTTAAGTTTACAAAATTCAATGAAAAGCCAAAATTGTTCAAAACATGCTCCAAAGTTCTCCACATCATAATGTCATAAGCTTATTCCATATCTATTTTGAATGAAACCAAACCTTTAGAAGATTTAGAAAATCTGAACTTATGAAAAACTTCTTGAGCTATCAAAACATGCTCATATAGAAAATGATCTTTTAAAAAAGCTGAATGATTTTTTGAAATAAGTTTAGGATGTATATATATAAATCTATTGAGGAGAATTTTAGCCACCAATTTATAAATAATTTTGCATAAACTTATTGGCCTAGAACTAGAAGGAACCAAAGGATTATCCACCTTCGAAATGAGCACAATCAATGTATTTTTCCAATTAGAATCCATTTTCCCAGTAGAAAATAATTGCTTGATAGTATTCCAAATATCTGAATTGAAAATGGACTAGTAAACCTTGATAAATGAGTGTGTAATCCCATCATCTCTAGGTGAAACACCACCACCAAGCTAATTTACTGATCCCATAACTTCCTCCATAGGTAAGTCGACATCCAATAGTCTTTTATCATCTTCATTCAGCACACACATAGGGGAAGGCTAACCATTCAACCAACAAACTCTAGCTTGCTACTTATTTGTTGAGATAGTTGCTACTTAGTTTTGCATGTTTGACTTTCTTACAACTTGTATATTTTTTGATGATTCTAAATATTATTGTTTTGATTATTAATTTCTCTTAACATATTTTGAAAGAATTGTTTTGCTATTGTGTGTACTAATATTTTAGGAAAATCATACTCCAGATTTTTAAAGACTTCAAATCAAGATAAGCTTAGAGTGTATTGTGTTGCAATCTATGACCCTTAGTCTGAAATTTTGATGATGACAAATAATGTAGTTTGAATTACTATTCATTGAATACCTTTGATTTCTACTATTGTCTGTGAGTACTAATATTTCAGGGAGATCATAAATTACTCAAGACAATAAGAAGACTCAAGGTTGTATAGAGTAGGAGTGTGAGTTTATAACATTATAATTTTTCATTTATTTTTATCTTTTCTTTTCTTGAGTTTGGCCATAAATTACATATAAGACTGAACAACCATGCACACACACAGGGGGAGAGGGTTTTAAAAATGTAGTTTTTTTCTGTTGATCGTACTATATGAGTTTATATCATACTGTATGATTTGATATGGTTGAAACAACTTTATGTAAATAAGTCATACTGTACATTTTATATTATATTGTACGATGTGTTACTAATCCAAAACCCTATGCACTAAATTAATTTAAGTAAGTTTAATAGTCGTTCGTACTATACAAACATGTTCATACTGTATGATTTATTTTGAATACTTACTTAAATTAACCACTTGATTAGTGGATAAATTAAAGATTAATATCTGATTGGTTATCAAACTGTACGATATTGTTTGTACTACACGATCAGCCGATGCTATTTTTTGATCGTCCCAGACTTCGTACTGGATGATCCCTTGATTTTGACTAATCATACTATATGATGTTGGTCATACCCTATGATGTATAGAGATGAGTTTGAACATCCCGAAAAAAACCTAAATTCTTTTATTTTTTTGAAGAGATACTGTGAGAGGGGAACATGATTAGAGAGTGTTTCCTTGAGAGAGATCTCTTTAGAAGATTTTAGGGTTTATGAGAGGAAGGAGAGGTGGGCTTGGTGAGGGAGAAGGAGTGTGAGGGAGATCACACGATTGCTCTAAGCTTGTTGCACTTTGTTCCTCCTATGGCCCAAGAAGATCTTGTGAGAAGCTCTCTGAGGGGGAGACTCTTCTACATCCGTGTCCTCTAAGGTACTCTGCCTTCTCCAGGAGGGAGAAAAATGAGAAGGTACGCTTTCATCACTAGGAGGGTGACAAAGCGCTTGACACTCTTCCATGCCAGGTTGGTAAAAGTGACGTTTGTAAGGGCTTCTCCGCCTTGCTGAGGGGGCAAAAGGAGAACTATTATTTAGTAGTGAAATTCCTGAAGTGGAGGACTCTGGGGAGTGAACATAGGTCAAGTGACCAAACCATTATAAAATCTTTGGTGTGATTTTTCCTTTACCACTTTTATTTTCGCTTGCATTTTATTTTCATTATAATTGCTTGGTGAAAATTTTGTACAATTTGTTGTTGCAAATTGTGTTCAAGTACTCTCTTCCACATTAGTTAAATTTTTCTGCTTAAAATTTAAAATCATAAAAAATAATTAGAACTCCTATTTATGATTTTTTTATTGCAACAATTTTTCGCAATTCAACCCCCCTCTTGGCACATCTCGTAATTACATATTTTAAATTCAAGTATGTATTTTTCATTTTATTGAGTCTGAGAGTGTGTGATTGTAATTGAGTAATTGAGTACACACACACCGGGAGAGAGTTTTAAAATTCATATTTTTTTAAATTAATCGTATTGTACGATACCCTTTCTACAGGATGACCTGGTCAATTATTTTTCCTAACGAGCAATGGAATGAATAGAAAATGGAAAAAAAAAATTCCAAGTATAAATTGTATGGATGATATTTTTCATTTATTCTAGGATGATCTTCTCTATTTTTGCCAAATGTGAAGATCGTACGGATGATATTTTTTGTTCATCCCAGGACGATCTTCTCTATTTTTGCCAAATGTGAAGACCGTATGGATGATATTTTTTGTTCATCCTAGGATGATCTTCTCTATTGCCAAATGTGAAGTTCATACAAATGATATTTTTTTATTCGTACCGGGATGATGCCCACTAGTTCGTCCTCGAACACTGCTCATACTGACAATATTTTTGTTCATACCTGGATGATGCCCTCTAGTTCGTCCTCAAAGACTGTTCATACGGACGATATTTTCATTCATCCCGGGCCGATGTGCTCTGTTCTGTCTTCATTCATTTCATCCTAACGATTTTTACATACGTGCTTTGAAATTTTCTTTTCATACCTGACAAACACAGTTCATATGGATGATGATCGGGTACAAATAAAGTTTGTACCAATTCATAATGGATTTGTACGCAACAGTTTTTGAACTATTTATATGTATAAAATATGATCGTACAGTACAATCATGGACTATCAAAATTGAAAAATTTAATTTTTTGGACGGATTTTCGTGTCTTTTGTATAGAAGGTCCAATGAAAAGTTACACTTAGTATTTTTGTCATTTGGTCTTCGTGATTTGTGAAGGGAAATCGAAGTAGAGATAGTGAGAGAGTGTTTGAGAGAGATTTCTTCCTAATGGAGCATGAAGGATTCATAAGGTTACTCAAGGGTAAGGATCTCTGTGTATGATTTGTGTTTTTCTTCACTCTTTCTCTTGTCTTTCTAGATTGCACTTGTGAAGATCTTTCAACAAGATCTGGTTCTCTGCCGACACTTAAGAAGTGTGAACAGCCGAAGGTTCTCTGCCTATACTTGGAGAGTGTGAAAGGATGAAGGTTCTCTACCGACACTTTGGAAGTGTGAATAGCCGAAGGTTCTCTGCCTACACTTAGAGAGTGTGAAAGGATGAAGGTTCTCTGCCTACACTTGGAGATTGTGAATGATGAAGGTTCTCTGCCTACACTTCAAGAGTGTGAAAGGATGAAGGTTTTCTTCCTACACTTAGAGAAGTGTGAATAGGCGGCGGTTCTCTATCGACACTTGGTTGGTGTAAAAGGACGACGGTTCTCTGCCGCACCGGGTATTGGTGGAAGAGAGTTTTGTGAAGGCTTCTCTGCATAGTTTTGATACTTTTTCATGTTCAATCTTTTGGAAAAACCTATCAGAACTCCCTTCCACCCAAACACTTAATGGAAGCTGTCTATCCAGCATGATTCGAACACACACTCTAGCAAACTCTCTCCTTCCCCATTGAAACATATTCCCATCTAATAAAAACTGCTTTCCAACTTGAGAAGAAATCCTACAAATATTAATCTCATCCCAACATTGCAAAGGTAGATTAGGCATCCTAATCCTCACCAGAGCTGAAAGGCCTTCTAGAGAATTCAGACAAAAAGATGGTGACCTCTTATCAGTTCCAATAATGTGTCCCTCAACAAACGAAGGCCTTTTTGTCAAAATTGTCTCCACAATAGTTGCTTCATCAAATGAATAAATAACTTAATTTAATCCCAACATACTAAGATAAAATTTTCAAAAATGACTATGTTGTCTTCTTAGCTCAAGACTAATCACATTAAAGGAATATTGTCACTAAACACTTTGGTAACCAAAGTATTTTCCAGATTTTTTTGTATTCACCAATTCATTTCCCAAATGTAACTTCACAGCCTTCCCATCTTCCGTTAAATAAAATCCCAAGTCCAAATTATCAATTTTTGTGTTTGGCTTTCTAGCTTTAATCATGCTGGATTTTCCCACATGTAACTTCCCATCTTCCGTTAAATAAAATCCCAAGTCCAGATTTTATTGTCTCTAAACACTTTGGTAACAAATATTTGGCATCACATTGCTGACAGGATTTACCATTTCAGGAACAAACACTTCATTTTGATCTTGATCAACCATATTTAATTCACCTGAGACATAATAGCAAATATTTTCTAAATCATCTGACTTTAAAGAAAACCCAGCACCAACCCTCTCAGGATTAGGATCAATAACCTTCTCTATAATAATAGAAGAAGTACCCACCACAATTGCACCTACCAAATAATTATCACTTTTACTCACCTGATTCCCAGGACTACCAGGATTTGAATGGCCTAACCTACTAACATGTATCTTCAAGACAGAAGAAGATGAAGCATCTAAATCTAAATTTCCACCAGTACAAAATTTCAAGGATTTAGACATAACAGGTTTAGGGAATTTAAACCCATCATCAATCATCACTTCCTTACCCTTCCCTACCGCATTTAAATCCTTCTTAGCACTCAGCAAACCTACTTCATTAATAACCAAAGGTCTTTCTTTAACACCCTTATTATAACCTCCCATGAAAAAAAAACCCACCTGAACCACCATTAAAAACTTCACCAGATGAATGACCCTAATGATTCAAAGCTATTCATGAATTTCCCAAAGAACCATCAGAGGAAAATGAAAATCTCTCATTATACGCATCAAAGAATCATCAGAGGATGATTAGAGATCATCTACTATTAAGATGGAGCATGAAAAAAAAAAAGAATAGAAATTTTAAAATTAATTTTTTTTCCACTAGGAAACCAGACACTCTCTAACTAGGACACTCTCTCTAAAAGTTCAAACCTTGCTCAAGTGAGTAGTTGTTGGTGCCTCCATATAATGGCTAACAATTCCAATAATATAAAGGATGTCTAGCCTAGTGCAAGTCAGTAGTGCAAGCTACCAACCAAGCTCTTGAAAAATATTGGATTAACCATTTCATTATTCTCCTTTTTTGATAACTTCCCTCCACATTTCATTGGAGCGCTTATGAGGTTGCAATCATTCATATTAAATTAATTGAGTATTTCTTTTCTATAGCTTTCTTGAGAAATAAAGATTCCTTTATCCTTTTTCTTAACTTCAATACTAAGGTAGTATGCCATTTATCCAATCTCCATCATCTCAAACTCTTTAGCCATCACTTTCTAGAATTCTTTAAACATTCTTGGATTACTTCTAGTGAAGATCAAATCATCCACATACATGCACACTATCAAAATATCCTTATCCTTGACTTTTATGTAGAGGGAATGTTCATAAGGATATTTGATGAAATTATTCTCAAGGAAATACTTGTCGATGTAGTTGTTTCATGCTCTGGGTACTTGTTTTAACCTGTAGAGAGCCTTTTTCAGCTTTAAAAGCATATCTTCTTGCCCATTGACTTTATAGCCTGGTGGTTGTTGAATATAGACTTCCTCTTCACATACTCCATTCAGAAAGGCTGACTTTACATCTATTTGATATATTTTCTAGCTATTTTGAATAACCAAAGAAATGATTAGCCTTATAGTTTCAAGTCGAGCAATAGTAACAAATAACTCATCATAGTTGATGCCAATTATGGACCTTCGAAAGGACATCGCCGCCTATAGAGTGGAGAGGGTACATGACTTCACCTCCTCAAGGGATAGAAATGATTGCAGACCTACACACTCCTCACAAATGGGCCAATGGAAGGGAAAATTAGATCATACATATGACTAACAATTGAGGATAGCAGCTCTCACCATTGCACCTCGATGGGTAGTAATATATACAACCTAATTGTAATAATATATTTCCCCCACCCGATACATCATCTCGAGTGGGGTTTAATTAAATCGATTAAAGCCCGTCAAGTGCACTCAAAAAAAAAATTGGTGTCAACAAACGGACTCCTAATAGGTGTGGTGAACAAATTAGTGAACCACTCGTGTTGGCGTTGACCGAATGTGACAAGCAAAAAGGAGTAAGGAGAAATAATAAAGATCATCAAAAGAAGAAAGAGTATTAATATCCTTGCCTGGCCTTATCCTATAGTAAGGGCAGAGTCTAGGAGAGAACAAGGAGCAGAGTGGGAATCGCCAAAAGGTGAAAAAGTAGTGGGATCTTCTTGTAGCCTTACCGTATAGTAAGGGCAGAGCCGATGAAAGAAACAAACTAAAGTAGTAAATAAATTCCCCACTAGACTTACCCTATAATAAGTGCAGAGTTGACGGGAGAGCAAAAGAGCAAAGTAGTCCAACTATCTGCCTAATTTTATCAAAATAGCAGGATAGAAGGTAAAAAGGGATCGTGAAGAATGCCTTCTATGGGCTCTGTTAGGCTCTCTCAATAAGGTAATTCTCTATATCTGTCATACCATTTTAGCTTAACAAATATAGATGGCCTTAATACTCACTTGGTCATTTCAACCAAGTGAATAAAATTTAAGGTCTGGTGCCTACTTGATCACAACAGGGCATCAGAGAAGAAAAAGTTATGAGGAATGCCTCCTCGAGACTTTTTCAGTCTCTCTAAATTAGGTAATTATCTATATCTTACTTTCCATTTCAGTTTAGAAAACATAGATGGGCTCAATACTCACTCGATCATTTCAACCAAGTGAATAAATAATCAAGGTCTTGTGACTGCTTGATCACAACAGGGCATCAAAGAAGAAAAGGTGGTGAGGAATGCCTCCCAAAGACTTTATCGAGCTCTCTCAACTGGGTCATTCTCTACATATATATTTCCATTTCATCTTAGAAAACATAGATGGGCTTGATGTCCACTTGATCATTATAACCAAGCAAATAACAACTCAAGATGGTGGGGTGTGCCTCCCAGGGGCTCTATCGGGCATCCCTATCCATATAATTCTCTATGCCTGCCTTAAAATTTAAGTATAACAAATATAAATGGGCTTGGTTTCCACTCGATCATTTAAATCAAGTGAATAGGGAGTCAGAGTCTGATGCCTACCTGATCACAATAGGGTATCAGAGAAGAAACATTGTGAGGAATACCTCCCAAGAACTCTGTCGGGCTCTCTCAACTGGGTAATTCTCTATATATGTCTTTCCATTTTAGCTTGGCAAATATAAATGGTCTTGATGTCCAATTGATCATTTTAAATAAGTGAATAATGAGTCAAGGTCTAACATCTGCCTGATCACAACTGGGCATCAGAGAAAAAAAGTGGTGAGATATGCCTCCTAGGGACTTTGTCGGGTTCTCTCAAGAGGATAATTCTCTACACCTGCCTTTTAATTTTAGCTTAAAAATATATATGGGCTCGATGTCCACTTGATCATTTCAACTAAGTGAATATTGAGTTAAGGTGGTGGGGTGTGCCTCCTAGGGGCTCTGTCGGGCACCCCTAACCAGGTAATTCCTTACGCCTGCCTTACCATTTTAGTATAGCAAACATAGATGGGCTCGATGTCCTCTTGATCATTTTAATCAAGTGAATAAAGAGTCATTGTCTGATGCCTGCCTGATCATAACAGGACATCAGAGAAGAAAAGTGGTGAGGAATGTCTCCTAGGGACTCTGTCCGGCTTTCTCAACTAGGTAATTCTCTACATTTTCCTTGCCATTTTAGCTTGGAAAATATAGATGGACTTGATGTCCACTTGATCATTTCAACCACGTGAATAACAAGTTAAGGTGGCGGGGTGTGCCTCCTAAGGGCTCTATCAGGCACCCCTAACCAGGTAATTCTCTATGTCTTCCTTACCATTTTAGTATAGAAGACATAGATGGGATCGATGTCCATTTGATCATTTCAATCAAGTGAATAAAGAGTTAGGGTTTGATGCCTGCCTGATCACAACTGGGCATCAGAGAGGAAAAGTGGTGAGGAATGCCTCCCAGAGACTTTGTCAAGCTTTCTCAACCAGGTAATTCTCTTTATTTTCCTTGCCATTTTAGCTTGGAAAATAATGGGCTCGATGTCCACTTAATCATTTCAACCAAGAGAATAAGGAATCATGATAGTGGGGTGTGCCTCCTAGGGGATCTATCAGGCTGCCCCCAACTTGGGAATTAAGTAAGTAAGTGGCCAACTACCTGCTTAACCTTCTTGAGGTATCAGGATAAAAGGCGAAAGTCACCTCGACATTAACCTAACATAGATTTATGTAGGGATGTGGGGAAGAAAGTAAAGGTAATTATAAAACATTTAGTGAAAAAGTTAATTAAGAGATTTCAAACCGACTTCTAGTTATCTCGTGGTAGATGACAAAACATCGTGGCCATAGGTAACCAAATGCCAGTGAAATTCTATAAACAACTTTATCAAAAGATTTAAAGTAATAAAAATGGGGAATTTAAGCTCTTTGAGAGTAAAGCTGGGTTCCACCTACAATAAGGGTAATCGGTTTTACTCTACTTAGAGCTTCTCTCTCTATATATTTTTTATCACATCAAAAATTATAAAGGAGAAGGAGAAAGGGGAGAAATTGAGCTCTTAAAGATTAAAGCTGGGTTCCACCTATAATAAGGGCAACCATCTTTGCTCAACTATGAGATTCCTCTCTTTTTATCATATATTATTTTATTATATGTTCAGAATTAATGATCGAAACACAAAGAGAGGAAAGTAGGATTGGCTTTGATAACCCAGGCCATGTTTGCCACATGAATAAAACTGGGGAGAGAGTCATTAGATATGATTTGGAAAAGAATTAAAATATTGTCTTTCATAATCTAGGCCACACTTATGGATGCCAAGTGAAACTAGGGAGCATAATCATAGTGAAATTAATGTAAGAATAGAATTTTTATATAGATAGTGGATCAACATCACCTCACTAATTAGCATGGATGGGGGTGGACCCAGTATCTCATCTCAAAAAGGTTTGAATGAATGGTTTTGATAGTCTAGACTACACTTTGGGGTGAGAAGCAAAATTGGGTTGTACAGACATAAGCACTAATATTCCTATGGTGTATTAGCTTATCGCCTTAAAGGACAACCTTATACTCTTCATAATGAACATTATGTGGTACATGACAAATCATCGTGGCCACACAGACTATAGAAAAGTAAGAGGGTTCCTTTTAGGAGGTACATATATAAAGGGGTATTTATAGGAGGTAGGAGGCTCCTCTTGCGATGTACAAGACTCAGGCATAGTACTTTTCAAGTACTGCTTGTTGATGGCAGGCATGGCGTGAATGCCATTTGCATCAATAAGAAGGTAGGAATCACCTTCGTAGGATCATCAGGAAGCCTTCCATATTTAAATACTCAATGAAAAGATCTCTTAAATTTGACTCTTCTTCAATATCCAACATTGTGAGTGACTGATAGGGAGAAGACAAGTATGCGAGGCATTGGGCCTGATAACACTGGATAATGATAGAAAATGGGTTTCCAGTTGGGTCAACCAATTCCTTTGCTAACATGGCCAATGTATCTACTTTAATATTTGCAGATCAAAGGATTTTAGCCAAAGTTACTTCAAGAATTAAATACAGGAGCTCCATTTCCTTATTGTGATAAGGCAAGAGCTCTGGCTTAAGTACTTTGTAAACTCCTGCTCTTGATTTATAATCAATTGGGAGTCTCTAAAGATTTTTACCTGCATAATGTTCATCTGAATGGTCAGCTCTAATTCCAAAATCAGAGCTTTGTATTTAGATTCATTGTTAGTATAAGGTTCTGAAAAGACTATAAAAGTAGCGAAGAGTGTGACCTTTAGGGAAAACAAAAATGAGGCCCAAACCTACCCTAACTATGGGAGTTTCATTTAGGTATAAGGCTTTAATGAATAATGCACCATCAAAGTAGATCTCCCATGTAGGAAAATCCTCATCCACACTCATGATTAATTGATCAGGTATATCATCATTGAGTGGAGAATTTATAGGGATCAGGTGAGTAGAAAGAAAGTTAGGTAGAGCCTATCCTTTGATGGCCCCTCGAGGGACAAAGGTAATATCAAACTATAGTAGGATCATAGACCATCATGCTAAATGACTTGAGAGGGTCAGACAAGTCATCAAATACTGTAAAGAGTTGACTCGTGAGATTAGGTTAACCTTATGCGAAAGCATATAATGCCTTAGCGTCTATACCACGAAGATCAAAGCTAATAATTGTTTTTCCATCGCTGGGAACTTAAGTTCTACATGTATTAACCATTTGTTAAAGTATTATAAGGCATTCTTCTTTCCTTCCTCATTCTCTTAATCCAACAGTGCACTGGGAGATTCATCCAGAGCAAAAGTGTAAGAATCAACGGCCTACCTGGGATGGGTGCAGCTAAAAAAGGGGGGGTTCATCAGGTAGCACTTTATACTATCAAAAGCCTCCTGTAATGCTAATCCTAGTGAAAACAAACATCCTTCTTCACTAGAGCAGTGAAGGAATGACATATACTATAAAGGTTGGAGAAAACTCTTCGCAAGAAAGTGAGTTTACCCTTGAAGGATCTCAACTGGGTAAGACTCTTAGGGATTTCAAATCCACTATGGCTTTGATCATAGAAGGGTCTATCTCAATGCCATGATAGTGAATTATAAACCCTAAGAACTTTCCTACACTAACTTCAAATACACATTTTAAAGGATTCATTTTTAAATCAAACTTACACAGGTGTTCAAAAATGATTCGTATATCTCATAAGTAATCTCCATAGACCTTGCTTTTGACTACCAAATCATCCACAGAGAATTCAACTTGCTCGTATATCATCTCATCAAAGATAACAGTCATAGCATGTTGATAGGTGGCTCTAGCATTCTTTAGATTGAAGGGCATCACCTTATAAAAAAATATACATATAGGTGTACAAAATGCAATAAACTTCTCATCCTTGGGGTCCATCTTTATCTGATTATAACTAGATGAACCATCCATGAATGAGAAAATGCTATGGGATGATATTATATCCACCATAAGCTCCAGGATAGGGAGAGGGAAATCATCCTTAGGACATGCCTTATTCAAATAATAGAAGTCAATACAAACATGAATCTATCTAGTTTTCTTCCGAACTAAGACAATATTGGCAAGCCAAGTAGTGTATTTCTTTTCCCTAATGAATCTAGCTTCTATAAGCTTCTTAGTTTTAGCGATCAACTATTATTCAATCTCTAACCTCATCCTTCAAGGTAACTGCTTAACAAGGACTGCATCAAGCTTAGAGACCAATTTATGGACTGCTACCTCTAGATCAAGATCGGGCATCTTAATGTAATTCTAAGCAAAGAAATCCTTAAAATCTAAGAGTAACTGGATGTAATCTTAAGCCTCTGAGTCAGACAATAAAGTACTATGAAAAATAGGCCTAGGATTTAACTCATTGCCTAAGTTTAGCTCACACAGTTCATCCATGGCAAAAGCAATGCCATCTTTAAACTCCCTTAGAGCATCAAGAACTTTGTTTTCATCATCATCCGGGTCTTCTTCATCAGCAAGATAATTAATTGAATAAGAATGAGAGATGATATAAATATTGGCACTAGTAGACCAACTTTCTCCTATATAATCCACACCTTTGAGGGCTCAAGAGAAATCAGTCCGTCAAATACGGGTTTGCTGTATAGCATGTTCATCAGACCAAGTATAATGAATAAGACCCCACTCTACGTAACCCCCTATAACAGTGGAAATTTAATGAGGGGCACTCATAAACTCTATATCCATAGTGGTCTCCTCTAGACCTAGTGGGGCAGTTATACTATGGGATAAAGAGGCACACTTCCTAGACCGTGTTAGCCCAAATGTCTTGTACAGTGGAGGTATAGGGTGTTCACTAGTCTATAGTGAACTATTACCACAAGTGGAAGGAGAGTCAAAAGGTCTTTGATAGGAATCCTCAATTCTCATTCCACTCATCTGATGGGAAATAGGTTATCCACTAGTAGTCTGATGTCGAAAGTCTTCCTCCTCATATGAGCTATTATTAATAACTAATCCATCCTCAGATATCAGATACCTATGAAAGGTAGGAAATGAATCATAACCAGTGAAATTTGGAGGTAATGAAGAGATTGAATGATGAAAGACATCGATCATTTCATCATCTGAAGAGTTAGACTCGATAATCAAAGAGGAAATATAAAGGTGTGGGGGGAGGAGTCTGAGTTTCATAGTTCCATGGTTGTGGGTCGACTCTCTATCCCTACCTCTACCTCATCCTCCCCTACGTCTACAAGGGGGAATGTCGTGCCTCACTGTACACTAGAAAGGAGCTCTATCAGAATTTAGTTGAAATACCTAACTCAATACTAACCTATGATAGATCCTATACTAGGCATTATATAGGACTGTATACAACACTAGCAGGTATCACTGGTGACTAAGTAGGGGGAAATCTATAAGTCTTGTTAGGTATAGTGTTATCGTAAATAGAGACCTCATGCATGAAAAAGGGCTTGGTATCTCCATAAATGGTATACTCAACATTATTTCTCATATACTTCATACATTGGTGCAAGGTAGAGGGCACCATTCCATACTCGTAGATCCAAGGCCTTTCTAAGAGAGGCCTATATGAAGTATCAGCCTCAATCACATGAAACTTTGCATCAATTAGAAAATTTTCAAACTTTAGAGGCAGGGTAATAAACCCTAAAGCAGTCTAGCCTTGGTCATTAAATTCTTTCAACATAATCTTATTGAAAGTGAGCTTCAAGTGACCTAGGGAGAGGCCCTTTAAAGTTTCATATGTAAGGATGTTTACTGAAGCCCCTTGGTCGATGAGGTCCATGTTCAACTCATAATCATTGACTTCAATAGTGACATACAAGTGAGGGTTGTGATCAGAAGTTCCTAAAAGAATGTCACGAATTGAAAAGGTAATGCATGACATCTCTCCCAAGTGGCATGCATTCCCAATAGAATCGAAAGCAAAGAAAGCTTGATAGAACTCTGGTTCGAGTAAGACTTTCACTAGTGTCTCTCATAAGTTGAGGGACATCATCAAAGTGTCATAGACACTAAAAAAAGAAGAAATTTTCCATAGATGCGCCAACACATTATAGTCGACCTCTAGCTGAGGGCCTTTCCCTTTCTCCTTAGATTGCTCTTAAGAGAAACGGGTAGGATCATCCTACTTGGTAACAATGTTTTTATCTTTTTCTTTTATATTTTTTGCCATTTAGGGTGGAAGGACCTTCCTTGAACGCATGTAAACTTCCTCTATTGAGTCATCCTCGGTAGGAGATTCACTTGGATTTAGGGTGGTGGCTTGTGCTAGCTCAAAAGAGGGTGATTGGAGTAAGTTCTCATATTCAGCTTTTGAATACATGTAATAACCACCCTCTAGAATAGTAAAAACTGATTCATCTTCGTATTCAAACTCATCTTCATATAAAGGATCATTTGTATCATCAGAAGTATGTAAAATATGAAAAGAGCGAGTACTGGGAAAAGTAGAAGTAAAAGCAAGAGCAGAAAACCAAAAATAGCCAGAATCACCTTCTTTTATT
This sequence comes from Dendrobium huoshanense, assembly GCA_016618105.1. Taxonomy (NCBI): domain Eukaryota; kingdom Viridiplantae; phylum Streptophyta; class Magnoliopsida; order Asparagales; family Orchidaceae; genus Dendrobium; species Dendrobium huoshanense. The sequence continues at coordinate 17,156,952 of CM028350.1, forward strand.
ATTTTATTATTAATCGAAAGGAGAACAAAGTCCTTCAGCGTAAGTGCTGAAAGGAACCATGTCTTCCCTTTTGAAGTTACAACAATTTTTTTCTTTTCATACATCTTTTGAGTACATAAAACAGAAGAAGAAATTTGCTCAGTAAGCACTACAATAGAAGAAGAAAAAGAAGGAAAATGTGCTGGCGTAGTAACTAGGGCGGCAATTGTCAAATTGTCCTGGGGAGGCCTCCTCTCAACTGCCACTGAACTCCTAACTTCCTGGCCGATCATCTTCTTTATCTTCCGAGAGAGTGCTAGCTATCACTCTCCCTCGAAACCTCTGGGTGACCTACTACCACTACCCTGACTTCCACAACTACTGCCACTACGGCTAGAACTAGAGATCATCTAAACTATCTGAATGGTTTTGTCCTAGGGCTGCACTAAGTCACTATCATGCAGATGAATTTTCCCACTGGCTATGATCCTCTCAACTTGTTCTTGAACACATATCATTTTTCCAAAACATGCCTGACATATCTATGGTAGGGATAATAGAGTGGGTGGTTTGTCTGTCTCTCCTTCCCCACTCTATTATTATTTGATAATTTCAGGATATTTTTCTTAATAAGGAACTTGAATATCTTTCTCAAAATTTCTCTTTTAAAGGGATATTCCTTACTAAGTTTTTTCTATAGGTACTGTTGGGCCTCTAGGGTCCTATGAAAAGGCTTGGACTGCATTACCGGATGACTGGGTGAGTACGACTACTGTAGAGGTAGTGAACTAACTACGGGCCTCTTGCCCTTATCCAGTATCCCATGAGTACTATGTACCTCCACTTTTCTAAGAGGAGGTGCCCCTGAAGACTCCTGCCACTAAGGTCTGCATGAAGGATGACTCTTAACCGTAGGAGGGACTACATCGGGTATGCTATCTTACAAGCTAATAACCTTCATCAATAGTTTATGGAAGATTCTAATACTAAAATTGTTAAGGTAGGGAGCTATGAGACCGTCAATGTTCTTTAATAGGATCTCCACTATATGTTGCTCTTGTAACTTAGGCTCACACTACAGGCTAAGGTTCCTCCATCTAACTATGTAATTTGGGAGACTCTCTTGAGGGTGCTGTCTAGCTACAACTAACTCTCCAACTGTGACCCGATGTTCTACACTGACAAAACTCTAAATAAAAAGCTACTCTAACTTTGCAAAGGTGCGATCTGAGTCATTGGAGAGGTCAGCATACCAAGTAAAGGCCACCCCAACTAGGTTGCTAATAAATAGTCTCAACATCAGTGCATCATTCCCCCCTATATTGTAATATATGGCCCGATACTACGCCACATGTCACCTCAGGTTCCCAAACCCATCAAAAACTCTGATACATGGGGGAACAAAACCATAAGGGTTGGGCTCCCTCTCGTACTCAACCGGGTTGGGCCTCCCTCTACTAATAACCTATCCAGCCTTCTTGGAGAAAATCACCTGCTCAACCTTTTAGGCTATCAAATTCTGAATCTATCCCGCTAATAACTATGCTGACTGACTCTAAACTACGATGGTAGCTAGTGTAGGTGGGATTTGCACTAGCGGGGGTACTGTGGTCTCATCCATAAATGTAGTAGGAGTGGCTATAACTGTTATCTAAGGCATTTCCCTTAGTGCTATCAACTTGGATCCATCACCGCCATGGCCTTGATCATCTCTTCCATCTAAGTCTATAAGTGTAGAACGGTAGCCTCTGTATTAACTGATCTGTGAGACCCACCCACCTCAAGCTCTCCCTACTCTTCATCATCCTCAGGCTATCTCTGCTCATCTAAGTGACCTCGAAAGGTAACCATATAAACTTTGTGTACTGGTAAGTCCTCGTCTAACTCATCATCGAGTAAGTCCTCCTCGATGAAGGTCTAACGAAGCGCTTCTTTGTATGGACTTGGTGAACCATCAGAGGAAGCTATAAAATCTGCATCACAAACCATCGGGACCACCTCGGACCCAAAAGGAACAATAGAATCAAACTGCTCAACTACCTCTGCTGGTTGCACTGTCTCAATAGGGGTATCCGACTGTCATCATCTCCAAACTCACCTCATATGGAGGGGGATAGAAGAGGCTACTGGCTATTTAGGGGCCACAACTACTGAATGGATCTGAGCTCTAGTATACTATAACAGTTATCTTGATCCATGACGATGAGGGTGTTGTCCAACACTAGGGGTAACTGTCTATGGTCAGACTGCCGGAGCTAAACTAACTGGCTGCCTAGGTGGCTATCCTGTTTGTCACCTATACATCTATCTCAAGGTCTATCTCTATAACTGAAAGGATGCCTGAGAGATCTTGCAAAATATTCTCTCTCGACTAACAGGCCCTTGACCTCATACTAAGCGGATGATACTTTAAGTTTGGTCAGTATCGTCTATAGGGAAACTAGCTCAGGGTAAAGTAGTGGTAATATGAGTTATTGCCGCAATGTGAGTAACATCCTCCTCATTACCACTATGTGCCATTAGAGAGAAGCGTCCTCCATAGATTGCTTCTATCTCATGCGCTACCACAATGGCTGGGGTAGTCAGTGCTAAAATTGGTTGTAGATCTCGCTTCACGAGGACCATTCTCCTTTGAACGGGCTCTCAGTGAGACACTACCTCTGCCATTATCAGTCTATCTACCTCAAACACAGCCAAATGTAATCTCCTATTTCTATTCCTCTGGGCCCTTCTCCCAAGGCCAGAGGCAGAGGAGGAAGGAGCATCTGAACCCACTACCTGGGTGACCGGGGGAACATAAACTACATGAAGTGTCGGAGTCTGCTCGGTGGTCTTAGGGAGATAAAGCCGAGAAAACATAGAAGCCCGACGGGCGGAGCGAAAAGGATCCTCAGTCTAGGCACCCCTCTTCCTAAAGGAAGGAGGGGGAACCTAAACTCGAGCTGCCTCCACCATAACAATAGGAGGAGCGACAACTAGCTCCCCGCACTGAGAGGCCAGAGCAATCTGCATAATAGGTATAATAGCTATGGGTCTCCTAATAATTGGATGCGTAGGAGGAATCGGGAGTGGCCTTGACACTGGCTGCCTAACCACAATGTGCACTGGCTGCGTAGGAAGGGGAACAAGATGAGCAGGTCTCAGGCTATCTACCGAGCCACTAGTCATCCAGAAGGGCGCCTGGCTACGTGTCTTCTCCTCTATGGAGGAGAGAATGCAGCAGCCTCAGCCGAGGTCGGCCCGCCAAGAGTGATGAAAGCCGAGTCTGTGAAGGAATCAAAAGTGATAACTCCAATGGGTGGACTAGTCAACAGAGACTTAGGGAGAGTCACCTATGTATCTTAGCCTAAGAAAAAAATCATAGAGGAAGTACGTTAAGCCATGACACTGTTGCTAAAATAACAAAGAGAATTAAAAATATTAGTAAGAATTGATAAAATAAGAGAATTTGATAGGGTACATAATGGCCTAGAAGGCGAGAAGGAAAGGGACCATAGCTTGGGGAAAACCCTAGCTAAGCAGGGAACTTAATAAAGAAAAGGATCCTAACTAAGTGTAGCATGAACCTATTCAAAGGAGTGCCAATCATAGAGTACACACAAGAAAAAATAATATGGGATCGAAAGATGGAGAGAGAAATGTGTCCCACTGTGGTTGCTAGAAACCTATGAACCTCTGAAAGGACACCGCTGGCTACAAAGTGTAAAGGGTATATAACCGCACCACCTCAAGGGATAAAAATGATCACAAACCTCTGTGCTCCTCCTAAATGGGCCATTGTAAGGGTAGATTAGATCTTACATACGACTAACCATTGAGGATAGCGGCCTCGCCAGCGCACCCTGATGGATAGTAATATATATGACTTGATCGTAATAATGGATTTCCCCCATCTGATACATCAGCTTGAGTGGGGTTTAATTAAATCTATTAAAGGTCCTCGAATGCACTCAAATAACAATCGAGGTCAACACCCACTATTTAGCTATAACCTTTTACCACTAATCTTGATTTAGATTTCTCGATTTCTTCTTTAGTATTCTTCTTTCCTTAGTATACCCACTATACAACAATTTCCTTGTGTCATATTGGAAGTGCAGTTAGCTCCCATGTATCGTTCTTCTTAATTGCCTTAATTTCTTTGTTCATTACATCCTTCCAACTCTTACTTTGTGCAGCTTCTTAAAAATTCATGGGTTTATAATCGGCAAAGAGGCAAAAGAGAGTGAGATCGTCTTGATTCTCAGTTACCTTATAGACTTCATATAAACTTCTAAAGTGTGGTACTTATTTGCTTAACCCTTCACTTGAAGATAGTGGGCCATCTTGAGTACTTGTAGTTTGTGGGGTTATGGGCTCATCTCTTTCTTGATCCATCCTTGGCTGGTCAACCTCTTCATCCATAAAAAGGTTGTAATGAACATCATGTGGGTCCCAAACCTATTCTCCTTCTTTATTGAAGATAACATCATGATTGATGATTGTCTTCATAGTGTTTTAATTATATAACTTGTAGCTTTTTGAGCTGCAGTCATAACCAATGAAAATGTACTTCTTACTCTTATCATCTAGTTTACTCATTGCCCATCAAGTATGTGCACATGGGCTATGCTTCTAAACACTCTTAGATGAGAAATATATAGCTTCCTTCCACTCTATGCTTCCCACAATGTCATTCCCCACACACTTCTTATTGGTGATTGATTGTATAAGTAAACCACGGATACAACAACTTTGGCCCAATATTTCATAGGTAGCCTCTTACTCTTAATCATACTTCGAGTTATATCAAGGATAGTTCAATTCTTTCCTTCTATTATACCATTTTAATGAGGAGATCTTGGTATAGTCATTGGTCGACATATTCCATTGGCTTCACAAACTTCTTAAAATTCTTTTGAAGTGAACTCCCCTCCTCAATCAGATTGTATAGCTTTGATCCCAAGGCCGCTTTCTTTCTCCACCAAGGCTTTAAGCTTTTTGAATACTTTAAAGACCTCTAATTTTTGCTTCAAAAAATATGCCCAAGATTTTCTTGAAAAATCATCTATGAAGATAAGGAAATAGTTATTCTTACCAAGAGAACTTGGCTTGATTGGACCACATACATCAATATGTATGAGTTCAAGTGGTTGTATGCTCTTGAATTTGAATCCTTTGGAAAGATCTTCTTGAATAGCTTCTCGAGCAAGCAACCTTCATATATTTGGTCTGGGTGATTAATGCAGGGTAGACATCTCACCATTTTCTTCTTTTATAATAGCTCCAGTCCTCCAAAATTAAGATGCCCATATTAAAGATGCTAGAGCCAAGATGGGTCTTTGTAATAAGCTTTGAGACACTTAGCAATATTATTTTGAATATTGAGCAAGAACATTCTATTCATTGACATTGATATCTTTATAATTAGGTTGCTTATAATTTTTCTTATAGAAGGGCTTTTATCTTTCAAATGAATATCATAAAATTTCTCTAAGAGTTAACCCAGGCTGAAGATATTACTCTTCATATTTGGCACATAATAGACATTAGAAAGGAATTGGTGCTTTCCATTCTTCAATTGGATAAGAATATTACCTTTTCCCTTCACAGCTACATTGGACTCATCTCCAAAGGATACATTACCACTCACTAATTCGTCAAATTCCACGAACATGCTTTTTCTTCCACATATATGGTTATTTACATCAGTGTTCAGATACCATGTGTTATCTTCAACTTTTTCATTCTCCTTATATGTCAATAGCAAAGTGTCATCTTGTTGACTTCTCTCTTCTATATAATTAGCCTTTTCTTCAACTTTATTGTTATTGGGAGTTCAATATTCTATAGTGTAGTGGCCAAATTTTTTATATTTGTAGCACATCACTTGTGATTTGTCATACCTTTGTCTTGGTTTTCCTCTTCCACACCCTCTTATTGAAGTTCCACCTTGTCCAAAATTTGTATTGTTGTTCTTTTCAATGTTAAAGCTCCACCCATATCCGCATCTATTACCACGGCCTTGTCCTCGACCACGACCTCTTCTTTGTAGGCTTCTACCATACGCAAGGCTATCTTCTTTAGCTGAATTAATTTGTGTCTTCAGGAGTTGTTAGGTGATAACTTACTTGTTTTTTTTTTCTTTTCTTTATAGTCTTGTAAGGAACCTAGGAGTTGCTCGATTATCATAGCCTCTAATTATTTAGTTTATTCAATAATGGCAAAAATATGATCGAACTTTGAATTGAATGATTGAAGGATTTTCTCTATAATCCATATATCTTCTAGCTTCTCATCATTTCTTTTTAATTGATTAGAAATGGCTAAGACTTTAGTAAAGTAGTTAGAAATGACTTCTACTTCTTTCATATGTAAGGCTTTGAAGTCACCGCTTAATGTTTGGAAACACATCTTCTTGACTTGTTCCTCTCCTTTGTAAGAGGTTTGAAGCTTCTCCCATGCCTTTTTAGTAGACTTCGCATCAAAAAGCTTCTCAAAAGCATCATCATCTAATCCTTGCAAGATTAAATAGAGAGCCTTCTTGTCTCTCCTCCTTGAATCTCTTAAACTATCCTTTTGAGCTTGGGATAAAATTGACTCATCTTGTGGCTCCTTGTAGCCTTTCTCTACCATCTCCCATACATCTTGCACTCCAAGAAGGTCCTTCATCTTGATTATCCAATTGTCATAGTTGTTATTATTGAGCATTGAGACTTGGAAGGGATCATACCATTGCTCACCATCTCTTTGGAAAGAAACTTTGGCTCTAATACCACTTTGTTGGAAAATAAGAGGTTATTATAAGAGGAGGAATTCTAAAAGAGAAGAGGAACACTTATCAAACTCACTTTTATTACACTCTTGAACTTCTTTATTCTACTTCAAACAAAACTCAAAGACACCACACCTATTTATACTAGTGACTCCTCCATTAGGATTGTGCTAACACATTTCAATCCAATGGCTACTATTGACTCTCTAAAATATTTTTCTATCTTCATTTACAAAAATCATTAATTACATATTCTAGAATTCTCTAAATAACTCTTTTAGAATGTTTTTCTAGAATACTCTAAAACGTTCTTCATAAAATAAGACTATAGAATTTTCTAAGGATTTTTCTAAAGTATGGGCTTAATTAAAAAAGCCCACAAAATTAAAAGGCCCAATTAATCAAGTTTAATTTTCAACACGCTTTACATGCACTTTACTTGTGATTTTGTTGCACTTGGATTAGTTTCATGGACACATTAAATATATAAAGTAAAAACTAAATACAATTGAATATATACATGTCCACACCACATGTCAACATTTTATTGGAGTCCGGACGTACCTCTGCGTCTGGTTTCTACACCTAATAATTTATGTACTTCTTGGACATTAATTTTATAGCACTTCAAATGGAAAAAAAAATTATAATGGGAATATAATATACGTGGCCACAGAAGTAGCTGAAAGCACACATAATCGGTCGATCCACTATGAGCACTGGTGTGCTGTAGGTGTTTGACAAATTGCATAGTAGGTACGTTGCCAGCCAACAAAATAAAGTTTGAAGGAGCTTGCAATTAAATCCTTAAACTTGAATTTAATAGGTGAAAAATTATTTGCATTTTTTTTTCTTTTTTTAATGTCTTATCAGCTCGAACGACTAAGCTCAATCTAATAATTTAAATAATTTCTCCATTGAATTTGTGGGAGATCAAAAGACTCGGAGCTGGATACTTTTCAACTAAACGTTAACTATTGTTTTTCCGCATTCTGTATCCTCTTTGAAACTTCCGCATTCCAAATAGACCACTCACTGTTCAACCATAATGGCTTCACCTTCTAAAAAGGCAACTACGTCATTCTCGTTTTGCTCATCTTCAAAGAATTTTTTTTTTTTTTTTGTATTTAGTGTCTACATTTATGGTTATTAGAGTTTAGTGTACTTGCATGTTATAATAACTGAGTATGAATTGTATAACAACTAGGTATGAATTACATAATAACTTCATATGTGCTGCGTAGTTGTCTATAAAATGCATATGAGCTGCATAAAATTGATTATGACTGCGTAAAGTAAACAAATTTTTGAGTTTAGAAAATTCATTTTTTATGGTTTACTGTATATTTTGTTACATATTTTGCTACATATTCGTTGCATTTTGGCTACGCATTGGCTACATATTAGCTGATTGTGTAATGGTTGCATATTCGATTCATATTGGGTGTGTATTTTGTTCTGAGTATTGGTTGCATTTGGTTTGTCTATTTATTGTGTATTTTCTATATTTTTGTTATTTTTTTAAATCCTCATGCACTGTTTATTTATTGATTGTTTCTTTGTGATTTTCATAGAGCAATGTTCGTCCTCTTACTTATTGAAGCTATTTGTCAACATTCAGGACTATCTGTGACAATTTTGATGAGATAATTAACAAAAATGTCAAGAAGACCTTAAAAAGATTAAACATATACCAATTTCTTTAGTTCCTATCCCTCCAACAGAATGTCCTACTCATCTACCAACTGCTTAAATTACAAGACATTCCTCAACAGTTCTTTATAATCAAGGGTCATGTCATATAATTTACAACTGATGGAGTGACTCTTTTGCAAGGTTGTGAAAACCATATTGGATAATGAATCGGTAGAAGGAGCAGTTCACAGTTCGACCGGTCAAACTAGGGTCAAACCGAATGACGTGATAAATAAAATTTAGATGACATAAAAATCATATAATAATATAATAGGAGCTTTAGCTTTTTTAGTCTCACATCACTTGGGAGAATTTTCTTTGAAATGCTTTTACTTTACTAGTTTTATAGATGGTTATCATCTCAATGATTCCCTTTATTATATCTCATTTTAATATTTTTTTATCTATTTTTAATGATGTTAATTTCATAAATTATTTATTTATTAATTTAGTTAATTATAATCACTATTAAAATATTTTAAAATATGGCAAAAATTTCATTTTATTTGTACATCTAATTAACTTCATTTATTCATTTAAATACTTGACATTTTTTATTTTGTTTAAATTAATTGCATTTAAGTAAGAGTCAATTGGTGCATTTAATTATATTTATTTATATTATTTCTTAATATATATATATATATATATATATATATATATATATATATATATATATATACTACTACTACTACTACTACTACTATTATATATAAAAGTCGCTTGAATTTTCTTCCATATCAAATCCCTTTTTATTAGTCAAATTAAATCCTAATCTTTCATTTTAATGAATTTAATTAAATTGATTAATAAATATAATTTTATTCTTATCAAATATAGTGTATTAATTATCATTATTGAAATATTAATTCTTCATCTAACCGAAAATCTTCATCTTTCCTTAACCTAATGGTATTCTGTTGCAAACCTTCGCATTCTAAATCCTAACCTTTTATTTCAATTATTTTTGTTGTAGACTAGAATATACGTGGCTATAGAGTTTTAATTGTTCATCTTAGCGTTATACGGATATCCAATTCACACACAGAGAACACAAGATTTTTAACGTGGGAAACCCTTGAAAGGGGAAAAACCATGGGGCCTAGCCCAGTTGAAAAGATTTCACTAGAACTTGAGTTGGTTAATATGGGCTGATTCGTCTCTAAGGATGATCAGATTACAAGTAGCAATTGTACAATAGAAGTCCGAGTGTCGCGTAATGGTCTGGAAGGACTTCAGGCCTTAGATGATGATAAGGCAGAAACTTCGGGCCTTAGATGAAGGTCTGGTAAATGTGAGAATCTTCAATGGTGGCCTGGAAAATATGAAAGCTTCAAGTGAAAGACTGGCAGGGCGTAGAGCGTCAGGTGATGATCAGGCGGAGTGATGGCATTAGGTGATGATCCGGTGGAGCACAGGGCGTCAGGTGGTGATCCGGCGGAGTGATGGAGTTAGGCGGTGGTCCGATGGAGTGACTACATTAGGCGGTGGTCCGGTGGAGCACAGGGTGTCAGGTGGTGGTCCGGCAGAGTGACGGCGTTAGGCGGTGGTCCGGGGGAGCACAGGGCTTCAGGTGGTGGTTCTGCTGAGTGACGGCGTTAAGCGGTGGTCCAGTGGAGCACAGGGCGTCAGGTGGTGGTCTGGCGGAGTGACGGCGTTAGGCGGTGGTCCGGTGGAGTACAGGGCATCAGGTGGTGGTTTGGCTGAGTGACGGTGTTAAGCGGTGGTCCGGTGGAGCACAGAGCGTCTGGTGGTGGTCCGGCGGGGTGACAGCGTTAGGCGGTGGTCCAGCGAAACTCCGGCGATGGTCGAGGAGGCTAAGAAGTAAGAGCAATCTCCGATCTCTCTCTTTTTTCCTTAAGCTCCGGGGAGTCCTCTTTCAAGACAAGAGGGGGCTCTATTTATAAATTTTGGGAATGGCATAGCCCGTAAATAGGTGGAGGATCAAGGGTTAGTTGGGAGTGGTTGAATGGACGGTCGATCTTGAATCCTATGATTATGCACCGTTCGTTGGATATTTGAAGGTCTTATAGATGTCGGAATTCAGTGATCTTAGGCTCGTTGGATTTGACTCGTCGAGCCGTTCGATTCGAGTATAAGCTTGTAAAAATCGGAGCTTTTTTGGTAACTCAAATAGTGTTATGAAGCTTCCAACAGCGCTTTGGGTCCTTGATTTGGACACATTTGGACTCGGATTAAGTCGAATTTGGAGTCGTTGGATTCGTATTTCCGAGACACTTAGTTTGACTGTAAGTTTGTTGAAATTGGAGTTCAGATGGTATCCGAATTAATTTTTAAAGTTTCCAACTTGATTTTGCTTTGAGATTAGTGCCCAATCAAGATAATTTTTGTATGATATATCAGTTGCCCCCCTATTTTTGGACGTCAAAAATCTAGGAGTCCAAAAATATGCAGTGTAGCCGGCAAAATTTTATTTATTTATTTATTATTATTATTATTATTATGTGACTTGAATGTACTCTGATCGTGGGTTTAGAGGTACCAAAACACTTTAAAAGTGTAAAAATTGAGCCCAAAACGTCGAAAAATGGTTTCGGGGACCCAAAAATGTCCAATCTGACGTGGCCACAACACAGATCGTGGATGACGTGGCACCCATGACCTATTGGGTTATGGCTGATGTGGCCACGACATGCAGGATCATGGTTGATGTGGCAATGCCATGCAGGACAGATTGATGACATGGCAATGCCACATATGGCGGATCGGTAACATGGCGCCCATATGCAGGATGGATTGATGATGTGGCACTAACGTGGCTGATGACGTGGCACCCGAATTTTTTTTTTTTTTTTTGCTCACCCTTCTTCCTATAAATAGGCCCCCCTTGGACCTAATTCTCTTTGTGAGAAATAGCTTTCTTCTTCTTCTTCTTCTTCTTCTCTTCTCGGTGCTCTTGCTATACTGGAGGCCTTCCCTTGCCCTTGGACAGTTGGTATTCATTATCCAATAGCAGGGCCCCTCCTTATACTGGAGTAATGTCGGGCGACCACTTTCCTTCTAGAGATTCTACGGTCAGGGGAAATCTTGTCGTCCCACCTGATGGTAGGCAGAGGCCTGACAAAGGAGCGAGGGTAGATGATCTGGCATCCACCGTTATAAGTGATTCTTTGATTATTCTTCATAAGAAGTTTCACTTTCCTAATGATGTGGTTGCAGTGGCTCCTAAGAGATCTGATCGGGCTGGCGCCCCACCTCCTGGATATTTGACAATCTGTGAGACCCATTTGCGATGAGGGCTGCGCTTTCCACTTCCTGCTGAGCTGATCGAGATTTTGATGCATTGTGGGGTGTCTATATCCAAATGTACATACAGGGGCATGTCGATGACGATCGGGTTGATTGCACTTTTCAGAGATCGTGGGGACATTTTAACACCTGAGCGTCTTTCCCATATGGGCAGATTTACTAGCGACGTACAAGGGCGTATTACTTTCAGATCCAAATGGTTAGATATGCAGACCCGGGATCCGGCAAAGAGTTGGGCCAATGCATTTTTTTTTTTTGTGATAAATGAATGGGGCCTAACAGAGAAGCAAGGTAAGTTGAGGGACCTTCCTATCCTTTTTCATGTTGGAAAAGAAGATATAAAAAGGTTTCTCAAGGTCCCTGACATCGAGCATCTTTTATATGAGGTTCGTTATATGAATAAGTACACAGAAGAAGAGTTCCTGTTTAAGGTCGGGATGTCAATCCAAGATGGTAGATTAAATACAAAGTTGCTAAAACTGACTTCCAAGATTCCCGAACGACCTGCTGTAGTTCCAAAGGCGACAACTAAGAGACAAACGAGAGGTGAAGATCCCCAAGCTTCGAAGAAGAAAAAGTTGGAGGGGTTGCGACGAGCAAGGCTGCACCTATCTCTTCTCCTTCCATAATTCATATTCATGAGAATGTTTTGAGCCATCAGTGCATTGGGCGCCGCAAAGCTGGTGATTTGGTACGTGATCTTCTCTTGACACTTTTTTTCAAATTTCTTTTAGGATGACTTCTAATATATTTTTCTTTCTTCTTTCAGTTGTCACAACGTACAGAGCTTGCGGTCGAACTTACTGAAGCTTTGAACCATTAGAACGACGAATTTATGAGGGTCAAGTACCTTCACGGAGAGTTCAAGCAGAAGTATGATCTGAAGGCCAAAAAGGTGAAGATGTTGGAAGAAGAATTATGCGGGTGCAGGACTGAGTTGGCAAATATGGTGCATTCTGCTTCTCTCCAAAATCATCAGACAGATCAGCTTCAGATCGACCTAGTGGAGGCACAATCAACGATTGCCCAGCTCTCGAAAGATCAGAAATCCTCTGCAAAGAAGATAGAAGTGCTTAAAGCTGAGAATAAGAGGTCTCAGACTCTTATTGTTGAAAAGGAAGACGTTTTGACCAGCCTTGAATATTGGGAGTTATTGAAGATTTCAAGAAGTATATAGCCTTCAAGATCATCATTCAGGATCATGTCCAGGAGGCCCGTGATCACATTTATGAAGTAGAGGTGAAGGCTTTAGAGAAGCAGTGAATTGAAGAAGGATTCATTAAAGGCTTCTTGAAGGGGGTTCGTCTGGTGCAGCGGAAGACCGGAGTTGAGGTTGAGGGGCTGACACCTAGTCAGGTCTAAGATGACTTTTCTTCAGACTCTGATGGCGACGAGATAGAGAGAGAGTTGCAGAAGGCCTTTACCTTAGAGGCTAGTGATGAGATAGTAGAGATAGAGTAGATCTTTATCAGTTATATTACTTTATCTTTCATAGTACCTTTTTGTCATTTGTATTTGGCATTTGTGTTGACATGTGATGTCTTCTTTGATTTAGTAGTGGATTGCTGATGTATTTATTAGTGAAGATTATTTCAACTTGAGTGAAAATTTTTCTTTATACTCTTTTAAGGTACTCGACCTGTCTGAGGCTTTTAATAAATGCGCTCCAACTTGTGTGGATGAAGAAGAATTCTTTAAGGATATAAGATTTATCCGAGGTTGTTTTGTCAGAGCCTTGCTTGATGACGTTAATCTTTGTGAAAGAGATTGAGAGAATCCACCAAAGATATAAGACCTATCCGAGGTTGTTTTGTCAGAGCTCTGCTCGATGACATTAACCTGTGAGGAAGAGGTCGGGAGAATCCACCAAGGATGTAGGACCTATCCGAGGTTGTTTGCCAGAGCTCTGCTCGATGACGTTAACCTGTGTGGAAGAGGTCGGGAGAATCCACCAAGGATGTAGGACCTATCCGAGGTTGTTTGCCAAAGCTCTGCTCGATGACGTTAACCTGTGTGGAAGAGGTCGGGAGAATCCACCAAGGATGTAGAACCTATCAGAGGTTGTTTTCCAGAGCTCTGCTCGATGACGTTAACCTGTGTGGAAGAGGTCGGGAGAATCCACCAAGGATGTAGGACCTATCCGAGGTTGTTTGCCAGAGCTCTGCTCAATGACGTTAACCTGTGTGGAAGAGGTCGGATCGGACCTCTCTGAGCCCGATCATCTTATGATTGAGATGCAATAAAGATTGCGTACTTCTCAAATCAAGGGTTTTAGGATTGAAATTCACAGCTTGTGTGAATATGTCAACATGATTTTTCTTGAAGAATGTAATAATTCAACACAACGAAGGAATATATTTTTACTATATAAAACAAAGACATACTTCCCTAAAATAACTTAGGGCTGAATAAGTTACAAACACCACAAATAAACAAGAGTCAAATGATGTTCACTACTGAAGATAGAAAACACACAATACTGAAGACATAATACATAACATAAGTAGCACTATTGTTCTCTATTGATAATACTTGCGGAGATTGTCAACATTTCAGGTCCGAGGGAGCATTATGCCTTCAGCATCCTTCAATGTGAAAGTACCAGGCTTCATCATAGCTGCTACCAAGTATGGACCCTCCCAAAGGGGGGAGAGTTTATTGTGTTGAGGGCCTTTTCCTGCTGCCTTGATGCTGCGTAGAACAAGATCTCCAATTAATATATGCCATGGTTTCATTCTTCTGTTATAGTGTTGGGCAACTCTCTGGTGGTAGGCAGCAACCTTAAGGATCGCCTTGTCTCTTGCTTCTGGAAGGAGGTTTAGGTTATGTCTGAGCTTTTCATCGTTGGCGTTGAAGTCAAAAGTTTGAACTCTATGACTTGGGACTCCAATGTCGACGGGAATGATAGCCTCTGTGCCAAAACAGAGGTTATATGGTTTTTCTACTGTTGGAGTCCTTACCGTAGTACGATAGGCCCAAAGGACATTTAGGAGTTCGTCAGTCCATTGCCCCCCAGCCTTATCCAGCCGTGTCTTCAATCCTCTCAGAATGGTTCGACTAGTGTCCTCTATTTATCCATTAGTCTGAGGATGGGCTACAGTCGTGTGCACTAGTTGAATGTGGAGATCTTTACAAAATGTGGTGAAGACCCTTCCGGTGAACTGTGTTCAGTTATCATGATAACTTTCATTAGAATTCCAAAGCGACATATTATATTATTCCATAGGAATTGTTTGGTATTTGTTTCAGTGATCTTTTCCAGAGGTTCTGCTTCTACCCACTTTGTGAAATAGTCCACAGCCAAGATGATGAACTTCCGCTATCCCATGGCTATAGGAAAGGGTCCTAATATGTTAATCCCCCACTGGGCGAAAGGCCAGGGACTCTGTAATGTTGATATCTCTATGACAGGCAGGTGAGTGAGGTTGGCATGTAGCTGGCAACTATTACATTTTTGCATGAGCTCTAGTGCATCCTGCTTCATCGTTGGCCAGTAAAATCCTTGTCTCAGAACTTTTGGGCTAACGCTCTTCCACCCAGGTGTTCTCCACAAATGCCTGAATGTACTTCTTGGAGTGCATAATTTGACTCTGAAGGAGGAAGGCACTTGAGATAGGGTCCTGAGAAGGCTCATTTGTATAATTCTCCATTTATAATAGTAAAGTTTGTTACCTGCCTCCAAAGTCGTGCTGCTATTGTTGGGTCTTCAGGAAGAACACCTTTTTGTAATAAAGTTATAATGGGATCGATCCAGGATGTCTCCCTCGACTCATCGATCGATTGTATTATCCATAGGCTTGGAATACTCGGGAAGTGAATTTCTTCAATATATTAGGCCTAGGAAGATAATGAATGTCGAACTCTCCTAGTTCTACATACCACTTGATGAGTCTGCCAGAGGCTTCTGCTTTTGTAGAATGTTTTTAAGCGGCAAATTCATGTAGACTCCGATTGTATGTGCTTGAAAATAAGGGTGTAGTTTCTTGGATGAGTATACTAGCGCCAAAGCTGTCTTATTTGTTGACGGATAACGTCCTTCTATTTCAGATAATATCTTACTGACATAATAAATAGGACGTTGTATGGCATTTTCTTCTCGGACCTAGACGAGCTGATTGCCTGGGTGGAAATAGCCAAGTACAGATATAATCTTTCTCCCATAATAGGTTTTGAGAGTAGTGGAGCTGAGGCTAAATAGGTTCGGAGCTGTTCGAAGGCCTCCTAACATTCATCAGTCCATTGAAATCCTGAGCTACGAGCACCTCTATGGATTTTGAAGAAGGGTAGATATCTATCTCCTGAAAGAGCTAAGAAGCGAGAGAGTGCTGCAATCATTCCATTTAATCTCTATACTTCTTTGATGTTTTTGGGAGGCACCATATCCCTTAGAGCTTTGATCTTCTCAGGATTGGCCTCAATCCCTCGGTGGGTGACCATAAAACAAAAAATAATTTCCTGAGGTCACTCCAAATGCGCATTTAGTGGAGTTGAGACGCATATTGTAAGATCGAAGGAGACAGAAGCATTGCTCTAAATCAGAAATATGCTGAGATTTTTCAAGGATTTTTACCAGCTTATCATTTACATAAACCTCCATCGTATGCCCTATAAGATCTTTAAACACCTTATTCATGAGGCATTGATATGTGGCTCCTGCATTCTTTAATCTAAAGGGCATAACCTGGTAGCAGTACAATCCTCTGTCTGTTTGAAAAGCAGTTGCCTCCTCGTCTATAGGATTAATTTTTATTTGATTGTAG
This sequence comes from Dendrobium huoshanense, assembly GCA_016618105.1. Taxonomy (NCBI): domain Eukaryota; kingdom Viridiplantae; phylum Streptophyta; class Magnoliopsida; order Asparagales; family Orchidaceae; genus Dendrobium; species Dendrobium huoshanense. The sequence continues at coordinate 17,173,410 of CM028350.1, forward strand.
CCTGAGTATGCATCCATGAAGCTCAGCATTTGATGTCCGGACGTCGTATCAATAAGTTGGTCGATTCGAGGGAGTGGAAAGCAGTCTTTCGGACAGGCCTTATTGAGGTCTGTATAATCAACACACATCCTCCAAGCTCCATTAGTTTTCTTTACCATCACTACATTTGCCAGCCATGTGGGATAATACACTTCTCGTATGAATTCAGCCTCTAGAAGCTTGTCAACTTCTTTCTCGATGGCTTGTTGGCGCTCCGGTGCAAAACTTTGCTTTTTCTGAATAATCGGCTTGCTTGTTGGGTTTGCATTAAGGGAGTGTACAATTACTTCAGGGCTGATTCCAGGCATGTCTGTCGGACTCCAGGCAAAGATGTCTTGATTTCTTCATAAGAATTCTACATATTTTGTCTTCTCTTCCTCCAAGAGTAATGATCAGATCTGTATTGTCTTTGAAGGATGTTCATCGGATAGGGAGATACAAACAAGATCTTCGACGGGGGAGGCCTTCTGAAGAATGTCCTCATTTCGTAGATCAAAATCTTCGATGCTTAAGGTAATTGATGGGTGTGATTGAGCCTGTCGAAGATAGAAGGATTGTGCCTCTTGTTGATCTCCTCGTACTACGCCAGTTCCTGATGGGGTGAGAAATTTCAGCTTGAAATGTGGGATCAAAGCAACGATCCCAAAGATTGACTGTAATGGCCTTCCAAAGATAGCATTGTATGCTGATTCTAACTTCATGACAATAAACTGGATGGAGTGTGTGGCTTGTCAGGGGAATTCTCCCAGCACAATGGGAAGATTTATCATACCTTCTACTCGTATAGGCCGATTATCAAATCCATATAGTGAACCTGCAGCGGGTTGGAGCTTCTCTCGAGCGAGGCCCACGTTGAGAAATGTGGAGTAGAATAGAACATCTACAGAACTCCCGTTGTCAATCAAGATTTTTTTAACTTTGTAGCATGGGTCGTCGATCCCTGCACTTATTACGAGTGGGTCTTGATGAGGGATATTTATTCCCTCTAAGTCAGAATCATCAAAAGCAATGGAATGATCAGCACGAGACTTCTTTAGTGTTGGTTCTTTAGTGGCCGCAATTAAGACTTGATTTGGCATTATAGGTCCTCCGGCAATAGTTTTAATTTCACCAACTATTTGTCGATTATCAGTCGACTGCCTTTATTGTCGATTCTGCCCCCCAGCTGGAGCATCATCATCTCGTACTAGTGGATTCTTGATGAATTGTCGGAGATATCCTTGTCGGATCAGTCTTTCGATTTCTTCCTTGAACTGTCTACATGCTTCAGTAGTATGCCCACGGTTCCAATGGAAGTGGTAATATTGTTCCTGGTTTTCGACATTGGGCTTCAAAGGTTGTGGCCACTTTACATTCTCCTGGTCTCAGATGGCCATCAACACATTTTCTCTGGATACATTAAGCGGTGTGTACTCCTTCTCTTGGCGACGCTCTCATCGTGGCTGTGAGGGTCGAGGGGGAAGATTATAGTTCCCCTGCTTCTTCCGCGGTGAGGATGGATTTTCTATTCCTGATGTACTTTTTGCTTCCTGGTTGTTTGTTCAAATTGCTTTCTATGAGCGTTAATGGCTTCGTCAACAGAGATTTAGGCTTCTACATGATGGATCAGGTCCGCATATAAATGGACCATATCTCGCATGAGTGCTGAGTAGAATGGTCTAGGACGAAGCCCTCCGAGGAATACGCCTCTAAGTAGCTCGGGATCTACCCCTAGAATTTTCCAGGCTTCTGTAGAAAATCTTTGAAAGTACTCCTTGAGGGACTCATTTTTATTCTAACGAATTCCTGAGAGGTGGGAAGATTCTTTGACCATCGTTCGATTTGCAACAAAATGTTCGATAAATATTTTAGCTAATTTGACGAACATTGGGATAGATCCGGCGGGGAGTGAATAGAACCATGTTCGAGCTTGCCCTTTAAGAGTAGTTGGGAAGACTTGGCATAAAAGCGCATCAGAGGCTTATTGGATGTGCATTATAGTTCTATAGTGATCGATATATTCGTACGGGTCAAATGTCCCGTCGTATGAATCAATGTTCGGAAGTTTGAACCTTGCTGGATTAGGGTGTTGAAGGATGGCTTCAGTCAGGGGTGATGAATCCTGAAAATCTCTATGACGAAGAGATTGTCTTATATTTCCAACGGGAAACCCTTCTCTTACTAGTCTTTGTAATTCATGTCGTAGGGCATTATGGGGGAGTTCGGCAATGTGTCGCCGAGTTAAATCTTCAGGGGCATCCGGAGGAATGTGATGTTGGCGGCCAACCCGCGAATAATGTTTAGAGCTTGCTGTGTCAGCAATCTCATTTTTCGGATGTGTTGGAGGACGCATTCTTGATGGTGGAAGGGGAACTTTGACATGAAGAACATCTTCAAATTCTGGTGGGTCTCGAGGAAGATGTATATCTTCTTGAGGTGCTAGTGTCGGTCCTCGAGTTTCTCGTAGGAGTTGAAGGATTTCATTATGCGAGACCTCCATCTTTCTGATACGATCTTCTAGGGATGGTCTTGAAGTACCTTCTCTGACAGGGTTTTGACTGCCAGGGTGAAAAGAGGCAGATGCCTGACGTCCTTGATTCAGGGACTTATTCTGAGATTGATGTGAATTAGAGCGGGAGGCTCCAATGATGCGATTACTATGTCTGTTGACCATGGCGGTGATGCTTCAGGATAGTGGGATTATCGTTTCTCACAGACGGCTCCAAACTGTTACAGACTAGAATATACGCAGCGATAGAGTTTTAATTGTTCGTCTTAGCATTATACGGATATCCAGTTCACACACAGAGAACACAAGATTTTTTACATGGGAAACCCTTGAAAGGGGAAAAACAACGGGGCCTAGCCTAGTTGAAAAGATTTTACTAGAACTTGAGTTGGTTACAATGGGCTGATTCGTCTCTAAGGACGATCAGATTATAAGTAGCAATTATACAATAGAAGTCCGAGTGTCGAGTAATGGTATGGCAGGACTTCAGGCCTTAGATGATGATAAGGAAGAAACTTCGGGCCTTAGATGAAGGTCTGAAAAATGTGAGAATCTTCAATGGTGGCCTGGCAAAGATGAGAGCTTCAAGTGAAGGACTGGCAGAGCATAGAGCGTCAAGTGATGATCCGGCGGAGCGACGGCGTTAGGTGATGATCCGGTGGAGCACAGGGCGTCAGGTGATGATCCAGCGGAGTGATGGCATTAGGCGGTGGTCCGATGGAGTGACGGCATTAAGTGGTGGTCCGGTGGAGCACAGGGTGACAGGTGGTGGTCCGGTGGAGCACAGGGTGACAGGTGGTGGTCCGGCGGAGTGACGGCGTTAGGCGGTGGTCCGGTGGAGTACAGGGCGTCAGGTGGTGGTTTGGCTGAGTGACAGCGTTAAGCGGTGGTCTGGTGGAGCACAGGGTGTCAGGTTGTGGTCCGGCGGGATGACGACATTAGGCGGTGGTCCGGCGAAACTCCGGCGGTGGTCGAGGAGGCTAAGAAGTAAGAGCGATCTTCGATCCCTCTCTTTTTTTTTTAAGCTTTGGGGGGTCCTCTTTCAAGAAAAGAGGGGGCTCTATTTATAGATTTTGGGAATGGCATAGCCCGTAAATAGGTGGAGGATCAAGGGTTAGCTGGGAGTGGTTGAATGGACGGTCGATCTTGAATCCTACGATCGTGCACCGTTCGTTGGACATTTTAAGGTCTTAGAGATGTTGGAATTTGGCGATCTTAGGTTCGTTGGATTCGACTCGTCGAGCCGTTCGATTCGAGTATAAGCTCGTAAAAATCGGAGACCGTTTGGTAACTCAAACAATGTTATGAAGCTTCCAACAGCGCTTCGGGTCCTTGATTTGGACTCATTTGGACTCGGATTGAGTCGAATTTGGAGTCGTTGGATTTGTATTTCCGAGACACTCAATTCGACTATAAGTTTGTTGAAATTGGAGTTCGGATGGTATCCAAATTAATTTTTGAAGTTTCCAACTTGATTTTGCTTTGAGATTAGTGGCCAATCAAGATAATTTTTGTATGATGTATCAATTTTAATTGTAATTGATTAATAAATATGATTTTATTTGTTTCAAATATATTGTATTAATTTTCATAATGATATATTAATCTTCATCTAATCAAAAGTCTTCATCTTCCCTTAAACAATCTTGAACATTCTTAGTCATACAAATAGCAAAATCCTACCCATGCATTAACATATTGGTATTCTATTGCGAATTTTCTTTATACATTATCCCATATTAAATTTAAATATATTATTTCATTATTTTAATTATAAGTGATTAATAATTAAAATTTTATTCAAAGCAAACATAGTATTAATTAACATAAAGATGCATTAATGCTTCATCTAACCGAAACTCTTCATCTTCCCTTAAATAATCTTGATTATTTTTTATTATATAAATGACAAAATCCCAACCATCCATCCCTCAACTTATTAGTATTCTGTTGCAACCATTTGCATTCTAACTTTATTTATTTAATACCTCAAATTGTCGTAGGCTCATGCTCCTGAAACTCGCTCACACGTGCGTAACCACTCATGAAAACCCCTTCACATTCAACGTTGTTATATCTCTCCATCTCCCTTGAAGATCTCTCTATCTCCGTTAAAGAACTTATTTCAACTTATCATTTTTTAAGCCCCTTCATCTTTATCGTTTCTATCGCATTTAGTCTCACTTCAAGTGTTGGCATGTTTTCATCTTCACTTGAAGATCTCTCCTCTTTCAAGCAAGCTTGATTCTGGTAAAATATTTTCCTTTCATTATGCTTGTTATCTCCTCTTCATTAACCCCATTTTGATTTTTCTTACTTGATTTTATTTCCATTTCATGCATTTAAAATTCAAAATATCATCTTCACATTTGATGCATTTATTTATGATATGTGCTATACTATTTATTTTTCCCTTTATGACTCTGTAGTATGCTTTGACACTTTGTTGATTGGGATATGGCATGTAATGTGTCAATAATGATCGTATATAGGAGGAGTTCAATCAAGCCTTCAATGTAAATAATGTAGGAGACTCCAACAACAAAACCTAAGGCCAAGCAAAAAGCACATGCCCGGTATGATGTCACATTTTTATTTGATTTTCTCGGTTTCTAATCTTAAGGCTGAATTGGATGAATTAAGAAAAAAAACAAATAATGTTGGCAAGTTAATGTAGGTCAGAGACGACAATCACAAACACGGATACAAAAAAAAAAAAAAAAATTTACGTGAATATGGAGCAACACACTATCACTATTCAACCCATTACTTGATATTGTGATATTCCAAAAGATGGTTATTATCTCAATAATTCCCTTTTTTGATATCTCATTTTAATATATTTTTGTCTATTTTTAATGATGTTAATTAATAAATTATTTATTTATTAAGTTACTTAATTATAATACACTATTAAAATATACTAAAATATGGCAAAAATAGATTGGAATTTTGATATATTATGTGTTGGGAAAAATCAAATTTATTTTATACATAAAAAGTGTTTTTTATTAATTTTTTTAGAAGTTTAAAAATCGGAATTCGAGCTTTATGAGTTGAAGTCAAATTAAATATTAAAACATTAGCCAAATTGTTTTTCTAAAATATAATCAATAAATTTTAGTGTTCGTAAGTAATTTTGTGTTTGTCATAATCTAACTTAATCAAATATATAAAAATTTAAAAAATATAACTAACTCAAAACCTAATTTTAAGAAATAAATATAAATTATTGAAATATAATGCTAGCTTCAATCAATTATCAATATTTTGAATTTTTTACGTATTCATTAACTATTATAGCTAATTAATATCAATTATAAATATTTAAAATTTTGTATACATTAATTATATTTAATTATTTTATAATTTGAATTATGAAAATTACTTTCAATATTATTTTTTTTAAATTCCATTATAAATAAGTTATATACTACTAATATAAAAGTAGCTTGAGTTTCTTTTGAAATAAAATCTTAACAATCATTTTAATTCTTATTACTTTATATCTAAATAATAGTGTAATAATTAATTAATTAAGTACTTTAATTTTATATCCAAAATTTAACCTAAAACAGTTTAATAGCTATTAAAGAAAAAATGTCAATTAATAATGTATTAATTAATTATTTATTTTTTTTAAAAATATAGTTTTCAAAATGCAATTTCTAAAATTTATAAAAAATTATATTTTTCAAGAAATAAATGTCAATTAATAAATTATAAATGCTAGCATTACATCGATTATCATTATTTTATATTTGTATTTATTATTTATATTAGCTTCACATCAATTATCAAAATTTAAAATTTTGTATATAAAAGTAGTTTGAGTTTCTTATAAATAAAATCCTAACTACTCCTTCAACTCTCATTATTTTAAATCACAACCATTCAAATTTATTCATTTCAATTTAATTAGATTTTAAATAAAAACTTCTAAATAATAATATAATAATTAATACATTAATTACGTTAATTTTTTTTGTTTTCAAAATAACTTACAAAAGTTTAATGGTTATTGAGAAATAAATATAAATTAATTTAATGTAATAATTAATTAACAATTAATTTAATTTTTTTATTTTAAAATGTCAGTTTTGAATACTTACAAAATTTAATAGTTTTTAAAAAATAAATATCAATTAATGAATTATAATTCTAGCTTCATATCAAATATTAGAATTTTAAATTTTGTATTCATCAATTATAATATCTTTACATCAATTATCAAAATTTAAAATATTGTATAAATTAATTATGTTTTTGTGCTACTATTATAAAAATGATTTTAATTTTTCCAAATAAAATCTTATTCATTTTTTTTTTACTCTGATTATTTTAAGTTTAAATTATTCAAATTTATTCATTTTAATTTAATTAGACTTTAAATAAAAAATTTAAATATTTAAAAAAAATTATTTATTTACTTACTTTAAAATTTTAATTTTTAAAATATTAGTTTGAAAACTTACATAAGAGTTGAAAAACTTATAGAAGAAGCTTAAAGAATAATATATATATATACTACATTATAAAAGTGGCTTGGGATTCCACTCTTAGTTGATCCTAATCGTTCATTTGTAAATTTTAAAATAATCTGAAACGTTCATTTATGTCTCTTTAAATTCTTTATTTATAACACACTCCATTAATTTCTACTCTCTATTCTCATGCGTCAATTAAATTCAATTAATTATAATTTCTCTTCATATCTCAGATGCTTAATTAAAAAGTCTTAATTAGTTGTAACGTAACAATTAATGACATATAAAAGTTTCGAGCCAAATATTTAATTCATTACCTGTGGTAATTATTATTTAAATATATATTTTATAGCAAATGATATTAATGTTTTAATATTAACGTTAATATTAAAACATTTATCTTAAGTTAAAGATCGTTTAAATTATATTACATATTAATTTATGAACATAAAACTTGTATTAAAGCAAGCAGAAGACGAAGGGGGTTTTTCACTTATTTTTTTGGATTCACGTGAAGAGTTACATGTGGTTTATTGTAACCCTCAATCTGTCATGACCCTTCGACTTCCTCAAGCATTACTTAGTATTATCTTCCTTCGCATTCCATAGTATTCCATTAGAACCAGCCCACCCTGCAACCCTCGGTCCCAACCCTTCTCCCTCTCACATTTGAAAAAAGGTCGTCATCTGCTTTCCCTCGCCTCCCCTCCGGATTTAGTATTGAAAGATTGAGTTGCTAACGAAGCTTCTTTGACTTCTTCGCGTGCTTCGACTCCAGCTTGGCATGCTTTGCCTGAAGAATATCTTGCTTCGAAGGCTCCCAGAAGGCAAGGGTAGCATTGGGGTTGAGCACGTGCTTTTTTGTGCTGATAGTTAAGGAGGAGGAGGAAATCCTTCAGTTGGAAACGAGCAAGAAATCGCAAGCATCTACCGGAGGTCTTCTTCTGGTCGTAATTCTTACTTGGATTACGGCTTGTTGATGCCGATTAAGCCGACCCCAAACTCTTCCATACGTTTGATGTCTGCATCTGGTAGCAGATTTTGACAGTAAAATCTTTTTACCTTTTCATGATTGTGGTTGATTATGATCTTCTGATTTGTTTTTTTGAGTGGTCTTATGTTTTTGGAGAAAACTTTTGGCATATGGGCTTTTGTTTCTGGGTACCGGTCAGCAATTTATTCACATTTATTAGTCTATTAGGATAGAAAATATTGTTTCAGATTTAGTAAATTTGGGATAAAAGTGAAAACTGCTTCAACTTTTGTTTACTTTTAGTAATTTGTTTGATTATTCATTTTTTGGATTTAAAAAAAATTTAATGTGAGATATTTTTTGCTACTTTAATGATTTGTGCCCCACTTGAAAAAAATCGCTCCGCCCCTGGTGGTGCTTGCCTATTGATGAAACTTTCATATGGTCATTTGGCTCCAGTCGTCTTCATCTTTCTTCTGCAATGGATGGACTGTGTCTCGACTTGCATGCTTCCCAGTTATCTACGACTCCTTCAAATACTTGTATGCAAGCTTGTTCTTCTATTTTATCATTTAATATTGCTTCTTTTATTTATTTTCTAAATTTTTAAGAATGATAACAAAATGTTTCTTCATGGGTTTTTGCTTCTTTGCTCCTATTTTGTTTGTTGTGCTTCAATAATTAATCTCATCACCATTGGATATGCATATTTCACCATCAAAATTGCCTTTAAAGAAATTTTTGTAAGATAGTAAAATTTTATTATAGATGAGATGTTCTTTTGTGAATGAAATAAGATAAATTTGTTATCTCTTTTATTATTTTAGATTAGCATGACATATTTATAATGATATTTTTGAGCTTTTATTCTAAATATGAATTGATTATTTTTATGATAATATTTGTTATATAGAGAAAACATATGTATTTTTTACTATGGAATTGTAAAATTAAATTAATATATTTTCTTTATTATGATTTTAATAAAAATATGTTATTCTTCATTAATATAATTAATAATTATTATTGATACGGCATCGCAAAATCATCTTGATCGGGCACGAATCTCGAGGCAAAACCTAGTTGGAAACTTCAAAAATTAATTTCGGGAGCATATAAACTCCGATTTCAGAGAGCTTATAGTCAAACTGAGCATCTCGGAAATACAAACCCAACGACACCAAGATCAACCCAATCCGAGCCCAAATGAGTCTGAATCAAAGGTTTGAAGCGCTGTTGGAAGGTTCAAACCGCAATTTGAGTTACCAAACGGTCTCCGATTGTGACGAGCTTATACTCAAATCGAACGGCTCGACGAGACAAATCCAACGAGCCCAAGATTATTAAATTCCGAAATCATTAAGGCCTTCAAATGTCCAACGAACGGTGCATGATCGAAGGATTCGATATCGGCCGTCCATTCGGATCACTCCCAATTCGCCCTTGATCTCACGCCTATTTACGCGCTGTGCCACTCCAGAAAAACTATAAATAGAGCCCTCATTCTACACCAAAGGGCTCAAGTGAAGAGAGAGAAGAAGAAGAGAAGGAAAAGGAGAAAGGGGAAAAGGAGATTCCTCACCTCCTCGACCACCGCCGCCGGAGCCTTCCTGCCGCCTGAAGGCACCGGAACTCTGACGGACTTTCAGGAAACACCAGGAACTCACAGAAGAGAGAAGAAGAAGAGGAGAAAGGGGAAAAGGAGATTTCTCACCTCCTCGACCACCGCCGAAACTCTTCCTGCCGCCTGAAGACGCCGGAACTCTGCCGGATTTTGGAGAAACGCCAGGAATTCGCAGAAATTTTGTAAACTCACTAGAATAAACAAATTGTATTCTAATTATCCCAACTTGTGGGACGAATCAGCCATCTGTAATCTGCAAAATCACTAGTGGAACTTTACAACTAGGCGAGGCCTCGTGGTTTTTTCCCTTTTTGGGTTTTCCACGTAAAAAACCTTGGTGTTCAATCTCTTTTCCTGTTTGTGTGTTAAACTTACGTGCAACGCTCGGACGCAAATTCATAAACTCTACCGCCGCGTATTTTCTAACACGCAACAGTTTGGCGCCGTCTGTGGGAAACACAATCCCACTACTTCGAATACTGCTACGATGGTGAATAGGCGCAGCAGTCGTTTAGTTGGAGCTTCTCGCTCCAACTCTCATCAGTCCAGAAATTCTTCTATTAACCATAGACGACTAATGTCAGTATCTTTTCACCCTGGGGGGCAGAATGCTGCCGGAGAAGGGAATTTGGGACATTCTTTAGAAGAAAGAATCCGGAAGATGGAAGAATCGCAAAACGAGATCCTCCAACTCCTATGAGATGATCGACAGCCGACGTTGGAGGAGATCCTTCCCCCTCGGGATCCACCAAGGGTTGAAGATATTCAATTCGAGCGTCGACAAGAAGAAATTCGTCTTCCTCCACATCCTCAATCACAACAGGAAGATGAACTTGCCGATACAGCGAGTTCAACACATCCTCGCATTTTTTCGGATCTCCCCGAAGGCTCTCCCCAACCACACATCGCGGATTCCCTCACAATGTCCTGCGTCGCGAACTGCAAAAATTGGTACGGGAAGAGTTCCCCCGAGGAGATGTGAGGCATGCTCTCCGACAGAGGAATTTTCAGGAATCATCACCTCTAACGGAAGCCATTCTTCAGCACCCCATTCCAGTAGGATTCAAAGTGCCAAATGTTAAGTCCTACGACGGGACGACCGACCCATATGAGCATATCGACTACTACAGAACCATCATGCATATTCAACGAGCATCAGACGCACTCCTCTGCCAGGTCTTTCCCGCCACCCTTAAAGGACAGGCCCGAACATGGTTCTACTCGCTTCCACCTGGAACGATCCCCTCTTTTGTCAAATTGGCAAAAGTATTCGTCGAACAATTTGTGGCCAATCGAAGAATTGCTAAGGATTCTTCCCACCTCTCCGGGATTCGCCAAAATGAGGGAGAATCGTTGAAGGAGTATTTTCAACGATTTTCCACTGAAGCACGACAGATTCCAGGAGTAGACCCTGAATTACTCAGAGGGGTCTTTCTTGGAGGTCATCGTCCTGGCCCCTACTATTCGGCCCTTATGCGAGACACCGTCCATTCGTACGCTGACTTGATCCATCGCGTGGAGGCACAAATCTCTGCGGATGAAGCTATAAATGCTCACAGGAAACAGTTTGAGCAAATCAGCGGGAAGCGCAAAGGTGCACCTGGGATGGATAATTCTTTCTCACAGCAGAAAAAGCATGAGAAGAATAATCTACCTCATAGGTCTCCGTCACCACGACGAGGACCTCGCCAAGAAAAGGAGTACACCCCACTCAATACATCCCAAGCAAATGTATTAATGGCCATCCGGGATCAGGAGAACGTGAAATGGCCACACCCTTTGAAGCCCAACGTCGGAAACCAGAAGCAATATTGCCACTTCCACCGTAGCCGTTGGCACACTACTGAAGCATGTTGGCAGCTCAAGGAAGAAGTTGAGAGACTGATCCGACAAGGATATCTCCGACAATTCATCAAGAATACACCAACCCGAGATGAAGTTGGTCCGACTGGGGGGCAGAATCAACAACAAAGACAACCATTGAATAATGTTCAAATGGTTGGAGAGATTGAATGATCACGCACTTTGTGTATTTGTATTAACAAATATTATTTGTCTTGTTCTCATTTTTATGTTGAGTTGAGTGTCACTTTGTGATATCTCTAATATCTTCTTTCAAGTTGAATGTTGTCGTATTGTCACCGTGCGAAGATCTTGTGTGTTGAGTACTTTGTAATTTGTAAGTCGTACCAGGGAACTATTGTACTATGCTTACGTAATGCAGTAATAGAATGTTCATGTTGTTGTAATATGATTTTTCCTCTTATGAAAGATAAGAAAAAACTTCTCAAACTCTTTCTCCGTGATTCGAGAAATACACAATCCATATTATATCTCAATCACCGGACAATCAATCCCAGGGGGATTTGATCCTGACCTCATCCACACAGGTTAACGTCGTCGAGCAGGGCTCCGACATACAACCTCGGATAGGTCTTACATCCTTGGTGGATTCTCTCGACCTCTTCCC
>CM028350.1:17185990-17320990 GCA_016618105.1 Dendrobium huoshanense
ACGGGACAATGATCGTGTATGAACATAGTTCGTACCAATATACATAAGGATCATTCCGACACTTTATAGTCCAATTTAGACTGCCACCCAATCTCTTTGTCATTTGATCTTCATGCCTTTTGAAAGAAGAGTCAAGGAGAGAGTGTGAGAGAGCATTCAAAGGAGGATTCCTACTACTGGACTACGAAGGCTTCACTTTGTGTTCAAAGGTAAGAATCTCTACTTATGATTTGAGATTACTTCACTCTTTTCTTTCTTCTTTATAGAATTCTTTTGAGAAGATATGTCAAGGAGATCCGGTTCTCTGCTAACACTTGGAGAGTGTGAACAGCTGCGGGTTCTCTGCCCACACTAGGAGAGTGTGAAAGGATGAAGGGTTCTCTGTCTACACTAGGAGAGTGTGAAAGGACGATGGGTTCTCTGACCACACTAGGAGAGTGTGAAAGGATGAAGGGTTCTCTGTCTATACTAAGAGAGTGTGAAAGGATGAAGGGTTCTCTGCCCACACTAGGAGAGTGTGAAAGGACGAACGGTTCTTTGCCAATACTGGGGATAAGTGTAAAAGGACGACGGTTCTCTGCCGCACAGGGTAGTGGTGAAAAGAGTGTTTGTAAAGGCATCTAAACCTTGCTGTAGGTGCAAAAGGAGAGATACTATTGGTATTAGTGCAATACTCGGAGGGTGCCTCCGGGGAGTGGATGTAGGTTTGGTTTAGACCGAACCACTATAAATCTTGTGTCTTTTATTTTTACTGCTTTTTATTTTTCGCGTTTTATTTTTGTTCCAAAAGTTGTGGTTGAAAAACTTTTTCTAAAAAATTATTAAAGTTTATTTTTGGTTCAACATACTCAAGAGGGATAATTTTTTTTTAATAAAAATACCAATTCACCCCCCCCCCCCCCCCTCTTAGATAGCTTTGGGACATAAGCTTAGGTTTAACAACCTAATTCATAGTGAATGAATCTCAACAAGTGGTATCAAAGCCTTATTCCAAAATCATAAGTTTAAACTACTTTTTGATTAACATAAATGGCTATATTTGGAAACCGAAACACACCTGAGGGTTACTTTATTAATAGACCTCCACTATTTGATAATATACCTTTTGATTTTTGGAAAACACGTATGTCTACTTTCTTACAGTCACTTGATTATCGTATGTGGATCTTAGTCCAAGAAGGATATACAAAACCAACTAGATTAGTTGATGGAGTTAGAGTTGAAACACCTTTTGTAGACTGAACAATAGAAGAATGTGACTTAGCACAACTAAACACCAAATGCTTGAATAGTTTCTTTTGTGCTTTAAAATCGGAAGACTACATGTGGGTTTCCACTTGCAAAAGTGGAAAGGACATATGGGATAGACTTTGTATAACATATGAGGGGACTAATGAGGTTAAATAATCTAGACTCAATATCTTATTGCATGATTATGAATTGTTTCACATGAAACCTAATGAATCCATTTCTGACATGTACACAAGATTAACACAAATAGTCACCTCTTTGCATGCACTCGGTAGGGAACTAACGAATGCTGAAATGGTTAATAAGATTCTTCGTTGTTTACCTACTACTTATGTTGCTAAAATAACTATAATTACAGAGTCTAAGGATTTAAACATTTATTCTATTGACAATCTTCTTGGTTCGCTTATTGCTTACGAGCAAAGAGTTATCCAAAGAAAGATTGATGCAGGTGAACCACGAAGGGAGAAGAACATAGCACTGAATGTGGAAGAGTATGAGAGTGAACACTCACAACCTAAGGATGAAGAAGACATCACATTGATGACTAGACAATTCATAAGCTTTCTAAATAGGAAGCAGAAGAAACGCCAGTAATGGAATAGAGGTAAATTCAATAGAAATAACAAGGTTTTTAAATGAAGTTATTTGCTATGAGTGTACGAAACCTAGACATATAAAGACGGATTGCCCTAAACTCAAAGCCAATCCTAACAAGGAAATGGTAAAGGAGAAACCTACTATAAAAAAGGGGAGAAAGAAGTTTCAAAAAGCCTTCTGGGCGGACTCAGCTTCAGATTCATCACAGACTAAAAAAGAAAAGGAAGTCACTAATTTGTGCTTAATGACTAACAATCTTGATCACTCAGATCAAGAAGAGGTATGTGACTTAACTTATGATGAATTATTTAAAGTTTCTGAACACATGCATGATGCATATAGAAAAATGAAGAAAATGCATGCTAGTCTAAGTCTAGAATTTGAAGAACTTAAAAAGGAATATGAAATCCATAGGAAAAATCATGCTTTGATTGATTCCAACCATATGAAATTACTTGATGAGTTTGATGACTTGAATAAAAATCATGAGAATTTAAAATTATCCTATGCAGAACTCGAGAAAGATTTTAAGAATTCTAAGGATGAATTTGAGAGTAAACTTTATAGAACCAATTATACAAATCAAATTTTGGAAGATATGAATTCATTTTACAAATTAATGATAAAAGCTCTCGAGGATAATAGGATACCACCTAAACTTGAAGATTTTACTAATCCTATTATGTATCCTAAATTTATGCAATCCCTGAAAAGATAGATGAATGTTAGAAGACTTAAAAATCCGTTTCCTAAAGTAAAATATAATAATCGTAGATTGTTTGGATATATAGCTCACACCTGTACCTTGAAGATAAAAACTAATTTGGTGTGGATACCTAAGATGCATAAACCTAAACATATCATACACGCATCTAATTATAAATTGCTAAAAGGTGAACCTAAACTTGTTTGGGTTCCTAGGTCTAACGTTTGATAATTTTGCAGGGACACTCTCACACAAGACCTCATGAGAGCATATGGTACCTGGACAACAGATGTTCAAAGCACATGACTGGAGGTACTGCTTAATTCATAACGCTGGAAGCCAGGAGTGGAGGCAAGGTTACACTTGGAGATAACACCATAAGGAAGGTGGTTGGGACAGGTATGATTGGAAATTTAAAGAATTTTTTCATATACAATGTATTATTAGTTGAAAGCTTAAAACATAATTTGTTAAGTATAAGTTAGCTATGCGATAAAGGTTACTGTGTAAAACTTTTTCCTACTAGTTACATATTAAGCCTAAATGGTAAAGATATTTTAAATGGAAAAAGGGTAAATAATATTTATATGCTAGATTTAAATTGCATTCAAACTCCTACTATTTTTTGTTTGAAAACTGTATTTGATGAGTCATGGCTTTGGCATAGGAGACTTTGTCATTATAGCATGAAAAACCTTAGGAGGATTACCCAAAAGAACTTAGTGAGAGATATACTAAAACTAAACTTTACTAAGGACCACCTTTGTGATGTATGTCAATTAGGAAAACAGGTGAAGTCCACTTTTCAGTCCAATAAGGATCTTAGAACAAATAAACCATTAGAAATTTTACATATGGATCTTTTTGGACCAGTTGGAACTGTGAGTCTAGGAGGGAAGGTTTTGTAATTGTGGATGATTTCTCAAGATTTACATGGGTTAAATTTCTTTTTCATAAGAGTAAATCATTTGAGGAATTTAGAAATTTTTCGACTTGGATTCAAAGAAAACTAGGTTGTGAAATTATATCAATTCAAAGTGATCTTGGAGGTGAATTTGAAAATGAAAAGTTTGAGAATTTTTGTAAGGAGAAAGGAATTGATCACAATTTTTTAGCACCTAGAACCCCTCAGTAGAATGGGGTAGTCGAAAGGAAAAATAGAATATTAGTAGAAGTCGCCCGAGCAATGTTGGCAGAATACTCACTTCCAAAATATTTTTGGGCTGAAGCGGTTAGCACTGCATGCTATGTTCTGAATAGGGTAAATGTGAGATCTTGTTTAAATAAAACACTAATTGAGTTGCTAAAATAAAGAACACCTAATTTGTCTCATTTGCATGTTTTGGTTGCAAGGTGTTTATTCATAACAATGGAAAATTTACCTTAGGAAAATTTGATACAAAATCAGATGAGGAAATTTTTGTTGGGTACTCAAGTGTTGGAAAATCTTTTAAAGTATTCAATAAAAGAACTTCGAGAATAGAGGAGACCACACATGTTGTATTCAATGAATCAGGAAATTTAGAAGAGCCAAATATTATAGATGATGAGATTAGGATAACTCCCAAAAGATTGAAAGAATAAATTTGGAAGAAAATTTGGAGATAGAAAACCCTTTGCCTAGAGATTTGAGATTTTCTAAAAACCACTCAAGGGAATTGATCATAGGTGAACTAAGTGAGGGTGTAAGGACTAGGTGTGGATTAAATAAGGAAGTCAATCATTCAGCCTTTATTTCAACTATAGAACCCACTAATATTGATCAAGCATTTTCTGATGAATTTTGGATATTGGCAATACAAGAAAAGTTGAATCAATTTGTAAAAAATAAAGTTTGAGAATTAACTACAAGGCCAAAAGATCAAATTATAGTTGGAACTAAGTGGGTATTCAAAAACAAAATGAATGACTCAGGAGTAGTCATTAGAAATAAGGCTAGGTTAGTTGCAAAGGGGTATAATCAGATTGAAGGAATTGATTTTAAGGAAACTTTTGCCCCTGTAGCTAGACTTGATGCAATTAGGGTTTTGCTAGCCTTTACCTATTTTAGAGGATTTAAATTGTATCAAATGGATATCAAAAGTGCCTTTTTAAATGGGGTAATTCAAGAGGATGTGTTTGTAGAATAACCTCTAGGCTTTAAAAATTCTAAATACCCAAATCATATTTTCAAGTTGAAAAAGGCATTATATGGATTGAAACAGGCACCTAGAGCTTGGTATGAGAGGTTGAGCACCTTCCTACTTGAAAGATCATTTGAAAAAGGAAGCGTAGATACAACTCTTTTTTTGAAAAAATTTGAAAAGGATATACTCATTGTTCAAATTTATGTGGATGATATCATTTTTGGATCTTCAAATAAAAATCTTTGTGATAATTTTTCTAAAATAATGAGTAGTGAATTTGAGATGAGTCTTATGAGAGATTTAAGTTACTTTTTAGGTTTTAGCATTAAGCAAATTGAGGAATGAACATTTCTAAGTCAATCAAAGTATGTTAAGGACATCCTCAAAAAGAATGAAATGGACAATGCTAAATCGGTAAGTACACCAATGAGTTCCTCAGTTCAGTTGGATAATGACTCTAAGGGAAAATATGTTGATCAAAAGAAATTTAGAGGAATAATTGGATCTTTACTTTACTTGACTGCTAGTCGGCCCGATATCATGTTTAGTGTTTGCTTATGTGCTAGATTTCAATCAGATCCAAAAGAATCACATTTGACAGCAGTGAAAAGGATTTTGAGATATCTGTTAGGAACTCAGAACTTAAGAATTTGGTATCCTAAGTTTAGCTCTTCATTTGAAATAATTGGATATTCAGATTCTGACTTTTTAAGTTGTAGAGTTGATAGAAAGAGTACTTCTGGAACATGTCAATTTATTGGAAATTCTTTAGTCTCTTGGTCAAGTAGAAAACAAAATTCAATAGCTCTATCTACTGCAGAAGCTGAATACATTGCTTTAGGAAGTTGTGTGGCATAAGTACTTTGGTTAAAACAATAGTTGATTGATTTAAGATTAACTATAGGCACTATTCCAATTTACTGTGATAATACTAGTGCTATTTCCTTTTCTAAAAATCCTATTCAACATTCAAGAACCAAACACATAGACATAAGACATCATTTCATAAGGGATCATGTATCCAAGGGAGAAATTGAACTCATTCATGTTACAACTGAAAATTAACTTGCAGACATTTTTACAAAACCTTTAGCCTTTAATATTTTCAGTGCATTAAGAACAAGGCTTGGTGTGATTGATCTAAATGCTTAAACAAAGATGTTCTTGCAACATTGATGTTTGTTTATTAATTAAATGTTTTTATGTATTTTATAATTTTGTTTATGTGATTTTTTCCTTTTAGAGTCTATGCTTCTTTATTGTTTTTGGTATATATTTTGTTTTGTTTTTGAATTGTAGTTTTTGTTTGAGTGCAAAAAAATTTTTAAGTCATCATCGTCCAGGATGAAATCATTTCGTACGAGATGATTTGTGTAGTATGACAAACTGTGGGATTTTGAACCATTTTAAGTGCAATTTTAATGTACTTCGTCTGTACGATCGTCACGATCGTCCGGGATGAAATATTTTTCAAACAATGGGACGATTGAATGAAACAGTTGAATAAATAAGGTTGGTTTTAATATTAAGTTCGTCCGCATGAACCTTTTGGTTCGTCTAGACGAACAGGTGTCGATTCAGTGTAGGGGACGAGTTGAACTGCCATTAAAATGATCATAAGTGTAGATCATCCCAGGAAGAACATGTATTCGTCTGAACGATTAGTCTAATCAAAAGTCTGTATGAAAGGATGCATCATAAGCTGTGTTGATTACGAAAAGTCGTTTCATTTTGACGCATTGAATCGTCAGTACGAAAATATTTTGTACGGGACGAATTTTCATAATGAATTTATTTTTCGTCCAGTACAAACATGGCATTTTTCAATAAATTGGCGGGCTTTTGAACTTAACTGTTACACTCTAAACATCACTTTCAATCTCTTTCGTTCTTTATATCAGTCCTTTTCATATGGCTAGTTCCAGTTCAAGTAAGAGGCAGAAGGTCATAGAAAAAGAAACCACAAAGGAATCCTTTAGAGAACTTTCTTTCTAAGAAAAATAAGGAATCTTTTCCTCGATTTGCCTCTACCAAAATCACACCCTCTAGGATCCTACTTCAAGAAAATCTTACTTTCCAGGTAATGAACCTGTTCGCCTCGACCCAATTTGGTTTCATTCTTACTATGATCCACCTTTACAACAAAGAGACTTTTCACTATTTCCTGGCCAATATATCCTTTGGCCCTCGTTAGTCTGCAGTCCCCTCCTTTGTCTTTAAATAAAGAGTAGAAATTACTAAGCATGACTTAGGAGCATTTCTAAACTTAAGAACTAAAGGGGAAAGAGCAAATTATCTGATCACTACTGATGACTATTTGTGGTCTGAAATCAATCAAGTGATTAGAGGGAATAATGTGAATGAACATGTGGCTAGAGTATCCGGTCTTGTGAAAACTGCATGAATCATCCAGCATGTCTTTAGAACTTCCATTATCCCTAAGGCTGGTGATAGAGTCAACATAACTCCACTTCTTTCTATGGTCACTTTTATGATCATGACTAAAAAACCTATAGATGAAGCCCATTTAATTCTCGACTACCTTTTTGGGCCTTTTGAAATAGGTCATGCTGATTAGAAAAGAAAAAGGAATATTGCTTTAGAACATCTAGTTGCCTATATTCTAGAGAAGAAGTATGGTTTGACTCATCCTGATCAGGAGTTTGAAGATTTGCTCTATTACAATGATGCATCATTCAGAGCAATCTTCAAAAATGATGACACAAGTAAGGCACACGTCATCAGTGACACCGAGGAGGAACCTGGAGACGAACAAGTACCGACCAATGATCCAAATTATCAAAATTTGGTTCAAAGATTTGATCAGCTAGAGACTCATTTTGATCAACGTTTTGATCAATTTGAAAATCGCTACAATCAGGATATGGGCTTCATAAGAGAGAAAATGAATGATTTGAATAGTGACATGCTTATGGTAAGCAGTTACTTTACCTTCTTCAATGCTCAACCTCCTCCTCCAGATCAGGGTCCCTCATAGTGAATGTTGCAGTTGTTGTTTTGTTGTATCTCTTTGGATGGATTTTATATTAGTTTGATGTATTTTCTATTTTTCTCTAGATGGTGTGTATTGATATCGATTGCAGTGACTGTAATATCTTTTTGATATCAATATAAGTAAACATGGCTTGTCTTTATCTTGTTTCTGAAATGTGTGTTTAACTATGAAAATCTTTGGATTTTATTTTCTTATCAGTGCTATAATTCTTAAAATGCAAATTAAAAATCATACTCATTAGAAAATCTAATTTTTCTAAATTTAAGCTTAGCTTATAACTTGATAATAATTAAGATTGTCAAATTTCATGTCTCTTTTTTAGACTACATTAATTTATTATTGCAATTGTGATGTTTTTTCTTATTTTGTATTTCACTCTTCAATTAATATTTTTGCACTTAGATTAATTTGAAAACTTTGATTAATGACTTTGGAAAGAATACAATTACTCTTGACAAATGTACAAATGTACAAAAATCAAAAGGAATGTGCAATGGTTCGCAATGTGAAAAAGAGGCACAAAATAAGCCCAATAAATGCAAATATGCACAAAAGTGTGTCACAAATTTGAAAAACATGCGCAAAGCGCCACTTGTGGTAGTTATTTCTTTCCAGACTCTTTTAATCTTCTCATTCAAATTGATCTTGTGTTCATTCATGTATATTGAATTTTGAAATATACAATTTTTCTTTTCATCCTCTTTGCAATGATGTCTCTATCTAAATGTCTAAATTGAATCATGTTGTTTGATAAATTTTTTTATTATCTATGTTATGACTCTTCTTGAATTCTATGAATTATTATGATTTGTCTAATGTACTAATTTTATTTGCATAACTTTATTACAATCACTTTTAAGAATGACTTATCAAATGATTTTCATATGTCTGCTTGCATTTCAAGTTCTTTTTTCTTCTTCACTTTTTGCTGTTGTCAAAAAGGGGGAGAAATAATTGTTTGTTGTGATCTTGTCGTTTGGTTTTGTCTATTTTGTCTTGTTTTGTTTGTTATGATCGTGTCATTGGGTTTTGTCTGTTTTGTCTTGTTTTGTGTTTTGTTCGTTGTTTTGTTCGTTGTTGAGTGTTTTTGAAATTTTTGAAACTAAAAATTTAAAAATTTTTGTGTTCAATGACCCCTTATTTTCACTTGCTCATTAATTCATGGGGAGTTTAGGAGATTCTTAGAATTTGAAATTCGACAAATAATAATTTTTTTGCCATCATCAAAAAGGGGGAGATTATTAAGAAAGTTGCTATTTGCATATGTTACATTCTTGCAACTTGTATAGTTTTGATGATTTCAAATATTATTGTCTTATGTGCAATTATTTCCTAACACTTTTTGGAAAAATTATTTTTGCTCTTGTGTGTACTAACATTTCAGGAAAATTGAACTCCAAATTATGAAGACTTTAAATCAAATTCCACATACAATTATTCGCAAATTGAATCTTTAAATCGTTCTTTGAATTGAGAGGGAGTGATTATAATTGAGTGAATAAAAACACACACACACACACACACTTACTTAAGGAGATCTTACAAATTTGTACTGATCGTATGGGATGAACATAGTTCGTACGGGACGATCAGGTCAGTTTTCTCTCCGAAAGAGCAATGGAACGAACATGAGTTGGAGGAACTTTTTCTAAGTCCTAATCGTCCCGGACGAAATTATTTTCGTCCCAGGATGAAATAGGCTCTGTAAAAATTTCGTTAAGACGAAATCTATAATCATGCCAGGACGATTTCTTCTCTGTAAAAATTTCGTCAAGACTAAATTCAAATCATCCCAGGGTGAATTCTTCTCTTTAAAAATTTCGTTCAGACGAAATCTATAATCGTGTCAGGATGATTTCTTCTCTGTAAAAATTTCGTCCAGACAAAATTCAAATCGTCCCAGGACGAATTCTTCTCTATAAACATTTCGTTCAGACGAAGTTCATTATCGTGCCAGGATGAGTTGCTCTCTGTAAAAATTTCATCCAGACGAAGTCCTATTCTTCTCAGGATAATGTGATCCGACTTACAAAAATTGGTTACGTCCATGTAGTTATTTGGGAACTGACCTATGGTATAACGGATTGTACCGGACGAACCTAGTTCATACGGGATGATGATCGTGTACGAATGTAGTTCGTACCAATATACATAAGGATCATTTCCGACACTTTAAGTAAAATCATCCAGGACGATCCACGATCATACGTGATGATTCATTTCGTGTTGACTTGAAAAATTTATAGTTTTGGACGGTTTTTTTTTCTCTCATATATATAGTCCAATTTAGACTGCCACCCAACTCTTTATCATTTGATCTTCGTGCCTATTGAAAGAAGAGTCAAGGAGAGAGTGTGAGAGAGCATTCAAAGGATGATTCCTACTACTGGAGCGTGAAGGCTTTGCTTTGTGTTCAAAGGTAAAAACCTCTACTTGTGATTTGGGATTACTTCACTCTTTTCTTTCTTCCTTCTAGAATTCTTGTGAGAAGATCTGTCAAGGAGATCTGGTTCATTACCGACACTTGGAGAGTGTGAACAGCTGCGGATTCTCTACCCACACTAGGAGAGTGTGAACGGACAAAGGGTTCTCTGCCCACACTAGAAGAGTGTGAAAGGACGAAGGGTTCTCTGCCCACACTAGGAGAGTGTGAAAGGACGGACGGTTCTCTGCCAACACTGGGGATACGTTTAAAAGGATGACGGTTCTTTGCCGCACCAGGTAGTGGTGAAAAGAGTGTTTGTAAAGGCTTCTCAGCCTTGCTGTAGGTGCAAAAGGAGAGACACTATTGTTATTAGTGCAATACTCGGAGGGTGCCTCCGGGGAGTGGATGTAGGTCTGGTTTAGACCGAACCACTATAAATCTTGTGTCTTTTATTTTTACTGCTTTTTATTTTCCGTGTTTTATTTTTGTTCCAAAAATTGTGGTTGAAAAACTTTTTTTCTAAAAATTCATTAAAGTTTATTTTCAGTTCAACATACTCAAGAGGGATTATTTTGTTTTTAAATATCAATTCACCCCCCTCTTGGATAGCCTTGGGACATAAGCTTAGGTTTAACAACCTAATTCATAGTGAACGAATCTCAATAGCAGGGTCACTCTTGGAGACAATATCACTAGGAAAGTGGTGGGTGCAAGTATAATTGGAAACTCCATGAATCTTTTGATTGAAAATATTTTGCTTGTAGATAGACTGAAACACAACTTGCTCAACATTAGACATCTTTATGAAAATGGCTTCATCATAAAATTCTTGACAAACACTTGCATCATAAGCTTTAATAATAACACTATTTTACAGGAAAAATCAAATCAACAATATTTTCATGCTTGATTTAAATAATATTGAATGTGCTACTTCATTTTGCTTAAAAACTGCTACTGATGATTCTTGGTTGTGGCACAGGAGATTATGTCATGCCAGTATGAAAACCCTTATATAAGTAACTTAGAAAGACCTAATTAGAGGTATCCCCAAGCTTAATTTTTTAAAAGACCACCTTTGTGATGCTTGCCAATTAGAAAAGTAAGTCCACTCCACTTTTCACTCCATTAAGGACATTAGCACCTCTAGACCTTTAAAAGTCCTTCACATGGATTTGTTTGGACCCATTAGCACTACAAACTTAGGAGGAAAAGTTTATGGTTTTGTGATTGTCAACGATTACTTAAGATTTACTTAGAGTAGATTTCTGTCACATAAGAATGAGTCTTTTGATGAGTTTAAAGCCTTCTTCACTTAGATTCAAAAAAAGTTAGGTTGTGAGATCTTGACCATCCATAGTGACCATGGGGGGATTTTAAAAATAAGAGATTTGGAGACTTTTGTGAGGATAAAGGGATTAGCCACAACTTCTCAGCTCCTAGGACCCCTCAGCAGAATGGGGTAGCTGAAAGGAAGAACCAAACCTTAGTTGAAGCCGCTAGAGCCATACTTGCTGAGTATTCACTTCCAAAATATATTTAGTCTGAAATGGTAAACACAACTTGTTATGTGTTGAATAGGGTGAATGTTATAGCCAAACTTGATAAGACATCCTATGAGATCCTTAAGGGTAGGACACCCAATCTTTCTCACCTCTATGTCTTTGATTATAAGGTTTTCATTCATAATAATGGAAAGTCTCACTTAGAAAAAATTGACCTAAAATCTGATGAAGGAGTGTTCTTAGGATATTTTAGTATTGGGAAGTTTTTTAGGGTATTTAATAAGAGGACATTGGTGGAGGAGGAGAATACTCATATAGTGTTTAGTGAATCTGATCCTAGGAAGTCTAGAGTTGAGGAAGAAGATGATGTTAAAGAGAATACCACTGAAGGTGAGAATTTGGAGAAGAGAGTAGAGCCCCAAAACACTGGAGGAGTAGGTGAGATTACCCAAGGAGTAGAAAATATATATCTAGAGGAAAGGGTTGAACCTACGGACACCTTGCCTAGAGATTAGAGATACTCTTCGAGTCACCCTAAAGAACTGATCTTAGGAGGAGTTAAGACTAGATATAGACTTAGGAAAGAAGTGAACCACTATGTATTTATCTCAATGACTGAACCCACCAACATTAATCAAGCCCTTTCTGATGAGTTTTGGATCTTAGCCATGCAAGAGGAGTTAAACCAATTTGTTAGGAATAATGTTTGGGAGCTTATAGAAAGACCAAAGGAATAAAGTGTAGTGGAAACTAAATAGGTCTTTAAAAATAAGGTGAATGATTCTGGTGTGGTGGTTAGGAATAAGGTAAGATTGGTGGCTAAAGAATACAACCAAATAGAAGGGATAGATTTTGAGGAGACCTTTGCCCCTGTAGCTAGATTAGAAGCCATTAGAGTACTACTAGCCTTTGCTTGTTATAAGGGATTTAAGCTTTTCCAAATGGACATTAAGAGCACATTTTTGAACGGGGTAATAAAAGAGGATGTGTTTGTAGAACAACCCCAGGTTTTGAGAGTTCCCAATTTCCAAATCATATTTTCAAAATAAAAGTGTCTTATATGGATTGAAGCAAGCACCCAGAGCTTAGTATGCGAGGCTTAGCACATTTTTACTAGAGAGGGAGTTTGTTAAGGGGAGCATAGACACCACCCTTTTTTTGAGGAAAGTAGGAGATGATTTACTGATTGTTCATATCTATATCAATGATATTTTTTTGGATCTTTTGATAAGAGGCTATGTGATAGTTTTTCTAAAACAATGAGTAAGGAGTTTGAGATGAGTATGATGGGAGAGTTGTCCTACATTTTGGGGTTTAGAATAAGATAATTGGATGATGAAACCTTTCTGAATCAATTGAAGTACATAAAGGATATCTTGAAGAAATATGAAATGGATAAAGCCAAGCTAATTAATACTCCTATGACCTCCAATCTTCAATTGGATAAGGACCCAAATGGAAAGTCTGTTGATCAAAAGAAGTACATAGGAATGATTGGATCTCTACTTTACCTGACTACTAGCCGACCTGATATAATGTTTAGTGTTTTTCTATGTGCTAAATTTTAAGCTGATCCTAAGGAATCCCACCTGACTATAGTTAAGAGAATTCTTAGATATCTTTTAGGGACCCAAAACTTAGGAATCTGATACCCTAGGAACAATACTTCTTTTGAGATCATTGGATATTATGATTCTGATTTTCCAGAATATAGTGTGGATAGAAAGAGCACTTCTGGGACTTACCAATTCATAGGACGGTCTTTAGTCTCCTGGTTCAGTAGAAAATAAAACTCTATTGCACTTTCCACTATTGAAGCTGAGTACATTGCCTTAGGAAGTTATGTGGCCCATGTCCTTTGGTTGAAGCAACAAATTCTAGATTTAGGATTACTTGTAGGCACAATCTCAATCCTTTGTGATAACACTAGTGTCATTTGCATTTCTAAGAATCTTATACAACATTCAATAACTAAGTATATTGACATAAGGTAACACTTTATTAGAGACCATGTGACCAAGGGAGACATTGATCTACACCATGTGATAATTGAGAATCAACTGGCTGACATCTTTACTAAACCACTGGCCTTTGACACTTTTAGCACTTCAAGGACCAGATTGGGTGTGATTGACATAAATGAATGAACTTGATTCCTATTGATTTTGATTTATTATCTTTTTTGTTTTGTTTTTTTTTTTTGTTTTTGTTGCTTTATTTTTGGTAAGCTTTAATTTTTCTTATAATCATCACTGAAATTGATATTTTATGCATTGTTTTTGTTTTTAAAATTTTTAGTTAATGTCTTAGATCTCTTAATCTGTTAAAGAGGGAGTCACCGTTGATTATTTCCTTTTTCTCTAACTTTCTTTAGTGGTGTAATTTTCTTTTCCAAACAAAAGTCTATCTAAAATCAATAACTGGACTATGCAATTAAAATCTTTTTCAATCTTGCTACAGTAATCTATCTTATATATATAATATTCAAAGTATTTATTTTACCTTCAATTTTTTTTGAAATCTTATCGTTGCATTTATCATATAATTTTTTATTCTATTTTGTGATTCATTCTTCCTTATATTAGAGAGTGAGTTTTTCTTCTCTAATATCTGGAAGATATAATCACAACTAAAAGTATTTCAGAATCTTGGAAAAGGGACTTAGCTTGCAAAATTAAATAAAAAAAAGTGGCTAATGATGCCAAAATTAAAAGATGCACAATTTCGCCAAATTGAAAAAATAGTGGCCAATGATATCAAATCAAAAGATGTGCAAAGAGCGTCATTCAAATTGACAAGAGACATAAAAAGAGCCCATCAAAAGTAAGCTCCTTCCCTTTCAAAATTTTTAAATCTTAGAAGAATTCATGTGTCACTTGATATTTTTTAAAGGCTTGATTTCGGGATTCTTGATCGTAACTAATTACTTTGATATATTATTTTATAAAATATTTTCCTGAAACTAAGTTTTGAGTGGATTTTTTCTTATCCAATTAATTTTTCTGATTTAGATCTTTCTTTTCAAAGGAAGTTTTGCCCTGGGAGAAGTCCGAGTTAGGGATAACATGATCGATTGTGTTACCAATTTTTTAGATTCTGACGATGTTAATTCATTGACTTACAAATATTTAAAATCAATCACATGGAAACTATGTCATATTCCTGCCTTGATAAAAAAAATCCTTTTTTTGTTAGTTTTTATGTCTTTGTTGTATTTTTTTTATCATTTTCACTTGATTTTAATGTTTTTGGGCCTTATCTGATCATCTCCATCCACCTTCTATTTTAATTTTTTTTGTCACATCATCCTGGATGATAGTAATATTGTCCTAGATGATTGGTTCAATTCACTTCTAAAAATTCATCTGCTGGCTGTTCTGACCTTTCTACTCTTTATCATTCTGGATGATACATTTTCGTCCTGGACGATCTGATCATCTTCTACTTCAATCATCTTTGATCGGCCTAGACGATCTTCTTTCATCTTGGATGATGCCTTTACTCTTTGCTCAATTATTGGTAATTTTCCCATATAATCCACCTGTTTTTCCTCGATGATACACATGGAAATACGTTTAATAAGCCTTAAATTCAGCCGGTATGATCCATTATTGGAGAATCGTCTTTATCTTGGACGATCCACCTGTTTATCCTGGATGATACATGTGGCAGCGTGTTTAAATATTTTAAATTCGGTCGGTATGATCCATTATTGTTCATCGTCCTAGATAATCCACCTAATTGTCCTAGATGATATGCTTTTTTAACGATTGTCTGGATTGTCACCTTGGGACGATCATCTGTGTCTAATCATCCCAGATGATATCTGATCGTCCAAACAATATGACCGCCTTTTTTGACCAATCATCCAGCCGTAATTATTGCACCGGATCGTCCTAGATAATTCTACGATCGTCCTGGATGATCTGGCTGATTCTTTGAATTCAGAGCCCCTCAAGCTATTTTTCTCACACCATCTCCTTCTTCGAACTTTCTACTTCCTCTTTTCTTGCTATTTGTGATCATGACAGGAGGCAAGCGATCTCGCTAGGTGTCAGACAGTTCTTTAAGGGCCACTTTGGACCCTCGATTCATGGAGGAGGATGATCAAGCTACCTACCAATGCTACAAAATGGTTGACATTACTATTTCCCGATCGATCAACCCACACCACCTTTCCTATCAGGTACTTGACTTATTCACTCACACCTCTTTATGTTTCATTCTCACTCTCGCAATCCCCTTCAATTTCGAGCTTCTATTTGAATTCTTCATAAGCCTTAGAATAAATTCTGCCTTTACTTCTCTTGGATCATATATGAATCGACGCCCCGTCGAGATCACATACCAGGATTGCGTAGAATCCTTATAACTCTCCACCAAAGGGGATAAGCTTCACACCCTATGTTCTGACCCTTATTATGACTGGGCTCTGGCCAACCACTTTCTTCGCAACACCAATGCCCACTTTCATGTTGGAGAGACTATCTCTTTACTTAAAGATGCTAGGATGATCCAGCACATCCTTCGTATCTCTGTTATTCTAAAAGTTGATGATCACATCCACATTATTCCTTTTATTTCGATCACCACCTTTTATATTTTAGCTTATCATGAATTTAATGCTACTAATTTGATCTTTTATTACATTGAACATTTGACCACTATCCGTGACCTAGGACATAAGAGGAAGCCAAACCTAGTCCTAGGACATATCATTGCTTATGTCTTATAATCCAAATATAACCTCCACTATCCTACTCCTCCAAATTTCTAGCCTGCCTTCTACTCCAAAAATTCCTTCAATGTCCTTCATAATACTCGTCTTCACATGGGGGATGGGGAAGCTCAGAGGGAAGAAGAGGAGGAGGAGGCTCCCTCACTTGTTCCTGCACATGCTTCGCTTCGCCAGCACTCTCAGCTAGATGAGCTGGTCGAGCAGTTCAATCAGTGGGAGGCACACTTTGAGACTTACGTTGTTGCACAGGAGTAGGAACATGTTGAGGACTTAGCCCATTTTGAGCGGCGACGTGCTGAGGACTTAACTCATTTTGACACCTAAGTTGCACACCAACAACAGCAGCACGACTAGGACATGGCCTAATTTGGAGCACAGTTCGCCTCGCCATCTAGCTATTTTCAGCAGCCACCACCACCACCTCTTCCTTCAGATGATTAGGGGCTATCGTTTTACTAGTTTTCTTTTTATGCTGTTCTTTTGTTGTATTTTGTTTCTATTTTTTGTTGTTCAGTTTTTGCTTTGTTTCTGTTCTGTTTTCCTCCTCCTTTTTGGGATGACTAAAGGGGGAGGAGTGTGTTGTACTTATTATTTGAATAGTTTCTATTTGAATGATTTATATTTGTGCAACTTATGTAGTTTTGATTATTCCAAACATTATTGTTCAAATGTATAGTTATCTCCTAACAATTTTAAAAGATTTGCACTTGCTCTTGTGTGTACTAACATTTCAGGAAAATCCGACTCCAGACTACGATAACTTCAAATCAAATTCAACATGAGATATTTTGTCTATTTGAAGTTTGCACTTTCTTTGATTTAATTTTGAAAGGGAGTGATTGTAATTGAGTGAATAAAAAACTTACACACACACATAAGGAGATCATACAATTTTATACTGATCGTACAGGACGATTTTTATCGTACTGGACGATCCGTTAGTTATCTCGTATAGAGCACTTGGAACGAATAGGAATTTGCTTGAAAAATTTTTCTAAGTCCTATTCGTCCCGGACGATGGGTTCTCTGTAAAATTTTCGTCCAGACAAATTTTATCATCGTACGAGGCGACCAGTCCTCTGGAAAATTTTCGTCCAGACGAAAATAAATATCGTACCGGACGATCAGCTCTCTGGAAAATTTTCGTCCAGACGAAAACAAATTATCGTCCGCGGCGATTGGTCCTCTGGAAAATTTTCGTCCAGACGAAATAAATAATCGTCCAGGACGATCGGCTCTCTGGAAAATTTTCGTCCAGACGAACATATTTTCGTCCAAACGATTAACCGATTTAGAACAGTTTTCAGCAGTTTCTAGAACCGACCTTGTAATAACCGTTCGTACTGGACGAACCTAGTTCGTACAGGACGATCAGCTGTACGAAGTCATTTCGTAAACATATACAAATTGGGTCATTTCAGATCGTTTAAGTAAAATCGTCCAGGACGATCCAGGATCGTACAGGACGATCCACTGCGTACAGAATTGAAAATATGTAGTTTTTGGGCGGTTTTTCATGTCTTTTGTATAAATAGTCCAAATTAGACTGCCACCCAATCTTTTTGTCATTTGATCTTCGTGCCTCTTGAGAGAATAGCCAAGGAGAGAGTGGAAGAGAGCATTCAAAGGAGAATTCCTACCACTGGAGCGAGAAGGCTTCACTTGAATTACTAAGGTAAGAGTCTCTACTTGTGAAATTGGATTTCTTCACTCTTTTCCTTCTTCCTTCTAGATTCTCGTGAGAAGATCAGTCAAGGAGATCCGGTTCTTTGCCGACACTTGGAGAGTGTGAACAGCCGAAGGGTTCTCTGCCTACACTTGGAGAGTGTGAACAGCGGAAAGGTTCTCTGCCGACACTTGGAGAGTGTGAACAGCTGAAGGGTTCTCTGCCTACAATTGGAGAGTGTGAACAGCGGAAAGGTTCTCTGCCTACACTTGGAGAGTGTGAACAGCCGTAGGGTTCTCTGCCCACACTAGGAGAGTGTAAAAGGACGACGGTTCTCTGCCAGCACTGTGGATTGTGTAAAAGGACGACGGTTCTCTGCCGCACCGGGTAGTGGTGAACAGAGTTGTTTGTAAAGGCTTCTCCGCCTTGCTGTGGGTGCTAAAGGAGAGTCACTTTGTGGTATTAGTGCAATACTCAGAGGGTGCCTCTGAGGAGTGGATGTAGGTCTGGTTATAGACCGAACCACTATAAATCTGGTGTCATTTACTTTATTGCTTTTACGTTTCCGCACTTTAAATTTCAGTTTAAACAACTCTGTGGTTGAAAAACATTTTTCTACAAACTTTAAAAGAAAATTTTATTTCGGTTCAACTTTATCATTAAGAGGGTTTAAAATTTTTAAAACTACCAATTCACCCCCCTCTTGGTAGCCGTGGGACATTTACTTAGGCTTAACAACCTAATTACTGGACTCAACAAGTGGTATCAGAGCATAGTTTCAAAATCATAAGTTTGAACTACTTTTTGATTAACGTAGATGGCTACATTTGGAAACCTGAAACACACCTGAGGGTTACTCTATCACTAGACCTCCACTGTTTGACAATATTCCTTTTGATTTTTGGAAAACACGCATGTCTACTTTCTTACAGTCACTTGATTATCGCATGTGGATGCTAGTCCAGGAAGGTTACTCAAAACCAACTAGATTAGTTGATGGAATTAGGGTAGAAACACCCTATGCAGATTGGACTATTGAAGAACGTGACTTAGCACAATTAAATGCGAAATGTTTAAATAGTTTCTTTTGTGCTTTAAAATCTGAAGACTACATGCGAGTTTCCACTTGTAAAAGCGGAAAAGACATATGGGATAGACTTTGTATAACTTATGAAGGGACAAATGAGGTTAAGCAATCAAGACTCAATATCTTGTTACATGACTACGAATTATTTCGCATGAAACCTAATGAATCTATATCTGACATGTACACAAGATTCACTCAAATTGTCACCTCTTTGCATGCACTTGGTAGGGAATTAACTAATGCTGAAATGGTTAATAAGATTCTTCGTTGTTTACCTACTGCATACGATGCTAAAATTACTGCAATTACAGAGTCTAAAGATCTGAACATTTATTCCATTGACAATCTTCTTGGTTCACTCATTGCTTACGAGCAAGGAGTAAGTCAAAGAAAGATTGATGCAGGTGAACCAAGAAAGGACAAAAATATTGCACTAAATGTGGAAGAGTCAGAAAGTGAACACTCACAACCTGAGGATGAAGACGATATTGCACTGATGACTAGACAATTCAGAAGCTTTTTAAAGAGGAAGCAGAAGAGACGCCAGCAATGGAATAGAGGTAAGTATAACAGAAATGGCAAGGTTTCTAATGAAGTGATTTGTTATGAATGCAGGAAACCAGGTCATATAAAGACTGATTGTCCAAAACTCAAAGCCACTCCTAGCAAGGAGAAGGTAGAGGAGAAACCAATGGTAAAGAAGGGCAAGAAGAAGTTTCAAAAGGCTTTTTGGGCGGACTCAGCTTCAGACTCATCTGAGACTGAAAAAGAAGAAGAAGTCACCAACCTTTGCTTGATGGCAGATAATGCTGAACAATCAGATCAAGAAGAGGTATGTGATTTAACCTATAATGAATTGTTTGAAGTTTCTGAACACATGCATGATGCATATAGGAAAATGAAAAAGATGCATGCTAGTTTAGTTTTAGAATTGGAAGAGCTTAATAAGGAACACGAAATCCTTAGGAAAGATCATGCTTTAATTGATAGCAACCACATGAAACTACTTGATGAATATGATGACTTGAATAAAAATTTTGAGAATTTAAAATCATCCTATGCTGAACTTGAAAAAGAATTTAAGAATTTTAAGGATGAATCTGAGAGCAAGACATATAGAATCAATTATACCAATCGAATCTTGGAGGATATGAATTCATTTTACAAACTCACTATAAGAGCTCTCGAGGATAATAGGAACCCCCTAAACTTGAAGATTTTACAAATCCTAAATATTATCCTAAATTCATGAAATCCCTTAGAAGACAATCATATGAAAGAAAACATAGGAATATTTTTCCTAATGTTAAATGTAACAATTGTGGATTTTTGGGACATATATCTCACACCTGCACTTTAAAGATGAAACCTAATTTGGTGTGGAGAACTAAGATGCATAAACCTAGACATATCATACATGCATCTGATTATAAATTTCATAAAGGTGAACCCAAACTAGTTTGGGTTCCCAGGTCTAACATTTGAGAATTTTGCAGGTATACTCTCACACAAGACCTCGTGAGAGTATATGGTACCTGGACAGCGGATGTTCAAAGCACATGACTGGAGATACTGCTCAATTCATAACGCTGGAAGCCAGGAGTGGAGGCAAGGTTACACTTGGAGATAATACCACAAAGAAAGTGGTTGGATCAGGTATGATTGAAAATTTGAAAAACTTTTTCATAGACAATGTTTTATTAGTTGAAGGCTTAAAACATAATTTGCTTAGCATAAGTCAGCTATGTGATAAGGGCTATAATGTAAAATTTTTACCTACTAGCTGCATAATTAGCCTAAATGGGAAAATTATTTTAAATGGAAAAAGGGTAAACAATGTCTACATGCTAGATTTAAATTGTATTCAATCTCCTACTGCTTTTTGTTTGAAAACTGTTTCTGATGAATCATGGCTTTGGCATAGGAGACTTTGTCATTCTAGTATGAAAAATCTTAGAAGAATTACCCAAAAGAATTTGGTGAGAGGAATACCTAAACTAGACTTTACCAAGGACCATCTATGTGATGCATGTCAATTAGGAAAACAAGTGAAGTCCTCTTTTAAGTCCAATAAAGATCTTAGGACCAGTAAACCTTTAGAAATTCTTCACATGGATCTTTTTGGACCTGTAAGCACTGTTAGTCTAGGAGGAAAGGTATATGGATTTGTTATAGTAGATGATTTTTCAAGATTCACCTGGGTTAAATTTCTTTTTCATAAGAGTGAATCATTTGAGGAATTCAGAAATTTTTCAACTTGGATACAAAGAAAACTAGGATGTGAAATAATTTCTATACAAAGTGATCATGGAGGAGAATTTGAAAATGAAAGATTTGAAGATTTCTGTAAAGAAAAGGGGATTGATCACAATTTTTCTGCACCTAGAACTCCTCAACAAAATGGAGT
This sequence comes from Dendrobium huoshanense, assembly GCA_016618105.1. Taxonomy (NCBI): domain Eukaryota; kingdom Viridiplantae; phylum Streptophyta; class Magnoliopsida; order Asparagales; family Orchidaceae; genus Dendrobium; species Dendrobium huoshanense. The sequence continues at coordinate 17,207,518 of CM028350.1, forward strand.
AGTTGAAAGAAAGAACAGAACATTAATAGAAGCCGCCCGAGCAATGTTAGCAGAATACTCGCTTCCTAGATATTTTTGGGCTGAGGCGGTTAGCACTGCATGCTATGTTCTGAATAGGGTGAATGTGAGATCAAATTTGAATAAAACACCCTATGAGTTGCTAAAAGGTAGAACACCAAATTTGTCTCATTTGCATGTATTTGGTTGCAAGGTGTTCATACATAATAATGGAAAATCTGCCTTAGGAAAATTTGATCCAAAATCAGATGAAGGAATTTTTGTTGGATATTCAAGTGTTGGAAAATCTTATAGAGTATTCAACAAAAGAACTTTAGTCATTGAAGAAACCACACATGTTGTTTTTGATGAAAATGGAAACATGGAAGAGCCAAATGTTGTTGAAGAAGAAATTGAAGAAAACTCCCAAAAGATTGATAGATTAAATTTGGAAGAAAATGTGGAAGAAAATTTAGAAAGAGAAGAACCTTTGCCTAGAGATTTGAGATTTTCTAAAAACCACCCAAAGGAATTGATTATAGGTGAACCAAGTGAGGGTGTTAGAACTAGGCGTGGATTAAACAAGGAAGTCAATCATTCAGCCTTTATTTCAACTATTGAACCCACTAACATTGATCAAGCACTTTCAGATGAATTTTGGATATTGGCCATGCAAGAAGAGTTAAATCAATTTGTAAGAAATAAAGTTTGGGAACTAACTACAAGGCCAAAAGATCAAAGTGTTGTTGGAACCAAGTGGGTGTTCAAAAATAAAATGAATGACTCAGGAGTAGTCATTAGAAATAAGGCTAGATTAGTAGCTAAGGGGTATAATCAAATTGAAGGAATTGATTTTGAGGAAACTTTTGCCCCTGTAGCTAGACTTGAAGCAATTAGGGTTTTACTAGCCTTTGCCTGTTTTAAAGGTTTTAAATTGTTTCAAATGGATGTCAAAAGTGCCTTTTTAAATGGGTAATTGAGGAAGATGTTTTTGTAGAACAACCTCCAGGTTTTGAAAATTCTAAATTTCCAAATCATGTTTTCAAATTAAAAAAGGCATTATATGGATTGAAACAGGCACCTAGGGCTTGGTATGAGAGGTTGAGCACCTTCCTACTTGAAAGATCTTTTGAAAAAGGAAGTGTGGATACAACTCTCTTTTTAAGGAAAATTGGAAAGGATATACTTATTGTTCAAATTTATGTGGATGACATCATCTTTGGATCTTCAAATAAACATCTTTGTGATGATTTTTCTAAAACAATGAGTAGTGAATTTGAAATGAGTCTAATGGGAGATTTAAATTACTTTCTAGGATTTAGCATTAAGCAACTTGAGGAAGGTACTTTTCTTAGTCAAACTAAATATATTAAGGACATCCTCAAAAAATATGAAATGGACAATGCTAAACCTGTTAGTACACCAATGAGTTCTTCAGTTCAGTTGGATAAGGACCTTAAGGGAAAATCTGTTGATCAAAAGAAATTTAGAGGGATAATTGGATCTTTACTTTACTTGACTGCTAGCCGACCAGATATTATGTTCAGTGTTTGCTTATGTGCTAGATTTCAATCAGATCCAAAAGAATCACATTTGACAGCAGTGAAAAGGATTTTAAGATATCTACTAGGAACTCAAAACTTAGGAATTTGGTATCCTAAGTTTAGCTCTTCATTTGAAATTATTGGTTACTCAGATTCTGACTTTGCAGGCTGTAGAGTGGATAGGAAAAGCACTTCTGGAACATGTCAATTCATTGGAAATTCATTAGTTTCATGGTCTAGTAGAAAACAAAATTCAGTGGCACTATCTACTGCAGAAGCAGAATACATTGCATTAGGAAGTTGTGTGGCACAAGTACTTTGGTTAAAACAACAGTTGATTGATTTAGGATTAACTATAGGCACTATTCCAATTTATTGTGACAATACTAGTGCTATTTGCATTTCCAAAAATCCTATTCAACATTCTAGAACCAAACACATTGATATAAGGCATCATTTCATAAGGGATCATGTATCCAAAGGAGAAATTGAACTCATACATGTTTCAACTGAAAATCAACTTGCAGACATTTTTACAAAACCTTTAGCCTTTGATACCTTCAGTACTTTAAGAACAAGGCTTGGTGTTATTGATTTGAATGCTTAAACAAAATGTCTTTGCAACATTGATATTTGTTTTGTTTTTTGTTTTGATTTTGTGAAATTTTGTGTGTTTTGAATGATTTGTTTTTGGATTTATGATTTTGTTTTATGTTTTCTGTGTTTTTTGAATATTTTTGTTGATTTTCTTAATTTAAAAAATTCAAAATTAAAAATTTTTTTTGGAGGAAATCGTCCAGGACGAAAATGTTTCGTACGGGACGATGTGTGAAGGAACAGTTTGCGCGAATTTTAACCGTTTTGAGAGCAGTTTTTAATTAGATCGTCTGTACGATCTGATGATCGTCCAGGACGAATTTTTTCTCTCTCTCTCAAACGTCGGGACGATTGAATGCAGCGGTTGAGTGGATAAGACAGTTTTTAATATGAACTTCGTCTGTACGAAATTTTCGTTCGTCCAGACGAACATGTGTCGGTTCGTTGTAGGGGACGGTTTTCAAGAGTCATTAAAACGATTTACTTTTTGATCGTCTGTACGAAAATTTTTCGTCTGTACGATCGGTCAAGTCAAAAAGCCTGTACGAAGGGACGCATCGTAAGTTGTGTTGATTACGAAAAGCCGTTACATTTTGGACGAATTGATCGTCTGTACGAAATTTTTCGTCCAGACGAACGATAATTTTTCATCCAGGACGAATATTTTCGTCCAGGACGAACGTATCGTTTTTCTTTAAATATGAAGGCTTTCAAACTTAACAATCACACTTCCAAACTTCTTTTTCAATCCCTTTCTACATCAAATCAACAATGGCCTCCTCTAGCAAAAGACAAAAGGTTTTGGTGAAGAAACCAAATAGGAATGCCCCAGACAACTTTCTTTCCAAGGCAAATGAGGAATCTTTTCCTCGTTTTGCATCCGCAAAAATCACTCCGTCTCGCATTCTTATCCAAACTGAGTTGAAATTTCGGGTATTGCACCTCTTCGCCTCAACCCAATTTCAGTTCATTCTTTCTCTCGTCCACTTCTACAATAAGCAAACCTACCATTACTTTCTAGCAAACATGAGTTTCAATTCTGACCACTCCACCATTAGTTCTTATGTTTTTAAGCAAAAAGTTGAGATCACCAAGCACGACCTTGGTGCATTTTTAAACTTAAGAACTGAAGGATATAGAGCCCACACCCTAATGTCAGAAACCTCCTTCAAATGGTTTCAAATCAATAGGGTGATTAGAGAAATAGGCATAACCTATCATGTTGCTAGAGTCTCCGGTATGACCCAAGATGCCCGAATCATCCAGCATATCCTTAGATCCTCAATTATTCCTAAAGCTGGTGATAGGATTAACATTACCCCTCTCCTTTCTGTTCTAACCTTTTTAATCATGGAAAGACATCCTATTGACGAAGCCCAACTTATCATAGACCATATCTATGGGCTTTCAGAAATAGGACATGCAGATCAGAAGAGGAAGAAGAACATTTCATTAGGACACTTAATCACTTATATTTTGGAAAAGAAATACAACATAGTGCATCCTGATGAAGAATATGAAGAGCCAGTTTACTATAACGATGCATCATTCAGATTGCTCTTCAAGGAGGAAAAAGAAAAAGAAAAAGCACATGCCAGTGCTTCAGAAGAGGAAGAAGAAGAAGGAGTGCAAGCTTTTGCTTCTCAATCAGATTACCAGAATCTGATTGAGAGATTTGATAGATTAGAGACTCACATTGATCAAAGGTTTGATCAATTTGATGCTCAACTTACGCAGCAGCAACAAGACATTGGTAATATTAAAGATGAAGTTCATGAAATTAATACCAATGTAATGTTGATGGCCTCCAACTTCAACCTTTTTGGCGGCATTCCTCCTCCTCCTCCTCCAGAACAGTAGAAGTGTTTTTATGTGTGTTTATTGTATTTTTTTTATGTTTGTATCGTGTCTGTTTTATTTGTTAAATGCTTGTGTATATGTTGGTTTTTCTTTTTTTAAAGTTCAATATATTTTTCTTCTTTTTATGTAATCTGTTTCTTAAGTATCAATGAAAGTTTTCTTTTATTAGATTTGTTTTGGAATGTGGTTAATGTTTATGAATTTCATTAGTATTATTTAATCTACATAGTGCTTAAATTCGATTGTAATTTGAGATTATCTATATTAGAAAATCTAGACTTTCTGAATTTATAAGTTGTTTATAACTTGTTGTAATTAGAACTTTTAAATTCATGTCTATTCATTTAGACTACATAAAAGTTAATATTACTATTGCAATTTAGATGTTTTCTTATTTTGTATTTCTATGCTCAAGTGATATTTATGCACCTAGAAATATTTGAAATTTTAGATTATAGATTTTGGAAAGAATTGGTCTCAATTACTCTTGAACATTGTACAAATGTACAAAAATCAAAAGGAATTCGCAAAAATTTGCAAAGTGAAAAAGAGGCACAAAATAAGCCCAACCAAGAAAAAATGCACAAAAATGTGCCCCAAAATTCTGAAAAAGATGCGCAAAGCGCCACATAAGGTAATTCTCTTCTTTCCAAATTCGTTCAATCTCTTAATTCAAATTGATCTTATGTTCATTTATATTCTATTGAACTTTGAAATATAGAATTTTTATACATCTCTCTTGTAATGATTTTCTATAGTCAAATGTCTAAATTGAATCATGTCTTTGATAAATTCTTCTTACTTACAATGTTATATCAGTTCTTAAATTTGTATGAATTTCTATGATTGACCTAATATCTTTAGTTTAAAATTGCATACCCTATGTCAATCACAATTTAGATTAAATTTTAAAAATGATTTTCATATAATTACTTACATTTCTTGTCTTTTTCTTCTTCACTTTTTGTTGTTGTCAAAAAGGGGGAGAAATTATTGTATTTTCTATTTTGATTATTCTGTTTGCAAGTTTTTTACTTTGTAGTTGTTTGTGTTAAAATTTTAGAAAAACAAAATTTTTGTTCTTTATGCCTCCTTATTTTAATCTACTCATCAATTCAGGGGGAGTTTAGGAGATAGGAGATTTGTTTAACTTGAAATCATACAATTAATAATTGTTTTGTCATCATCAAAAAGGGGGAGATTGTTTGAATAGTTGCTATTTGAATGATTTATATTTGTGCAACTTATGTAGTTTTGATGATTCCAAACATTATTGTTCAAATGTATAGTTATCTCCTAACAATTTTAGAAGATTTGCACTTGCTCTTGTGTGTACTAACATTTCAGGAAAATCCGACTCCAGACTACGATAACTTCAAATCAAATTCAACATGAGATATTTTATCTATTTGAAGTTTGCACTTTCTTTGATTTAATTTTGAAAGGGAGTGATTGTAATTGAGTGAATAAAAAACTTACACACACACATAAGGAGATCATACAATTTTATACTGATCGTACAGGACGATTTTTATCGTACTGGACGATCCGTTAGTTTTCTCCTATAGAGCACTTGGAACGAATAGGAATTTGCTCGAAAAATTTTTCTAAGTCCTATTCGTTCAGGACGAAATTTATTATCGTCCCGGACGATGGGTTCTCTGTAAAATTTTTGTCCAGACAAATTTTATCATCGTACGAGGCGACCAGTCCTCTGGAAAATTTTCGTCCAGATGAAAATAAATATCGTACCGGACGATCAGCTCTCTGGAAAATTTTCGTCCAGACGAAAACAAATTATCGTCCGCGGCGATTGGTCCTCTGGAAAATTTTCGTCCAGACGAAATAAATAATCGTCCAGGACGATCGGCTCTCTGGAAAATTTTCGTCCAGACGAACATATTTTCGTCCAAACGATTAACCGACTTAGAACAGTTTTCAGCAGTTTCTAGAACCGACCTTGTAATAACCGTTCGTACTGGACGAACCTAGTTCGTACAGGACGATCAGCTGTACGAAGTCATTTCGTACACATATACAAATTGGGTCATTTCAGATCATTTAAGTAAAATCATCCAGGACGATCCAAGATCGTACAGGACGATCCACTGCGTACATAATTGAAAATATGCAGTTTTTGGGCGGTTTTTCATGTCTTTTGTATAAATAGTCCAAATTAGACTGCCACCCAATCTTTTTGTCATTTGATCTTCGTGCCTCTTGAGAGAATAGCCAAGGAGAGAGTGGAAGAGAGCATTCAAAGGAGGATTCCTACCACTGGAGCGAGAAGGCTTCACTTGAATTACTAAGGTAAGAGTCTCTACTTGTGAAATTGGATTTCTTCACTCTTTTCCTTCTTCCTTCTAGATTCTTGTGAGAAGATCAGTCAAGGAGATCCGGTTCTCTGCCGACACTTGGAGAGTGTGAACAGCCGAAGGGTTCTCTGCCTACACTTGGAGAGTGTGAACAGCGGAAAGGTTCTCTGCCGACACTTGGAGAGTGTGAACAGCCGAAGGGTTCTCTGCCTACACTTGGAGAGTGTGAATAGCGGAAAGGTTCTCTGCCTACACTTGGAGAGTGTGAACAGCCGTAGGGTTCTCTGCCCACACTAGGAGAGTGTAAAAGGACGACGGTTCTCTGCCAGCACTGTGGATTGTGTAAAAGGACGACGGTTCTCTGCCGCACCGGGTAGTGGTGAAAAGAGTTGTTTGTAAAGGCTTCTCCGCCTTGCTGTGGGTGCTAAAGGAGAGTCACTTTGTGGTATTAGTGCAATACTCAGAGGGTGCCTCTGAGGAGTACATGTAGGTCTGGTTATAGACCGAACCACTATAAATCTGGTGTCATTTACTTTATTGCTTTTACGTTTCCGCACTTTAAATTTCAGTTTAAACAACTCTGTGGTTTAAAAACATTTTTCTACAAACTTTAAAAGAAAATTTTATTTCGGTTCAACTTTATCATTAAGAGGGTTTAAAATTTTTAAAACTACCAATTCACCCCCCTCTTGGCAGCCGTGGGAAATTTACTTAGGCTTAACAACCTAATTACTGGACTCAACACTTATGCTGTTCTATTTTGAAATTTGAATATATTATGTTTTTTATGATTGCACTACTTCCAGTTCACTGTCTTGAATTATTTAGATTAATTTTAGTTTGCCATCATAAAAAAGGTTGAGTGTTGAAAATTTAATATTATGAATTAGAATTTTGATGATAAAAAATATTCCTATTTTATCTACGACTACCTTGCCCACTAATATTTCAGGTCAAAAAGATCAAGTGCAACTCAAGCCAGCTTAAGATTGGGTAGATTAGGTCTGAGTCAATTTGTAATGTATTTTTTTCATTTCTTGAGTCAATTATAATATTTATGGTGCCTGATGTTAAGTAACCCTACACACACACACTTGGGTGAATTTTTTCTGTCTGACTTAAAGTTTTTTTATTTTGTTAACATCCTCCGAAATGATCCAAAAATTGTCTTAGACGATCGGTCAAAAATAGAAACCCTAATTTGGGTATCCTGGTTAAGGCAGCCATCATTAAGCATATCATCATGGATTATTTTTATATCGGCTGGGACGATATGCTCAAATCAGAAAGAATCAGCCACCAGATCTATTTAGGTAGTTTTATTTTTTAATCATCATCAAGGACATCAGCCTGGACGATGGGGTTCAATTATGCCTAAATTGATCTGTTGATTAAGAAAAGTAATTAAGGTTGATTAGTTCGATCATATCATCCTGGACGATCATAGGATTGGCCAGTACGATCAGTTCGAAAACCTTGGTTGCTCCTGGATGACCAAAAATCGTACATCGTCTATTCAGAGCGATGTTCTGGATAATTTTGTGCATATTTGAGTTAATCGGCCAGGACGATTGCGAGAAAACCTTGGTTGCTCCTTGATAACCAAGTCATTTTGTTTTCAATAGACTCCCATCCAGGGGGATGTTCTGGATAATATTCCCTAATTTTTACTAATCGTATAAGATGATATATTATCATCATGGACAATAGGAACAAAAAATCTTCTAACGTCCCAAGTCGTCCATGCCAATTGAGCTTAATTTGTACGAATCATACAGGACGATAGCAATATAATCATGGAAGATAAAGTCGATTCTTGAAAATTCATTTAAAGCACTCATATTTTCTCAAGCATAAGTATCCTTTTCTGCTTCCTTGACCTGAGAGAGCCTAGAGGAGAGAAAGAGAGAGGGAGAGAGAGGGAGGAACTTGTGAGGGGGAGCTCGTTAGGGGGTTTCATAATGGTTTCTCCAAGAAAGGGTCCAAGGTGTCTTCTCCAATCATCATTCCTCATTCTTGGAGGCTCAAGGGAGGTCTTCTTCAGCAATTAATCAAGGTTCTCTGCCTGTTTTAGGAGGAAGTAAAAAAGAGTCAGTTCTCTGGTGTAACGGGGTTGGTGAAAAGGAGTGTTTTGTGAGGGCTTCTCCGCCTAGCTGTGGGGGCTAAAGGAGAGACACTAAGTTAGTACAATACTCGGAGGGTAGCTTTGAGGAGTGGATGTAGGTCAAGGTTGTTACAAATCTATTTTTATGACTTATGTTTTGATGATTGACAAACACTGTTGATTTTCTTGAACTGCATGTTGCTTCTAACTTTTTAGGAATCGAAGATCGGACGAACAAACAAAGCCAGTTCAAGATTGCGTAAGTCTAGGGTTGAGTCAGTCTGTACTTTGTTTTTTCTCTTCTTGAGTCTATTTGTAATTGTCAAAGAGACTGATGCTAAGTAACCCTACACACTTACACTTGAGAAAATTAGAATTTCTATTTTTACTCAGATCGGCCAGGACGATATTTACATCGGCCTGGATGATCAGGCTTAAAATAAAAAGTCTAAATATGGATTCCTAATTAAGTCAGCCATCATTAACATATCGTCCTGGACGATACGTGTATCGGTCAGGACAATAAACTCAAAACAGAAAGAAGTTGCCGTCATAGACAATTAATGTATACTGTATTTTTTAATTATCGGTCAGGACGATCATTTATCATCCTGGATGATATTCTCAAATTATGCCTTAATTGATCAGGAAATTAAGGGAGTAATTAAGGATGATTGATACGATCATATCGTCCTGAACGATCTATTCAAAAACATTGGTTACTTCAGGATGATAAATATCAGCCAGCTCAAATTCAGGGTGATGCTCTAGATGATTTTCCTCTTATTTGAACTGATCGGCCAGGACAATCATGAGATCGGCCTGGACGATCAAGCCAATTTTCAATCATCCAGTTTTGCATCCAGGGCGATGCTCTGGCCGATCTACTGAGTTTTGTACTGATTTGCCAGGCCGATGTCCATATCGGCCTGGACGATAATGTCGACAACTTGCAATTAATGAGCTTCTTTGAAGCTCTTTTATTTAAGGGCTCTTGTTTAACATTTTGAACAACTTTTGGCTGCTGCCTTGACCTGAGAAGGCCTTGAGGAGAGAAAGAGAGAGAGGATCTTGTGAGGGGGAGCTTGTGAGGGGATTCACAAGGATTGCTTCAAGGATCGCTCTGCTTCTTCTTCGTCTAGAGTTTCTCATTCGTGGAAGGGTCGGTAGAGGTAAGGAGTAAGCATCTGGTTATTGGTTCTCTTCCAGCTTCAGGAGGAAGCTAAAGGAGATAGGTTCTCTACCTTGTCAGGGTGGCAAAAAGGAGGTTCTTGTGAAGGTTTCTCTGCCTAGCCGTGGGGGCTAAAGGAGAGTCACGTTTTGTAGTGCAATACTTGGAGGGTGCCTCCAAGGAGTGGACGTAGGTCAAGTTGACCGAACCACTATAAATCTCTGTATTCTTGTTTTCTTGCTCCGCATTTTAATTTTCGCATTTATTTTTCTCGTGGTGTAATTTTGGTTTATGTGATTTTTGTTCTTTGTGAAAAGAAATTTTTAAAATACCAATTCACCCCCCTCTTGGTTAGCTTGGGACTAAGTTCATAGGGCTTAACATCCCTAACGAACTATAAAGTGGTATCAGAGTAGGATTCATAAATTTAAGTTTAAAAACTTTTGATTTTAATCCATGGCTAACCTTGGGAATTGTAACACTACGGAAGGGTATTCCATTACCCGACCTCCCCTATTCGATAACCTACTTTTTGACTTTTGGAAAACCCGCATGTCAACGTTTTTATAATCTACTGATTATCACATGTGAATGCTTATTCAAGAAGGTTATTCTCCACCTTCTCATGAAATTAATGGAATTAAAACTGAAGTTGCTTTTATAGAATGGACTTTTGATGAACGGGATTTAGCTCAATTGAATGCAAAATATTTGAATTGATTTTTTTATGCTTTAAAATCTGAGGATTACATGCGTGTCTCTACTTGCAAAACTGGTAAAGAAATTTGGGATAAGTTGTGTATCACCTATGAAGGCACTAATGAAGTTAAACAATCCCGTTTGAATTTTCTCTTGCATGACTACGAACTTTTTCGTATGAAATCTCAGGAATCGATTTCTGACATGTATACTAGATTTACTCAGATAGTTACTTCATTGCACGCATTAGGAAAAGAACTTTCAAACTTTGAAAAAGTAAACAAGATTTTGAGATGTTTGCCTTCATCATATGATGCTAAAATCACTGAAATCATTGAACCTAAGGATTTGAACACTTATTCTATTGATAACTTACTTGGCTCACTCATTGCTTACAAGCAAGGGGTGAATCAAAGAAATCTTAATGCAGGTGAGAAGAAGAAGGAGAAAACAGTTGCACTAAAGGTGCACAAATCTGATTCTGAATCTTCTGGGTCTGAAAGCGATGAATTTGCCTTCATCACAGGGCAATTCAAAAGCTTTCTAAGGAAGAAAAAAAGCGTCATCAAAATTGGAGAAAAGGTAAGGATCATAAACAAGTTAAAGGAACTTCTGATGTTGTTTGTTATGAATGCAGGAAACCAGGATATGTGAGAACTGATTGCCCAACACTTAAAGATTACTCAAGCAAAGGAAAGGGTGAGGAGAAACCTAAGCTAAGGAAGGACAAGATGAGAGTACAAAAAGAATTTTGGGCGGATTCAGCATCGAACTCATCGGAGATGGAACCAGAAGATGAGACATCAAAATTGTGCTTGATGGCAGACGACAATCCTGATCAAGAAGAGGTATGTGAACTTTCCTACGATCAACTTCTTGAAGTTTCAGAAAAGATTCATGCATCATATAGGAAATTAAAGAAAACTCATGCTAGCTTGAAATTAGAATTTTTGAACCTACAAAAAGAGCATGAAATTTTGACTAAAGACCATCAAATGATTGATTCAAATCATATGACTTTACTTGATGAATTTGATGAGTTAAATAAAAATTATTGTGATTTAGTTGAAAAGCATGATGCATTAAAAGTTTCACACATATCACTTGAATCTGATTTTAAGATGTCTAAAGAGATGGAGAAAAATTTGAGGATTGAAAATGTGGTCTTAAAAAGCAAAAAATTTGAAGATTCAAAATGAATTAGAAACATGTAAGAAAACAAGGATGACACCTACTTTTGATCAATTGCCAAAACCTAGGAAGAGGCATTATAACTCAAACCACTTAAGAAATCATTTTCCTGGAGTTAGATGTTTTTCATGTGGCATGCTAGGACACATCTCACACACTTGCACAATACACCATAGTACACATTGGGTGTGGAGACCTAGGGTGCATTATCCATAGCATACCACACATGCATTGCATTCTACTCTTCATAAGAAGGAACCCAAACCTACTTGGATTCCTAAATCTAACATTTGATAATTTTGCAGGAGGGCTCTCACAAAAGGCCTCATGAGAGTATGTGGTACCTGGACAGTGGATGCTCTCGACATATGACTGGTGATGCCAACCAGTTTGTTGTACTAGAGTCCAGGACTAGAGGCAAGGTTACTCTTGGAGACAACACCACCAAGAAGGTGGTATGCGTATGTATAATTGGTAATTCCAATAACCTTATGATTGAAAATGTTTTACTTGTAGATGGATTGAAGCACAACTTGCTCAGCATCAGTCAACTCTGTGACAAAGGCTTCATCGTGTAATTCTTTGCAAATTCATGCATTGTAAGTTTAAGTAACAACACTATTTTGCAGGGAAAGAGGATCAACAACGTCTATATGCTTGATTTAAATAACATTGAATGTGCTGCTTCTTTTTTCTTAAAAACTGTGATTGATGATTCTTGGTTGTGGCACCGGAGACTTTGTCATGCAAGTATGAAAACCCTTAGGAAAGGGACCCAAAAAGACCTAGTTAGAGGTGTCCCCAAACTTAAGTTTTCAAAAGACCACCTTTGTGATGCCTGTCAACTAGGAAAGCAAGTCCACTCCACCTTTCATCCCATTAAGGACATTAGTACCTCTAGACCTTTAGAAGTCCTTCACATGGATTTGTTTGGACCCATTAGCACCGCCAGCCTGGGAGGGAAAGTCTATGGATTTGTGATTGTTGATGACTACTCTAGGTTCACTTGGACTAGATTTCTTTCACATAAAAATGAGTCTTTTGAGGAGTTTAAAACATTTTCTACTTGGATTCAGAAAAAGCTAGGTTGTGAGATTTTGACCATCCATGGTGATCATGGGGGAGAGTTTGAGAATGAAAGATTTGAAAATTTTTGTGAGGATAAGGAGATTAGCCACAATTTTTCAGCTCCTTGGACCCCTCAGCAGAACGGGGAAGCTGAAAGGAAGAACCAGACCTTGGTGGAAGCCATTAGAGCCATGATTGATGAGTATTCACTTCCAAAATACTTTTGGGCTGAAGCGGTTAACACAGCTTGTTATGTGTTGAATAGGGTGAATGTTAGAGCCAAATTAGAAAAGACACCCTATGAGATCCTTAAGGGTAGGACACCCAATCTTTCCCACTTTCATGTCTTTGGTTGTAAGGTTTTCATTCACTACAATGGGAAGTCTCACTTGGGAAAATTTGATCCTAAATCTGATGAAGGAGTATTCTTGGATTATTCTGGTGTTGGGAAGTCTTTTAGGGTGTTTAACAAGAGAACTTTGATGGTGGAAGAGACAACCCATGTTGTATTTGATGATTCTGATCCTAAGAAACATGGAGTTGAGAATGATGATGAGGTTGGAGAGATTTATAGTGGTGTAAGAAATTTGGGGAATGGGTTAGAACACCAAAGTAATGAAGGAGTAGGAGAAGTCACCCAAGGAGTAGAAAATTTTGATTTGGATGAAAGGGTTGGACCTTCACACACTTTGCCTAGAGCTTGGAGATACTCTACAAGTCACCCCAAGGATTTGTGTTGCAACCCATGACCCCGAGTTTGAGATTTCGATGATGCCAAATAATGAGTGTTTTGGAACAACTTTTCATTGAATACTATCTTATTTGCTATTGTCCTTGAGTACTAACATTTCAGGAATATCACAAGTGACTCAGGACGAAAGGAAGACTCAAGAAAGGGTAGATTAGGAGTATGAGTCAAACATTGTATTTTTCTATTTATTTTATTTTATTTTATTGAGTCTGGCCACAAAATGCATAAGAGTAAGAGCAACCATGCACACACACAGAGGGAGAGTTTGTTTTGAAATGCAAAATGTCATAGAAATTCTTCTATGTAGATCGTACTGTACGATTTTAATTTGTACCGTACGATCAGAGCTATGTGGACGATTGTGTGAATAGATCGTACTGTACAAATATTTTCGTATTGTACGATATGTTCAGATCAAAAACCCTAGCCGTTGTTTAATTTCAGTAAGTGATTTTTGCGTCGTTCGTACTGTACGAACTTGTTCGTACTGTACGATCTATTTTTAATACTTACTTAAATTAACCCGTAATTAGTGCATGTAATCCAGGCCTAATCAATTTTTGAACATCGTACTGTACGAACCTGATCGTACCATACGATGAACAGAGACGACATCTGATCGTCCAGACCATCGTCCTGTATGAATAGTGTTTTGTGTATCGTACCGTACGATATTATATCGTACATTATGAATTATTTTTGAACTGTTTGTACATCTTCGTACCAGGACGACGTCTGTTTATACATATCGTACTGTACAATGTTTCATCGTACTGTACGAACAGTAACGGCTACTTTTGAAATCAGAGGTTTTTGGAGCCCGTTTTTGGATGTCAATCAAGTCCTTTTTTCAGTAAGAATCACAGAGGGGGTGAACGTGGTTAGAGAGGGATTCTAAGAGAGAGAGCTCTAGAGAAATTCTTGAGGGTTGAGAGAGGAAGGAGGAGGTGAGCGTTGTGAGGGAGAAGATGTGTGAGGGAGATCACACGGTTGCTCCAAGCTTGCTGCATCTTGCTCCTTCTATGGCCCTAGAAGGATTTGAGGGAGGATCTTTAAGGGAAAGGCTCGTCTACATCCGTTACCTCGAGGTTCTCTGCCTTCTCCAGGAGGGAGAAAAACGAGAAGGTTCTTTGCCGTCGCCAGGAGGGCGAAAACAGAGTTTGGCACTCCGCCACACCGGGTTTGGTGAAAGGGAGGTTTGTAAATGCTTCTCCGCCTTGCCGAGGGGGGCAAAAGGAGAACTATTTTGATAGTGAAAATCCTGGAGCGGAGGACTCCGGGGTGTGGACGTAGGTCATATTTTGACCGAACCACTATAAAAATTCTTGGTGTGTTTTTTCCTTATCGTCATTTACTTTTTACTTGCATTTAATTTTCATAACTATTGCATGGTGAAATTTGTGGAAGAAAAAATTGCTTAAAATTTTGTTGTAGAATTTCAAAAATAACAAAAAAAATTAGAACTCTTGTTTAGGGTTATTTTTATTAAGAAAAAGATTTTCACAATTCACCCCCCCTCTTGTCATTTAGTAATTTCAATTGGTATCAGAGCCTGTTTTTCAAAAATAGTGTTTTAGAAAACCTTGAAAAAAATGATCATGTCGAATTTTGGTAATCATAACACTGCGGAGGGTTATTCAATAAATCGTCCACCACTTTTTGATAACATTCTGTTTGATTTCTGGAAAATTAGAATGTCTACATTTTTGCAATCTATAGATTACCGCATGTGGATGTTAGTAAATGATGGGTATGTTGCAGCGTTTAAAATTGTTAATGGTTTGAAAACTCCTGTACCTTTTATTGAATGGAGCAATGAGGATAGGGAGTTAGCCCAATTGAATGCTAAGTGCTTAAACTGCTTTTTTTGTGCATTGAAATCTGAGGACTATATGAGAGTATCTACTTGTGTTTCTGGTAAGGAGATTTGGGATAGACTGTGCATTACATACGAAGGAACAAACGAAGTAAAACAGTCTAGGCTTAACATTCTACTGCATGATTATGAATTATTCCGTATGAAACCTAGCGAAATAATTTCTGACATGTACACTAGGTTCACCCAAATCGTGACATCCTTGCATGCATTAGGTAGAGAAATTTCAAATTCTGAGAAAGTGAATAAAATTCTTAGATGCCTACCTAGTTCCTATGATGCTAAGATAACTGCTATCACTGAGTCCAAAGATCTTAATGGTTATTCTATTGATAACCTCCTTGGGTCACTCATTGCATACGAGCAAGGAGTGAGCCAAAGGCAAAGTGATGCAGGTGAAAAGAAAAAGGAGCGGACGGTGGCATTAAAAGCTAGCAACTCAAAAAGTGAAAGCTCTGCAGGGGAGGAAGACGATGAGATAGCACTGATGACCCGACAGTTCAAAAATTTCCTGAAGAGAAAACAGAAGCGTCATCAGAACAGCTGGAATAAAGGTAAGAGCTCAAGGTCCAATAAGGCTTCATCTGATACAATCTGTTTTGAATGCAGGAAGCCAGGTCACCTTCGAGCCGATTGCCCCAATCTGAAGAGCCAACCAGCTAAGGAGAAAGGTGATGAGAAAGCCAAATATAAGAAAGGAAAGATGAGGACACAAAAAGCTTTTTGGGCCGACTCTGCCTCAGAATCGTCACAGGAAGAAGCAAAGGAGGAGGTAACTAATTTGTGTCTTATGGCTAACGATAACCTTGATCAATCGGATCAAGACGAGGTATGTCAACTTTCATATGATGAATTACTGCTTATTTCTGAGAATATTCATGACTCGTATAGGAAACTGAAAAAAATGCATGCTAAACTTAATATTGAATTTAGTTCTTTACAAATTGAGCATGCTAACTTAGTTAAAGAAAATTCTGATTTAGATAAAGATCACATGTTACTTCTTGATGAGTATGATGCATTAAATAAGAAGCATATTGATCTAATTGAAGCACATGAATCCTTGAAAACATCACATATTGAACTAGATGTAGAGTTTAAAAAACTAACGGCACTTGCATTAGTGAGCACTTGCTACTAATAGAAGTTGATGGATTGACAGCTCAAAATAAAACTTTTAGTGAGAGAATAAAAGAACTAGAAAATGAAATTGCATCACTCACATTAGGCCATCCTCGCAAATCCCCAACACAGCATGCATCACAAAACTTTAGAAAGAGGCACCACCTCCCACATAGATTAGTAAACCAATTTTCTGGTGTTAGGTGTTTCTCTTGTGGCATGCTAGGTCACATAGCCCGCACATGCGCAATTCACCGTAGGACACACTTAGTATGGAGACCTAAACTGCATCCATCATAGTATAGCATGCATGCATCTCATTCATGCAAGCATAAGGAGGAACCCAAACTCACTTGGGTTCCCAAATCTAATCTTTGAATGAAATTGTAGGGATGCTCTCACAAAAGACCTAGTGAGAGCATGTGGTACCTGGATAGTGGCTGCTCGCGACACATGACTGGAGATATGAAGAAGTTCATCCTATTGGAGACCAAAATTGGAGGCAAAGTAACATTGGGAGACAACACTACCAGGAAAGTGATAGGCTCAGGTATCGTTGGTAATGCTAAAAATTTTTTAATTAAAAATGTTTTATTAGTTGATGGTTTAAAGCATAACTTACTTAGCATTAGTCAACTGTGTGACAAAGGTTTTGATGTTAAATTTTTTATTGATAGATGCCTGATTAGTTTATTTGATGAAATAATTTTAGAAGGAAAACGAATAAACAATGTTTACATGTTAGACCTTAATTGCATTGATAACTCAAAATCATTTTGCTTGAAAATAATAGTTGATGACTCATGGCTATGTCATAGGAGACTATGCCATGCTAGTATGAAAACTCTTAGAAACATCACTCAGAAAAACCTAGTTAGAGGTGTACCTAAGTTAGACTTTACCAAGGATCACTTATGTGATGCTTGCCAACTAGAAAAACAAGCCAAATCATCCTTTCACTCAATTAGAGATGTGATCACCTCTAGGCCACTAGAAATTCTACACATGGACTTATTTGGACCCATTAGTACAACCAGTATAGGTGGAAAGAATTATGGATTTGTGATTGTAGATGACTTCACTAGATTTACTTGGGTAAGATTCTTAGCACAAAAAAATGAGTCTTTTGAGGAATTTAAAGTATTCTCCATATGGATTCAACGAAAATTAGGTTGTGAAATATCAACAATCCATAGCGATCATGGTGGAGAGTTCCAAAATGACAGGTTTGAGTCATTCTGTCAAGAGATAGGAATAGAACACAATTTCTCAGCTCCTAGAACACCCCAACAAAATGGAATAGCAGAAAGGAAGAATATAACTTTGGTAGAAGCTGCTAGGGCAATGTTAGCGGAGTATACACTTCCTAGATACTTTTGGGCAGAAGCAGTCAACACAGCCTGTTATGTTTTGAACAGAGTAAACATAAGATCGAAGCTAAATAAAACTCCATATGAACTCCTTAAGGGTAGAACACCAAATCTTTCACATTTACATGTCTTTGGGTGTAAGTGCTTCATCTTAAATAATGGTAAACATCACTTAGGAAAATTTGATCCCAAGTCTGATGAGGGTGTCTTCTTAGGTTATTCTTCTGTAGGGAAGGTCTATAGAATTTTTAATAAGAGAATCCTTGTAGTAGAAGAATCCATCCATGTGATATTTAATGAATCAGATATACCCTCAGAAACTAAAATTGAAGATGATGAAATAGAGGCAATTCAAGGAGTAGAGACTATGACCTTAGGAGAAAGGGTCGAAACTCAGGAAGCTTTGCCTAGAGAATGGAGATATTCTTCTAGTCATCCTAAAGAGTTAATTTTAGGAGACCCTTCAGAAGGTGTAAGAACTAGGCATGGACTTAGGAAGGAGGTTAGTCACTCATCATTCATCTCTATGATAGAACCCACAAGTATACATCAAGCCTTAGGAGATGAATTTTGGATTCTAGCAATGCAAGAAAGAGCTGAACCAATTTACCAGAAATGATGTTTGGGAGTTAGTCAAGAGACCTAAAGAACACAGTGTTGTTGGAACAAAATGGGTCTTCAAAAATAAGGTGAATGATTCAGGAACAATAATAAGGAATAAAGCAAGACTAGTAGCTAAGGGGTACAACCAAATTGAGGGGATAGACTTTGAAGAAACCTTTGCCCCGGTTGCTTGACTAGAAGTCATAAGAGTGCTCTTAGCTTTTGCTTTCTTCAAGAACTTTAAGTTATATCAAATGGATGTAAAGAGTGCATTTCTGAACGGGGTAATTAAGGAAGATGTCTACGTTGAGCAACCCCCCAGATTTGAAAGTTCACAATTTCCAAACCATGTATTTAAATTAAAGAAGGCACTATATGGATTAAAGCAAACACCTAGAGCATGGTACGAAAGACTTAGCGCATTTCTTTTGGATAGAGAATTTAAAAAGGGTAGTGTAGATACTACACTCTTTTTACAAAAGGTCAAAGAAGAAATTCTCATTGTCCAAATATATGTGGACGACATCTTGTTTGGATCTTCGGATAAAAACTTATGCGATGAATTTTCAAAAACAATGAGTAATGAGTTTGAAATGAGCATGATGGGAGAACTTAATTACTTTCTTGGCTTTAGTGTAAAACAAATGGATAATGGAACCTTTCTTTGCCAATCAAAGCATATTAAGGATATTTTAAAGAAATATGAAATGGATAGTGCAAAACCCATGAACACCCCAATGAGTTCGACAATTCAATTAGATAAGGATCCTAGTGGAAAATTAGTAGATCAGAAAAAATATAGAGGAATGATTGGATCCCTTCTTTACCTGACTGCTAGTAGACCGGACATAATGTTTAGTGTGTGCCTTTGTGCCCGTTTCCAAGCCGATCCTAAAGAGTCTCACTTAACTGCTGTCAAAAGAATTCTTAGATATCTACTAGGCACCCCAAACTTAGGAATTTGGTATCCCAGACACAGCACTTCCTTTGAAATCCTAGGGTACTCAGATTCTGACTTTGCAGGATGTAGGATAGATAGAAAGAGCACCTCTGGTACCTATCAGTTTATCGGACAATCATTAGTTTCTTGGTCCAGTAGGAAGCAAAACTCAATAGCACTTTCCACAGCCGAGGCAGAATATATTACACTAGGAAGTTGTGTTGCACAAGTGCTATGGTTAAAACAACAAATTCTTGATCTTGGACTACCTGTTGGAACCATCTCGATCATGTGTGACAACACAAGTGCAATTTGTATCTCTAAGAATCCAATTCAACACTCTCAAATGAAATATATAGACATTAGACATCATTTCATTAGAGATCACGTCGCTAAGGGAGATATAGAATTACATCACATCGCTACAGGAGATCAATTGACAGACATATTCACAAAACCTTTAGCTTTCGACACCTTTAGCACCCTGAGGACCAGATTAGATGTCATAGATATAACAGCATAAAAAAAATAAATAAATAAAAAATAAAAAAAATTGTGTTTTTGTTTGGCTGCTCCTGATCATCACACACTCACCTCACCAAAACTTTGCATTCACTATTCATCGTACTGTACGACCTACATCGTACTGTACGATACATCTCTCTGTACACAAACGAGCATATTTCGGCTCTGTTGATCGTACTGTACGATAACAATCGTACTGTACGATATTCTTCCCTTATAATTGCCTACCATATTGTACGATATCTCTTCTTCGTATGATACAATCCACGTCAGCAACAGATTGGTACGAATTAAATCTGGTTGGTACGACATTATTGAGTATCGTACTGTACGATACATTCCTTTCGTACTGTACGATCCACATCAGCACACGGAATAAATATGAGTTAAAGCTGTTATGTACGATATTTATTATATATCGTACGGTACGATACACCTATTCGTACAGTACAAAACTTTTGGTCAAAAGTCGTACTGAAGCCTCAGGACGATCGAAATTTGCCTGATCGTACTATACGATACCTATCGTACTGTACGATTTGACTGCCTTTTCCTGAAACGAACGGTCAGAATATTGATTGCCTATCGTACTGTACGATTCACAAAATTTCCTATAAGAACCCTTGCCTAGGCCGTTCTTCTCACTCAAACCTCTCCTCACTCACGCCTTCACTCGTTTTCGTGCCCTATTGCAATGTCTAAGCGAGGTAGGATGACTACTGGAAGCTCGTCCTCATCGAGTCGCCAACCTGATTGTTTCCTGAATACTGAAAATGAGGAAGCCTACCATCGATATAGAGCCTGCAAAATTTCCCCTTCAAAAATGCTTAATCAGGCTGCTCTCAATTTCGAGGTAATGGGCCTCTTTGCTTCCACTACCTTCCAATTCCTACTCACCCTGGCATTTCCATATAATTATGAACTTCTTTTTGAATTTCTCACCAACCTCACCTACACCGTTGAAAACACCACTTTTTACTCTTTTGTTTGTGGCCGCACCATTGAGATCACTAGAGCTGATATCGCCCAATATATTGGGCTGTCCACCGAAGGACCTATGGTTCGCTCGTTTCTTACCGATGAATTTAATTGAAGCGATGTAAATAGAGTCCTTAGGAATAATGCTTTTCATCAACACCAACCTCTTGTTCAATCCCTAACTCGAAATGCCCGTATAATTCAACATGTTCTTCGAACCTCAATCATACCCAAAGGTGGCGACCGTATCAATCTGACCCCTACCTTGTCCGTCGATACCTATCTTATTATGTCCAACATTAAATTTGATGAGGTCGATTTAATTAGCAACTATATCCGCAACATGACTTTTGTTCGTCTACCTACCACTCGACGAAAATAGAATCTGGCTCTTGGTCACCTAATAGGATATATCCTCCACAATAAATATCAATTATCCTACCCTGGTGAACTCGACATTCTTTCTATTTTTATACGGATGCTTCCTTCCGTATTCTCTTTCATCGAGGACATGAGCCTGAAGATCCAGTCTTTGATGAAGAAGAAGGAGAAGATGCCCCAGCCGCAGCTCCAGCTCGACCACGACGCCATGCCGCACCCTGAGCACCAGCACACCCTAATGATGATTTAGTTGCCCGCTTCGACCAGTCGCAGACTCGTCTCGACATGCATATTCAAGAACAACATCACCAACATGAGACTGATATGCAGTGGTTTGGAGAATGTTTCATTGCAATTAATCATCGCTTCGATGCTCTATTTCAATATTTTCAACCAAATCCACCTCCACCACCACCAGATCAGGACCCGTCTGCTTAGTTTGTTTGTGTTTGCATTGTATTTTTTTTCTTTTTTTGCTTTTTTGCTTTTAGTTGCTCCTCCTTTTTGTGCTGTCAAAAGGGGGAGAAGTTTGTTGTACCTATTGTTATGCCTGTTATCTAAATGCATTCATTTTGTTTTGCACTTGCTTTTATTATCCTATTTTTTTTCTTGTGTTTATTTAAAAAAAAAAAAACAAAAGAACTGTTTTTCGTACTCACTTGCAACAAATTATTTGACATCATCAAAAAGGGGGAGATTGTTGCAACCCATGACCCCGAGTTTGAGATTTTGATGATGCCATATAATGATTATTTTGGAACAACTTTTCATTGAATACTATGTTATTTGCTATTGTCCTTGAGTACTAACATTTCAGGAAGATCACAAGTGACTCAGGACGAAAGGAAGACTCAAGAAAGGGTAGATTAGGAGTATGAGTCAAACATTGTATTTTTCTATTTATTTTATTTTATTTTATTGAGTCTGGCCACAAAATGCATAAGAGTAAGAGCAACCATGCACACACACCGGGGGAGAGTTTGTTTTTAAATGCAAAATGTCATAGAAATTCTTCTATGTAGATCGTACTGTACGATTTTAATTCGTACCGTACGATCAGAGCTATGTGGACGATTGTGTGAATAGATCGTACTGTACGAATATTTTTGTACTATACAATATGTTCAGATCCAAAACCCTAGCCGTTGTTTAATTTGAGTAAGTGATTTTTACGCCGTTCGTAATGTACGAACTTGTTTGTACTGTACGAACTTGTTCGTACTGTACTATCTATTTTTAATACTTAAATTAACCCGTGATTAGTGCATGTAATCCAGGCCTAATCAATTTTTGAACATCGTACTGTACGGACCTGATCGTACCATATGATGAACAGAGACGACATCTGATCGTCCAGACCATCGTCCTGTACGAATAGTGTTTTGTGTATCGTACCGAACGATATTATATCGTACAGTACAAATTGTTTTTGAACTGTTCGTACATCTTCGTACCAGGACGACGTCTGTTTATACATATCGTACTGTACGATGTTTCATCGTACTGTACGAACAGTAACAACTACTTTTGAAATCAGAGGTTTTTGGAGCCCGTTTTTGGATGTCAATCAAGTCCTTTTTTCAGTAAGAATCACAGAGGGGGTGAACGTGGTTAGAGAGGGATTCCAAGAGAGAGAGCTCTAGAGAAATTCTTAAGGGTTGAGAGAGGAAGGAGGAGGTGAGCGTTGTGAGGGAGAAGAGGTGTGAGGGAGATCACACGGTTGCTCCAAGCTTGCTACATCTTGCTCCTTCTGTGGCCCTAGAAGGATTTGAGGGAGGATCTCCAAGAGAAAGGCTCGTCTACATCCGTTACCTCGAGGTTCTCTGCCTTCTCCAGGAGGGAGAAAAACGAGAAGGTTCTCTGCCGTCGCCAGGAGGGCGAAAACAGAGTTTGGCACTCCGCCACGCCGGGTTGGTGAAAGGGAGGTTTGTAAAGGCTTCTCCGCCTTGCCGAGGGGGGCAAAAGGAGAACTATTTTGATAGTGAAAATCCTGGAGTGGAGGACTCCGGGGAGTGGACGTAGGTCATATTTTGACCGAACCACTATAAAAATTCTTGGTGTGTTTTTTCCTTATCGTCATTTACTTTTTACTTGCATTTAATTTTCATAACTATTGCATGGTGAAATTTGTGGAAGAAAAAATTGCTTAAAATTTTGTTGTAGAATTTCAAAAATAACAAAAAAAATTAGAACTCTTGTTTAGGGTTATTTTTATTAAGAAAAAGATTTTCACAATTCACCCCCCCTCTTGTCATTTAGTAATTTCAATTGGATCTTAGGAGACCCTTCTAGTGGAGTTAAGACTAGACATGGACTTAGGAAGGAGGTGAACCACTCTGCCTTTATCTCAATGACTGAACCAACCACCATTAACCAAGCCCTTACTGATGAGTTTTGGATTCTAGCAATGCAAGAAGAATTGAATCAATTTGTAAGGAATGATATTTGGGAGCTTGTAGAAAGACCCAAGGGACAAAGTGTAGTTGGGACAAAGTGGGTCTTTAAAAATAAGGTGAATGATTATGGTGTGATGGTGAGGAATAAAGCAAAATTGGTGGCTAAGGGGTATAACCAAATAGAAGGGATAGACTTTGAGGAGACTTTTGTCCCTGTAGCTAGATTAGAATCCATTAGAGTGCTATTAGACTTTGCCTGTTATAAAGGATTTAAGCATTTTCAAATGGATATCAAGAGTGCCTTTTTAAATGGGGAAATAAAAGAAGATGTGTTTGTAGAACAACACCCAGGTTTTGAGAGTTCCCAATTTCCAAATCATATTTTTAAATTAAAAAAGGCTTTGTATGGTTTAAAACAGGCACCAAGAGCTTGATATGAGAGGCTTAGCACATTCTTACTAGAGAGAGAGTTTGTCAAGGGGAGCGTAGACACCATCCTTTTTCTTAGGAGAGTTGGAGATGATTTACTCATTGTTCAGATTTATGTGGATGATATACTCTTTGGATCTTCTAATAAGAAATTATGTGATAATTTTTCTAAAACAATGAGTAGAGAGTTTGAGATGAGTTTTATGGGAGAGTTGTCCTAGTTTTTGGGATTTAACATAAAACAATTGGAGGATGAAACCTTTTTAAATCAAACAAAATACATAAATGACATTTTAAAGAAATATGAGATGGACAAAGCCAAGCCAATTAACACTCCCATGACTTCTAGTGCTCCATTGGATAAGGACCCAAGTGGTAAATCTATTGATCAGAAGAAGTATAGAGGCATGATTGGATCCTTACTTTACTTGACTGCGAGCCGACCTGATATTATGTTTAGTGTTTTCCTTTGTGCTAGATTTCAAGCTGATCCTAAGGAATCCCACATGACTGCTGTTAAGAGAATTTTTAGATACCTTTTGTGGACACAAGGCTTAGGGATTTGGTACACTAGACACATCACTTCTTTTGAGATTATTAGATTTTCTGACTCTGATTTTGCAGGATGCAAGGTGGATAGAAAAAGCACTTCAGGAACTTATCAATTCATTGGACAGTCTTTAGTTTCTTGGTCTAGTAGAAAGCAAACCTCTGTTGCACTTTCCACTGCTGAAGCTAAGTACATCACTCTTGGAAGTTGTGTGACCCAAGTCCTTTGGTTGAAACAACAGGTATTGGATTTAGGATTATCTGTAGGCACCATCTCAATCTTTTGTGACAACACTAGTGCCATATGCATCTCTAAGAATCCTATCCAACATTCAAGGACTAAGCACATTGACATTAGGCATCACTTCATTAGAAATCATGTGACTAAGGGAGACATTGAGTTACACCATGTGACAACTAAAAATCAATTGGCTAACATCTTTACTAAACCACTGGCCTTTGACACTTTCATTTCTTTAAGGAACAGATAGGGTGTGATTAACATAACTGCATGAAACTTGATCTTTTAGTTACTTTCTTTTGTTTTTATTTTTTATTTTTTAGTTTTTGGTGTGTTTTACTTTCTTTTGTTTTTTTTTCTTTCTCTTACTTAGTTTTCAAAATCATCGCTGAAATGATAACATATTCCATGATTTGTTTTTAAAATTTGTAGTCAATATGGTTTTCATATCTTAATCTCCTAGATGGTAAAAATATTTTGTGATTGTGTCTCTTTCTCTAACCTATTTTAGTGTCATAGTTTTCTTTTATAATCAAAAGTCTATCTCAAATTAAAGATTGTTTATGAAACTGAGATTTTTTCTTAAGCTTTCTTAAGCAAAACTATCTTGTATTTATAATGGTTAAAGTTTGTTTATCACATCAAGATCCCTCGTTACTCTTGTCTTTGATTATTAATTCTGTTTGTGGTAAATCTTCCTTATGTTAGAGAGAGAGCTCCTATTCTCTAATATCTGAGAAGATATATTCACAACTAAGTTTTTTTTTAAGAGATCATAAAAGAGAATGTAGCTTGCAAAAAAAAAAAAAAAAGAATTTGGCCAATGATGCCAACAAAAGAAGCACAAAGACGCTAAAATTGAAAAATCTATAAAAAGAAGCGCAAAGCGCCACTCAAATTGACAAGAGGCATAAAATGAGCCCACTCAAAAGCAAGCTATTCTCTCTTTTTAAATCTTTTAGAACTTAGAAGTTTTGGTTCTCAAATACTTGATTTCGATTGTTTTGCGATCATGATAGATTTACTTTGGTTCATTATTTTATAAAGATAGTTTTGTCTTAAACCAAGTGATAGATGGATTATTTTTCTCATATTCAATTAATTTTTTGAGTTAGGTCATTGATTTCAAAAGATGATTCTACCCTAAGAAAGTGTCTGAGCTAAGGGTAACCATGACCGGATATTCTACTATTCTATGGATGGTTGAGATTGTTAACTCATTAACCCACAAGTTTTTAAATTAATCACATGGAATACTACATCATTTTTATGCCTTGGTTTAAAAAAAAAATTTGTTGTGATTTTCTATTGTTCTTTTGTGTTCCCTCCTCCTTTTTGATATGTCAAAAGGGGGAGAAGTTTATGATGTTCTTACGCTTGTCGATCCTGAATTTTTTATGCTAATTGTCTTCGTAGTGTTTTTCCATCATCAAAAAGGGGGAGATAGTTGCAAATCTATTTTCATGACTTATGTTTTGATGATTGACAAACACTATTGATTCACTTGGACTGCATGTTGCTACTCACTTTTCAGGAATCGAAGAACGGACGAACAGACGAAGCCAGTTCAAGATTGCGTAGGTCTAGGGTTGAGTTAGTCTGTACTTTGTTTTTTCTCTTCTTGAGTCTATTTGTAATTATCAAAGAGACTGATGCTAAGTAATCCTACACACACACTTGAGAAAATTAGAATTTCTATTTTTACTCAGATCGGCCTAAACGATATTTACATCGGCCTGGACGATCAGGCATAAAACAGAAAGTCTAAATATGGATTCTTAATTAAGGCAGCCGTCATTAACAGATCGTCCTGGACAATACATTATCGGCTAGGACGATAAGCTCAAAACAGAAAGAAGTTTCCGCCATAGACAATTAAGGTATACTATATTTTTTAATTATCGGCCAGGACGATCATTTATCGGCCTGGACGATATTCTCAAATTATGCCTTAATTGATCAGGAAATCAAGGGAGTAATTAAGGATGATTGATATGATCATATCGTCCAGGACGATCGCAGGATCGGCCAGGATGATCTATTCAAAAACCTTGGTTACTTCAGGATGATAAATATCGGCCAGCTCGAATTCAGGATGATGCTCTGGACGATTTTCCTCTAATTTGAACTGATCGGCTGGGATGATCGTGAGATCGGCCTAGACGATCAAGCCAATTTTCAATCATCCAGTTTTGTATCCAGGGTGATGCTCTGACCGATATACTGAGTTTTATACTGATCGGCCAGGCTGATGTGCATTTCAGCCTGGACGATAATATCAGCAACTTACAATTAATGAGCTCCTTTGAAGCTCTTCTATTTAAGAGCTCTTGTTCAACATTTTGAACAACCTTTGGCTACTGCCTTGACCTGAGAAGGCCTTGAGGAGAGAAAGAGAGAGAGGGATAGAGAGAGGATCTTGTGAGGGGGAGCTTGTGAGGGGATTCACAAGGGTTGCTTCAAGGATATCTCTGCTTCTTCTTTGTCTAGAGTTTCTCATCTGTTGAAGGGTCGGTAGAGGTAAGGAGTAAGCATCTGGTTGTTGGTTCTCTGCCAGCTTCAGGAGGAAGCAAAAGGAGATAGGTTCTCTGCCTTGCCGGGGTGGTAAAAAGGAGGTTCTTATGAAGGCTTCTCCGCCTAGCCGTGGGGGCTAAAGGAGAGTCACGTTTTGTAGTGCAATACTTGGAGGGTGCCTCCAAGGAGTGGACGTAGGTCAAGTTGACCGAACCACTATAAATCTCTGTGTTCTTATTTTCTTGCTTCCGCATTTTAATTTCCGCATTTATTTTTCTCGTGGTGTGATTTTGGTTTATGTGATTTTTATTCTTTGTGAAAAGAAATTTTTAAAATACCAATTCACCCCCCCTCTTGGTTAGCTTGGGACTAAGTTCATAGGGCTTAACATCCCTAATGAACTGTCAAAGGTTTGACTGAACCACGTTAAATCTGGTGTGTTCCTTCCATTATTTTTAATTACGCATTTAATTTTTGCACTCTATTTTTCTTTTAGTGAATTATGTTTTGGTTTGAGTTTGTAATTTGATTGAGAAGTTTTTAAAATACCTATTCACCCCCTCTTGGTTAGCCTCGAGACTAGTTCATAAGGGCTTAACATCCCTAACGAACTTTCATAGTAGACTTAGTGAGGGGATTGTGACTTTGGGCGATCAAGACATTAATAAGAGTACACATTTTAGATATCTTGGATCTATTGTTCAGAGTGATGGTGAAATAGATGTGAATATTATTAGCAGAATTCAAGTTGGATGGTTGAAGTGGAGGAATGCATCAGGCTTGTTGTGTGATAGAAAAGTACCCCTCAAACTTAAGGGAAAATTCTATAAGATGGTAGTGAGGCCTGCAATGCTATATGGTGCTAAATGTTGGCCATTAAAAAAGATGCATAATACTAAGTTAAGTGTGGCAGAGATGAGGATGCTCAGGTGGATGAGTGGCTTTACCATTAGAGATAGGATACGAAATGAGCATATATGTGAAATGGTTGGAATAGCTCCAGTAGAAGATAAGATTAGGGAGAGTCGCCTTAGATGGTTTGGTCACATAAAACGACGGCCTTCCAATGACCCGGTTAGGAGAGTAGAGGTATTAGATTTGACTGATGTTAAGAAAGATAGAGGTAGACCTAAAAAGACTTGGTTAGAAAATATTAGGAATGACCTTTCTTTATTAGTTTTAAACAAGAATTTGACCTTTAATAGGATACAATGGAGAAAAAGAATTCATGTAGCCGACCCCACGTAGTGGGATAAAGGCTTGATATTGTTGTTGTTGTATTTGGAATGATAACATTAATATTATATTTGTATTATTAAATGTTTATAATATTATTATTTATTACCTCATCATGTTGAACCTCAAATCGGTTAAACCGTGAACCTCTCCTTCTTTTGTTTTATTATCTAGTTTAGTTTTCACAACCTTGAGTTTATTATTGTAGCTTCTACATATAGTCATGTACTATAGTGTATGTATATTTTGATAAAATGAATGAAATCTAGTTTATGAGTTTATTTTTAATTTTTAGATACTTTAGTAACTATATAGCCTATAATTTGTTTAAAATGAATATTTCAAGATAAAAGTGGAGGGTTGCTATAAGTAGTCGACAGCCAGCGTAAAACTTGTTGAATAATCATAACATGAATCCTTTAAAAAATTGTGTTATTGTTAGGGCATCCCCTAGAAGCGACATGCTATATGGCCTGAATATAGTAACAAGTGTGCAAGGGCTGTTAAACCGGTGCCCAGGTGTAGTGATAAATAGGCAAGGGTTCCC
Source organism: Dendrobium huoshanense (assembly GCA_016618105.1). Classification (NCBI taxonomy): domain Eukaryota; kingdom Viridiplantae; phylum Streptophyta; class Magnoliopsida; order Asparagales; family Orchidaceae; genus Dendrobium; species Dendrobium huoshanense. Next base: position 17,236,522 of record CM028350.1, read on the forward strand.
ACATCAAGGATGGATGTGGGCTAAGAAGTTAGTACATAAAACTAAATTTAGGATAGGAACTTAGAATATAGGCTCCCTTATAGGAAAATTAATAGATATTATGATTCATATGAAGATAAATATTATGTACATTCAGGAAACTAAATGGGTTTGAGAGAAAGCTAAGGAGAGTAATAGTTTTAGGATATAACTATAGTAATCGGGTAGGAGTCGTACTAAAAATGGTGTATGTGTGATTATAGATAATAGTTTGAAGGATAATGTTATAAAATTAACATAATTAGAGATAGAATTATACCTTTAAAGATTATTATTGATGCTAAGATTGTTAATATTATAAGTGATTATGTTCCTGAAGTAGGTTTGGATATGAGTTCAAAATTAAAATTTTGAAATGACATAGAAGAATTAATACGAAATATACCTCTTGAAGAAATAATTTTTATTGGATGAGATTTAAATGGACATGTTGGTAGAGAGGTAGAGGATTTTAAAAACATCCATGATGGCCACGGGTTTGGCATGACAAATGATGGTGGTAAGACTATATTAGATTTTTTTTAGCTTATGATTTCTTAATAGCTAATACCTTATTTAAAAAAAAAGATGAGCATCTTATCACTTAAAAAATGAATATAGTAAAACATAGATTGATTATTTTCTTATAAGAAAATTAGATCATTTAGATTATAAAGATTATAAAATTATTCTGAGTGAAAATTTATGTATCCCACATCGATTATTAGTTTTGGACTTTAAGATAAAGGGGAAAAAACTAAAAAATAAAGTTAAATAATTTTCTAGGATTAGTTGGGGGCATTTAAAGAATATTAACAAAAGTATTTTTGAGAGTAAGATTTTATATTTTAAGATTATGTCTCTGCATGAGGATGTCAATATTATGTGGAAAAAAGTGGCTTGTGATATTAAGAATATTATAAAAAATGTGCTTAGAGTTTTGAAGGGAAAAGCTCCTAATAGTAAAAATAGTTGGTGGTGGAATCCAAATGTGAAAGAAAAGATAAAAAATAAGAAGATTTGTTATAAAAATTGGTTTATATATAAAAATTCTGATAATTGAAAAAGATATAAAGTGGCTTGTAAGAAATCTAAGAAAGCTATTTGCGATGCAAAGAGCTTAGCTTTTCATAATTTATATAATAGATTAGATACTAAGGAGGGAGAAAGATATATGTATAAGTTAGGCAAACAAAGAGATAGGAGTAGTAAGATTTAGTTCAAGTGAAGTGTATTAAGGATGTAGATCAAAAAATACTTTTCTTGGAAGATGATATTCAATAAAGGTGGATGATGTATTTTGCTAAACTTTTTAATAAAGAATGTGAAAATATCATTGAATTTAGTGACATTATCACCCTAAATAAAAATAAAGATTTTTGTTTTTATCGGCGTATAAGCAAAACTGAAGTTAGAGAGGCTTTAAAGAAAATGAAGTGTGGAAAAACTATTGGACCTGATGATATTCCACTAGAGATGTGAAAATGCTTATGAGATGAATGAATTTCTTGGCTTACTAAACTTTTTAATACTATTTTGAAGACTAAAAAGATGCCAGATCAGTGGAGAATGAGTGTGTTATATTTTAAGAATAAATGTGATGCATAGAAGTGTGTGAATTATAGAGGAATCAAGTTAATGTGTCATACTTTAAAACTATGGGAGCAAGTTATGGAGCGTAGGTTGCACTCAAAATCAATTTGGATTCATGCCGGGTAAGTCTACTATGAAAGCTATACATTTATTGAGAGGTTTGATGGAGAAATATAGAGAGAATAAGGAGGATCTACATATGATATTTATTGATTTAGAGAAAGCATATGATAAAGTTATAATAGAAGTCTATGGAGAGATCTTGAAAAGAAAGGAGTTAATAATACTTATATTAAAATCATTAAAGATATGTTTGCATGAGCTATTACTTGTGTTCAAACACAAGGTGGTTTGACCAAGTATTTTTCCTATTTTGGTTGGATTACATCATGGATTAGCCTTAAGTCCATATCTTTTTTACTTTAGTCATAGATGTTCTCACTAGACATTTACAAGAGAATGTACCTTGGTGTATGCTTTTTGCTGATGATATTCTTCTTGTTGATAAGGCTAGAGAGGTAGTTGAAGGTAAACTTGAATTATGGAGTTTAACTTTAGAGTCTAAAGGTTTTTGCTTGAGTATATCTAAAATTGAATATATGGAATGTAATTTTAGTAGCAATAGACCTAGTGAGAGGATTGTGACTTTGGAAAATCAATTCATTAATAAGAGTACATGTTTTAGATATCTTGGATCTATTAATCAGAGTGATGGTGAAATTAATGAGGATATTATCAGCATAATTCAAGTTGGATGGTTGAAGAGGAGGAATGCATCGGGCTTATTGTGCGATAGAAAAGCCCCCTCAAACTTAATGGAAAATTCTATAAGATGGTGGTGAGACCTATAATGCTTTATGGTGTCTAATGTTGGCCATTAAAAGGAAGCATAATACTAAGTTAAGTGTTGCAGAGATGAGGATGTTTAGGTGGATGAGTGGCTTGACCCTTAGAGATAGGATCCAAAATGAGCATATATGTGAAAAGGTTGGAGTAGCTCCAACGGAAGATAAGATTAGAGAGGGTTGCCTTAAATGGTTTGGTTACATTAAACGAAGGCCTTCTGATGACCCGGTTAGGAAAGTTGAGGCTTGATGTTGTTGTTGTTTTGCTGTTGAATATTTCAAAAGAATTTGAAATATTTCAAAACTAAATTTTGGGATTTAATTTTCATAACTCAATGCAATAGGACCTATCCTGGTTAAGTTGGGTTGTGTTAAGCTTTTTTGGCATCATAACAGTAGTTTTGGAATGGATCCTAAAATAGAGCTATATGTATTGATCTATAAGTTAAATGGGATAGTTTTAAGTTTGTATGGGTGTATATATATATATATATATATATATATATATATATATATATATATATATATATATATATATATATATATATATATATATATATATATATATATATATATATATATATAGTTGTATATATATAGTTGTATATTTTGTGTAATTTTGGATCTATCAGACCCATATATGATAGTGGGCAGAGTAATAATTAGGAAGCTCTTGTATATAATATAGTTCTGATAGTGGATTCTGATATAATTTCATTATTTACTAATTTTATAGCTTAGGTGAAGGGCGAGGCATAGAGCATTGTTCCTATTGTGAGATCTAATGATGTAGATAGACATCTGGAAATATTTTTAAATTGAAGCCTCAAAGGTTTGGGGGTACTATTGAGCCTAGAGTAGCAGAGGATTGGTTGAGGAGGCTAGAGAAGATATTTATTGGTTTATAATATCCTCTTGAGCGGAAGGTACCATTAAAGTCTTTTTATTAGATGGTGAGGTTAAGTGCTGGTGGATGGGCCAACATTAGGAGAAATTTTAGGGGAGATTGAATTCTCTGATTATTAGCTGGGATCAATTCTTAGATGTGTTTAGAGCCTAGTTTGTACCATCTTATGTATGACAATAATTACAATAAAATTTTCTGAGGCTAATTTAGGGGAGCATAATAGTTATGCAGTACGAGACAGAGTTAACTACTTTGGCCATACATGTTCTATAGTTAGCTATTACACCCGTAAAGAAGTGTTAAAGATTTCTGAGAGAACTTCGAGATTGTCCAAGACAACCACTAGTACCTTTTCACCTTTTTTTTTATTTTTTAAGCTTGTGGAGATAGATCATCTGATAGCGAATGATCTGATGGATACTCAACATTGGTGGACTGCTACTAGGGAAGTGGTTTAGTGGCGAGACTTGTGGTAATGAATTTTTTGGGAAAAAAGTAGATTTTTATATAGGGGTTTTAGGAGAGATGAACAGTCAGTATATACGGCATTCTCTGACAATGTCAACATAACCAATTTTGGTTTTATTAATGGGGCACCTGTGTGCTAGAGTTATGATAGATGTCACTTTGATTAGTGTTACAGAGTGATTGGCTAAGGTTTAAAATTTGGACATGTTGGATGCATGATGATAGAGTGTCCACAAGCAGGATTTGATTAATGGTATGAGCCCAGATCTAAGAGTTCTAATAGAAGAACAAGGAGATTGAGGACAATTCCACTTCATACCTTTATTGAGAGTTCTATTAGTAGAGGTAGTGTATGTGGTTTTGTGACAAGTATATTATCTAACAATGGTAGAAAAGTGTCTGGTAGTACTATTACTTTAGTTCCAGTTCAGCCAATGTATACAATTTAACTTAAGAGGAGGCTTATGATGCTTTAGATGTTGTGATATGTATGTTTTATATTTTTTAGCATCAATGTCATATATTTTTCAATTTTGGAGTAAGTCATTCATTTATTATTTAGTGTTTATTTTAGTTACTATAATTGCCTTTAGTTATATTTCCTATTTCTCTTTCTATTACCTTACTGATTGGAGATGGTATGATAGCCAATTTATTTTATCTCTATGATATTGAGATTTTTGATAAAAAGTTCAAAATTTAGTTTGATTTTATGACCATTTTTTCATATGATATTATTTTGGGTATGGACTGGTTGAGTTGCTATGATACTCAGATTGATTACTTAAAAAAGTGTGTTACTTTATTTTTAGGCAATAAAAGTTACAAGTTTTAAGGAGCTAGAGGTATTTTATCTGGTCTGATTTCTACTGTAGAAGTAGATAAATTATGAAAGAATGGTTATATAGTATTTCTAGTATTAGTCTAGGATAGGAGTATAGATTCTTATTCTATTTTTTATATCCCAATATTATGAGAATTTTTTTATGTATTCCTTGAGGAGTTAATCGGTTTGTCTCCAGACTTAGACATAGAGTTTTTAATTGATATATTTTTTTGGTACAACCTTGATATACAAAGCTTTGTATATGATGTCACCTAAGGAGCTTCAAGAGTTGAATATTTAGCTTCAATAGTTGGTTGATAGGGGATTTGTTCATCTTGGTGTGTCTTTGTGTGGAGCACACATTTTATATGTAAAGAAAAAAGAATAGTACGATAATTATGTGCATTGATAATGATGAATTAAATAAAGTCACTATCAAGATAAGTATCATCTATTATAGATTAATGATCTATTCAACTAGCTTACTAGATCTTCTATATTTTAAAAGATTGATCTACGATCAGGATATTATCAAGTGAATGTGAGAGAGTCTGATGTATAGAAGATAGCTTTCAGTACAAGATATGGACACTAGTAGTTTTTAGACATGCCTTTTGGGGTGATGAATGTACCAATCATCTTTATAAATTTGATGAATAGAGCATTTAGAGAGTTTTTGGATCAATTTATTATTATTTTCATATACAACATTTTGGTATATTCTTCTTTTGAGAAAGATCATGCCAAACATTTGAAAATTATTTTGGAGACTTTAGGGAAAGACTATTTGAAAAATTCTCCAAATGTTAGTTTGGGCTGAAAAGTATTACTTTTCAGGGGCATGTGGTGAATAGTGTTGGTATCTCTGTAGACCCCCAAGAAGTTTAGGCAATCACCAAGTGGTTGAGGCCTACTACTGTGTTTGAGGTAAATAGTTTCTTTAGTATGGCTAGATATTAGAGAAAGTTTGTGAAGAGACTTTCTCAAATTTTTGTAGCTCTAACAAGATTGATTTAGAAGTCAATAGATTTTATTTAGTCATATAAGTGTGATGAAAATTTTTAAAGTTTGAAGGATTTTTTGACTTCTGGTCTAATTTTATCTTCATTGAGAGGTTTGGGATGTATTCTGATGCAACATGATAGAGTGATAGCCTATGCTTCTAAATAATTGAAGCTACATTAGAGGAACTACCTGACACATGATATAAAGTTAACTATTATTGTATTTGCTTTGAAGATATGGTAGCATTACTTATACGAAATCATATGCAAGATCTTTACTGACCGTTAGAGTTTGAAATACATATTTACTCAAAAGGATCTAAACCTGAGGCAAAGGGTATGACTTGAGTTGATTAAAGACTATGATCAGACTATTCAATATCAAGTTGATAAGGATAATGCGATGGAAGATGCTCTAAGCATGATATATTCTAAAGTTTTATTTCTTCAGCTTACTTATAATGAGTATTTGATATGAGATATGGAGATATTATGATTGGAGGTGATTTCTTCCTCTAATTGAGACTGGTATGTTAGCTAAGATGATTATTCAGCATTCTTTGTAAGAAATGATTCATGAGTCTAAGAAATTAGATGCATTATATAAAACGTTAGTTGATTTGATTAGATATGGTTACACTCTTCTAATTTTGGTATTATCTTCTATAAGAATATATTATGAGTTCCTATTTTTTTGCAATATGATGAGAGAGATTCTACACGATGCTCACTATTTAGGCTATACTATTCACCCATGAAATTGCAAAGTGTGTACTGATTTGAAAGGTATGTTTTGGTGGTCTAGATTGAAGAATTATGTGATAGATTTTGTATCAAAGTATGAAGCCTATCAGGTAGGAAAGATAGAGCATCAATGACCAGGAGTTCTTTTGCAGTCGTTACCCATTCTAGAGTAAAAGTGGGAAGCTATGACTATGGATTTCACTATGTGTTTCCCTAGGTCAAGATAAGGATATGTTATATTGGTTATTATTGATCAACTAAAGATGTATGTGCATTTCATTATAATGTGACAATCTAATTTTGTTGACAAATTTGCTTAGGTATATATAAGTGAGATCATCAGATTGCGTGAATACCGGAGGTTATACTGTCTGATACTGATGGTAAGTTTATCTCTACACAATGGAGAGGTATTAAATAAATTGTGGGAACTAAACTGCATTTTAGTATGAGTTTTTATCCACAGAAAGATAGATAGTCCGAGAGGATGACATAGGTAATGGAGGATTTTCTAAGACTTTGTTTTCTAGATTTTGGTGGCAGTTGGAAAGATCATATTCCTTTGATCGAGTTAGCTTACAATAATAGTTTTTAGTCAAGTATAAGTATGGCTCCATATGAAGCTCTATATGACATGAAGTGCATTACACATTTGACTTTGACAGAGGTGGGTGAGAGATATCTGATTGGGACATCTTTAGTTGATGATGCTTTTAAAAAGATTCATTTGATTGGAGATAGATTGAAGGTTATAAATGATAGGAAATAATAGTATTTTGATGATAAACATCGAGTTATTAAATTTTAGGTAGGAGATATATATATATATATATATATATATATATATATATATATATATATATATATATATATATATCAGGCCAATAAAAGGCATTAATAGTTTGGCAAAAAGGGAAGATGAGTTCAAGTATGCTAGATCATTTGAAGTTATTCAAAGGATTGAGAATGTTGCTTAAATATTACAGTTGTTAAATCATATGTAAAAAATTCATAATGTATTCTAAGTATCACTTCTGAGAAAATGGATATATGATTCTAGAAACATGTTATTTGTTGAAGACCTCAAGGTACATCCAAATTTGAGCTATAGGAAAGAACAAAAAATGATTCTAGCTTATGATGTTAGAAAGCTAAGGAGTAAACATATTCCGATGCTTAGAATTTAGTAGAAGAACAGGGTTGAAAGAGAAGCCACTTGAAAAAAAGCATGAGATGTGACAACTATATTCAAATATATTTTTATAATATGAGATTTGAGTTTTAAAATATCGAGGATAATATTTTTTTTTTTAAGGGAAGAGTTGAACCGCCTATAGGATCAACATCTAAATTGATTTATTATGACCAAATTGGAAAAAGTCACAATAAGAGGATTTGAGGAGGAGAAAGAGGATTTTTTTAACCGCTTCAAGTCATTTTCAACTATTGGCCTAGCTCAAAAAGTTGTTCGGATCTATGTAGGTCAAATTATGCCAATCTCAAATTTCAAAAATGTGAAGTTTTTATCTAATTTTTCGATCAAACTTTTAATTTTGTTGCAAAAAAATGAGGATAACTTTGCGTTGGTAAAAATTTCATCATGTAAGTTTTTATATGTTATAGAGATTGAGATTAAAAATATTTGAGTATTTTTCTAAAAATTTTACAATTGGGGTTTTTAAATTTATGGGATTTTTATTGAATTGAAAATTATATGGACTCTAAAAGTAGTGCTTTAGAATGATAAAAGTCTTGAAATATTATTTTTCACAATCCATAGTAATTTGGTTATTTTTAAAAAATATACATTTTTGTTTAGTAGAGTTTTATGTTATCTACCCTTAGAGAAAATTGTGCAATTCTGACATATGCTAAATTACGGTTTAACTACTATAATATAATGAAAACTATGCATATGTGATTAAATAATATATGTTGAGAGTCATAAGGGACTAGAATCTTTTGAGATTCTATATATGTTAGGAAATACTCTAGTGCCTATAAGGCATATTCTGCAGGCTATAAGCCATATTTTGGTGCCTACGAGTATATTTTAATGCTATAAGCACAAAATGGAGTTATAAGGGGCTATAAGCCTTTGAAATTCTATCTAGATCTGGGGAATATGATATGAACTGCTTAATGACATGAATTATAATTTTTTCATTTGCTCAATATTATTTTTTTATAATTGAATAACTAATATGCTCTTATTAAAATTTTCAGTACAATAATTTATTATATTGCATTTAACTAATTTTAAATATTCAACAAAATATGTAATAAAATAATTTTAGAAATTTCGATCAGTTTGTGTGGCCTACTGAGCTGTTATAACTCATTATGATTTTACTTATAGTTTTTAGGCTCTGGGAAAGGGAAGGAGTTTGTGGATTAGTAATTCATGCATGATTATAGTTTATAAGTATTTCCCTATTTTAATTTTTGTATAGTCATGACTAGTTTATTATTCAGTTCTATAGCTTCTACATGCATATAAACATTTACTGCAGTGTATATACATTTTAATGAAATAAAAGAAATATTGTTGATGATTTTATTTTTATTATTTTGATGTTTTAGTAGCTATGTAGTATGTAATTTATTTAAAATGAATATAAACATTCCAAAACTAGATATTATGATTTGTCGTCATAGCTTAACACGTTAGGACCTATCCTGATTGGGTTAGGTTGGAACAATATGTACCACTCAATATAGTGCCAGATGATATTATGTGAGAATACCAATTTGCTAACCTATGTGTGCATGAATCAGCCACCTGAAGCATAATCTGGAGATGTATGGTTCTCAAATCATATGTATAAGGTTTAAATATATAAATTGGCATTATTATCAATGGAATAAAGTGTAAGCAAATTGAAAGTTAATAATTATAGTAACCTTGCTTTTTAATAAGCCATTAATATCATCCCTATAAACCTTAATAATGTTAAGTTGCATCTCCCTCATTTGATTATAATTCCACCCATTTAATGTGAAATACAAATAAGTTAAGCTAAGGATTAACATGAGATTATAAATATTGCTTAGATATATATATATATCCCAAGCTCTTCCCCTCAAGCTCCCTAGGGTAAGGGATGTAGTATAGGCATGTTAATGTGTAAATGCTTCCAAATTCTAACTTATAAAAGGTACAAAGTGCTTACTATAGTGGAAAAACTTGGTTTGGTGACCTTTTTAAACTCTCTATAAAATGGTGCTAACATTATTCCACCGAGAAAGTGCTTTAAAAATTAAACTAAACCCTCTACAGACAATTGATACTGTAATTGCACCCACAATATAACCTGGTAGGTAGGAGGAAAGTACCTTATATGAATAGTACATTTGCATAAATATGTTGTTTAAACTCAATGATATCCAAGTCTTAGTATCTGTCACATTAAAATATATAATGAAGCCATCAATGGGGAAATCATGTTTGAGCATGGGCTTGACATCCAAAATGTATATGTCAACACTTGTTGAATACTATGACATCTCTATAACTACCATAGCTACTGCATATTATGATATGGTATAATGATACAACCATGTCCTATGAGGTATGGTAGGCTACTAACAAGGTTGTAATATAACATCTAAAAGAATGACCTATATAGTCCCTACATCACTATACACTAGGTCTGATGCTATACCACAGAGATATAGATGAAGGCACTAGTTTTGATTATTCCAAAATTTATAATTTATAAGTGATATCATAAATTAAAAATATATAATATGGTCTATATATTCATGTTTAATAGGTAATTAAAAAAATGGAAACATATTCCTACCGAGTAATTTAAACTAACAACATACATAACATATTCTTCTCTAAATAAAACTCCATCATCATATAAATATAAATTGGGTGATATGGCCTCAACATAATTGTTATACAAGCTTCATTTATAAAACATAAATGGAATGTAGAATCGAATAATTAAAGTATCAAGTCTAGAATGGAAGAACAACTACATTCTCCTAGACAACTTTAAAAATAAGAACAAATAAACAAAAAAATTTAAACCCAAGGATGTTCTATAAACCATAGAGAAGCATCTCTTGCCTCATACACTAAATTTTATCTTCTTTCTCAAGTCTATATATTTGTGTCTATAATTGATCTTAGGTGATGGTGTAACCTACTCTACAAAATAAGCTGAACTTCTTTTAGGTTTCTTATCAACCATGCCAATTAAAAACTCAACTTCTTGTGAGCAAGATGTGGTGATTTTTCGAATGATGCAAATACATATCCCATATAAATTTATACTCTTTTTCTTTTCACTTTTGATATGGAATATCATTGCAGCCTAATTCTGCTTAACCCTACCCTCTATGTTTGGTAGTTGTGCATAAAGTGTCTATATAAGACAATTAAATGATATGTCATCTCAACAAACCTTATATGAACTAATACTCAACAAGGTCCAAAAAAAATCATCATGCATATCTTTATTTATGATTAATGTTGAGATAGTTGCTACTTTGTTTTGCATGTTTGATATTCTTACAACTTAAATGTTTTTGATAATTCCAAATATTATTGATTTGATTATTATTTCTCTTAACATATTTTGGAAGAATTATTTTTCTCTTGCGTGTACTAACATTTTAGGGAAATCATATTCTGGATTATTGAAGACTTCAAATCAAGATCAGTTTAGAGTTAATTGTGATTGAAGTCTGTATTTTTCATTTTATTGAGTCTGAGAGTGTGTGATTGTAATTGAGTAAATAAGCACACACACACTGGGGAAGAGTTTTAAAATTCATATTTTTAAACTGATTGTACTGTATTATATGAATTCGTACGGGATGATCTAATCAGTTATTTTCCCCAATGAGCAGTTGAACAAATAGAAATGAAAATATTTTTTCTAAGTATGGATCATACGAGACGATCTTAGTGTTCGTACAGGGAGGAACACCTCTGTTTTGTTCTCGCACGAATACTGTATGGGACGATCTTAGTGTTCGTACAAGGACTAATGCCTCTATTTTTGTCTTTGTAAGAAGATTATACGAGACTATCACCATTTTGTACAAGGATGAACATCTTGGGTCCACTCTCGCTCTTTGCATCCTGACTTTTATTACAAACGAACTTTGAAATTTATTTGTTCATCCCGGACAAACTTAGTTCATACCGGATGATGATTACGTATGAAATAGTTTTGTATTGATTCACAACATGTTCGTATATAGTAGTATTTGATCTATTTGTACGTACGAACATACAATCGTACAGTACGATCATGTATATTTAAAATTGAAAACTTCAATTTTCTGGACTATTTTTTCACGTCTTTTGTATAAAAGGTCCATTAAAAAACTGACAAAATCTTCTTCAAAATCTTGACTTCATATTTTTTCAAGGGAAATTGAAAGAGAGAGTGTAAGAGAGTGTTTGAGAGAGATTTCTTACAAGTGGAGTGTGAAGGGTTCATAGGGTTACTCTAAGGTAAGGATCTCTTTGTAATTATTAGTTATCACTCTTCCTCTTATCTTTCTAGATTGCTTGTGAGAAGATCTTAGAGAAGATCCAGTTCTCTGCTGACACTTGGAGAGAGTGAATAGCCGAAGATACTCTGCATACACTTGGAAGGTATAAAAGGACGAATGTACTATACCTACAATTAGAAGGTGTAAAAGGATGAAGGTTATCTGCCTACACTTGGAGAGTGTGAACAGCCAACGGTTCTCTGCCGACACTTGGAGGGTGTGAACAGCCGACAGTTCACTATCGCACCGGGGATTGGTGGAAGAGAGTTTTGTGAAGGCTTCTCCATTTTACTCTAGGGGCAAAATGAGAGACACTTGTGGTAATAGTTAAATACCCGAAGAGGGAATATTCAGGGAGTTGATGTAGGTCGTGTTTGACCGAACCACTATAAATCTTTGTGTCATTTATTTTTCCAATGCTTATAGCAAGTTTTTATTTTAGTGGTTAAAAAAATTTATTTTAAAATTATAATTAACTTGCTTTGTGAATCAACCAGTTTAAAATTTTAAAATCCAAGAGAACTTTAAAAATTACTAATTCACCCCCTCTTGGTTAGCCTTGGGATATTAGCTTATGTTTAACAATATATTCAAGTTTTAATAAGTGGTATTAGAGCTTTGTTTCAGAACCATAAGTTTAAAATACTTTTTGAAAAATGAGCATGGCTACTTTTGGAAATCGGAACACACCAGAAGGTTACTCAATCACTAGAACTCCTTTGTTTGATAACATCCCTTTCAATTTTTTGGAAAACATGCATATTTAAATTTTTATAGTCATTAGATTATCATATGTGGATCTTAGTTCTAGAAGGATATATAAAACTAACAAGATTAGTTGATGGTATTAGAGTTTAAACACTATTTGCAGATTGGACTATAGAACAACATGAATTAGCACAACTAAATGCAAAATATTTAAACAGTTTCTTTTGTGCACATAAGTCAGAAGATTACATGTATGTTTTCACTTGCAAAAGTGGAAATGACATATGAGATAGACTTTGTATTACGTACGAAGGGACTAATGAAGTAAAGCAATCGAGACTAAACATCTTGTTCCATGACTATGAATTATTTTGAATGAAACCTAATGAATCTATTTTTGACATGTGCACATGATTCACTCAGATAGTCACTTCTTTGCATGCATTGGGTAGGGAACTAACAAATGCTGAAATGATTAATAAGATTCTTCATTATTTGCCTACTACATATGATGCTAAAATAACTATAATTATATAGTCTAAATATTTGAATGTTTACTCTATTAATAATCTTCTTTGTTCACTAATTGCCTAAGATAAAGGAGTAAGTCAAAGGAAGATTGATGCAGGTGAACAACGAAAGGAGAAGAATATTGTACTGAAAGTAGAGGAGTCGGAGAGTGATCTATCTCAACCTGAGGATGAGGACAATATTACTTTAATGACTAGAAAGTTTAGAAGCTTTCTAAAGAGAAAGCAAAAGAGATGCCAACAGTGGAATATATGTAAATTTAATAAGAATGCTAAGGTTTCAAATGATATGATTTGCTATGAATGCATGAAATCTAGACACATAATGTCAGACTACCCAAACCTAAAAGCCACTCCTAGTAAGGAGAAGGTAGAAGAGAAACCAAATGTGAAGAAGGGTAAGAAGAGATTCCAAAGAGCTTTTTGGGCTGACTCGGCTTCAGATTTGTCAGAAACTGAAAAGGTGGAGGAAATCACTAACTTATGCTTAATGGCTGATAATCTTGATCAATCCGATCAAGAAGAAGTATATGACTTAACCTATGCTGAATTGTTAGAAGTTTCAGAAAGAATTCATGACACATATAGGAAGCTAAAGAAAATACTTGCTAGTCTAAATTTAAAATAACAAGAACTATAAAGAGAATATGAAATTCTTAGGAAAGATCATACATTGATAGATAACAATCACATGAGCTTACTTGATGAATTTAATAACTTGAATAAGGAGAATGAGATTTTAAAATCATCCTATGCACAATTGGAAAAAGATTTCAAAACTTTTAAGGATGATTCTGAGAGTAGAGAGCACAACTTAAATTTTGATAAATATGTGTTAGAAGATTTAAACACATTTCTAAAGTTGAAAGTAAAAGCTCTTGAGAAAAATAGGAAACCACCAACACTTGAAGATTTTACTAATCCTATTTCGTATCCAAAATTTTTATAACCCATAAAGAGACTGAGTAATTATAGAAGATTGAGAAATCCATTTCTTGGAGTTAAATGTTATTCTTATGGCATGTTTGAATATATAGCACACACTTGTAATTTGGATAGAAAAATTCATTTAGTATGGAAACCTAAGATGCATAAGCCTAGATATTTCATACATACATTTAGTTTTCTTTTTTCGAAAGGAGAACCCAAATTTATTTGGGTTCCCTGGTTTAACATTTGATAGTTTTGCAGGCACGCTCTCATACAAGGCCTCGTGAGAGCATATGGTACATGGATAGTGATTGCTCAAAGCATATGACTGGAGATACTAAGCAATTTATATCGCTATAAGCTAGAAGTGGAGACAGGGTTACACTTGGAGATAACACCACTGGGAAAGTGGTTGGATCAGGTATGATTGAAAACTTACAAAATTTTTTCATAAAAAAATGTACTGCTTGTAGAAGGCTTAAAGCATAATCTTTTGAGTATTAGCTAGCTATGTGATAAAGGATATAATGTAAAAATTTTTCCTACTAGTTGTATATTAATTCTAAATGGTAATGAAGGTTTACATGGATTAAGGATAAAAAATATTTATATGCTAGATTTAAGTTTTATAAAACTCCTAATGCTTTTTATTTGAAAACTATTTCTGATGAGTCATGGCTATGACATTAGAGATTTTGCCACTCAAGCATGGAAAACCTTAGGAGAATTACCCAAAAGAATTTGGTGAGAGGTATACCAAAATTAGTCTTTACTAAGGATCACCTTTTCGATGCATGTCAATTAGGAAAATAGGTGAAGTCATATTTTAAGTCCAATAAGGATCTTAGAACTAGTAACTCTTTGGAAATTTTACATATGTATCTTTTTGGACCTGTTAGAACTGTAAAGCTAGGAGAGAAGGTATATAGATTTGTGATTGTAAATGATTTTTTTAGATTCACTTTGGTTAAATTCTTATATTATAAGAGTGAATCATTCAAGGAGTTTAGAAATTTTTTGATTTGGATTAAGAGGAAACTAGGATGTGAGATTTTAAAAATCTAAAGTGATAACGGCGCTGAATTTAAAAAGAAAAAAAATTGAGAATTTTTATAAAGAAAAAGGGATTTATCATAATTTTCTGCACCTAAAACCCCTCAGCAGAATGGGTAGTCGAAAAAAAGAATAGAATATTAATAGAAGCCGCTCGAGTCATGTTGGCAGAATATTCACTTCCTAAATATTTTTGGGCTGAAGCGGTTAGCACTGCATGTTATGTTTTGAATATGGTGAATATTAGATTGAAATTGAACAAAACACCCTATAAGCTTCTTAAGAGGAGAACACCTAATTTATCGCATTTATATGTTTTCTGATGTAAGGTATTCATACATTATAATAGAAAATCTATCTTAGGAAAATTTGATCTAAAATTAGATGAAAGAATTTTTCTTAGATACTCTAGTGTTAGAAAATCTTATAGAGTATTTAACAAAAGAACTTTGGTAGTTGAGGAGACCATATATGTTGTATTTGATGAATATGAATTTTTGAAAGAGACAAATTTGGAAGAGGATGAAGTAAAAAATAACTCCCAAAAGACTGAGAAAATTATTTTGGATGAAAAGTTAGAAATAGAAACCCCTTTGTCTAGAGATTTAAAATTTTTAAAAAATCACCCTAAGGAATTGATTTTAGGTGAACCTAGTGAGGGTGTTAGGACTAGGCGTGGACTAAGTAAAGAAGTCAATTATTCTGCCTTTATTTCAATGATAGAACCCACAAATGTAAATAAAATACTTTCAGATGAATTTTAAATTTTGGCAATGCAAGAAGAATTAAATCAATTTTTGAGAAATGATATGGGAATTAACTACAAGGCTAAAGGATTAAAGTGTAGTTGGAACTAAGTGGGTATTCAAAAATAAAATGAACGACTCAGGAGTTGTCATTAGAAATATAGTTAGATTGATAGCTAAGGAGTATAATTAGATTAAAGGGATTAATTTTAAGGAGACTTTTGACCCTGTAGCGAGACTTGAACCAATTAGGGTTTTGTTAGCCTTTGCCTATTTTAGAGGATTCAAATTATTTCAAATGAATGTTAAAAGTGTATTTTTAAATGGGATAATTTAAGAGGATATTTATGTTGAACAACCTCTAGGCTTTAAAAATTCAAAATACCAAAATCATATTTTTAAATTAAAAAAGGTATTGTATGGATTGAAATAGACACCTATGGCTTGGTATGAGAGGTTGAGCACTTTCCTACTTTAGAGATCTTTTGAAAAAGGAAGTGTGGACACCACTCTCTTTTTGAAGAAATTGGGAGACGATATATTCATTATACAAATTTATATTGATGACATAATCTTCGGATCTATAAATAAAAATCTTTATGACACTTTTTCTAAAATAATGAGTAGTGAATTTGAGATGAGTCTAATGGGAGATTTGAGTTACTTTTTAGGTTTTAACATTAAGCAAATATAGGAAGGTACATTTCTTAGTTAGTCGAAGTATGTTAAGGACATCCTCTAGAAGTATGAAATTAATAATGCTAAACCTATTAGTACACCTATAAGTTCCTCAATTCAGTTGGATAAGGACCCAAAGAAAAAATCTGTTGATCAAAATAAATTTAGGGGAATAATTGGATCTTTGCTTTACTTGACTGCTAACATATCTGATATTATGTTCAATATTTATTTGTGTGCTAAATTTCAATCAGATCCAAAAGAATCTCATTTGACAATAGTGAAAAGGATTTTGAGATATCTCTTGGGAACTCAAAACTTAGGAATTTGGTATCCTAAGTTTAGTTCTTCATTTGAAATTGTTGGATATTCAGATTCAAACTTTGCAGGTTGCAGGTTTGATAGAAAGAGTACTTCTTGAACTTATATATTGATAGGAAATTATTTAGTTTATTGGTCTAGTAGAAAATAGAATTTCATAGCCCTATCTAATGCTAAAGTTGAATGCATTACATTAGGAAGTTGTGTGACACAAGTTCTTTGGTTAAAATAATAGATGATTAATTTAGGATTTACAATAGACACAATTCCAATTTATTGTGATAACATTAGTGCCATTTGTATTTCAAAAAGTCCTATTTAACATTCTAGAACTAAACATATAGATGAAAGTTCATTAGGAATGTTAAGCCCTATAGAACTGGCTCAAGCTAACCAAGAGGGGGGGGGGATTGTTATTATAATTTTTTTTTTCACAAAAAGGTAAAATCTCATAAACCAAAATCAAATCACAAGAAAAATAAGTGCAGAAATTTTAGTGCGGAAGCAAGAAATAAGAACACAGAAATTTATAGTGGTTCGGGCAACTCGACCTACGTCCACTCCTCGGAGGCGCCCTCCGAGTATTGCACTACAATCTTGACTCTCCTTTAGCCCCCACAGCTAGGCGGAGAAGCCTTTACAAAGAACCTCTTTTTGCCACCCCGGCAAGGCAGATAACCTATCTCTTTTTGCTTCCTCCTGAAGCTGGCAGAGAAACACTATCAGTTGCTGAATCCTTACCTCTATCGACCCTTCCACGGACGAGAAACTCTAGACGAAGAAGAAGCAGAGCGATTCTTGAAGCAATCCTTGTGAATCCCCTCACAAGCTCCCCCTCATAAGATCCTCTCTCTCTCTCTCTCTCTCTCTCTCTCTCTCTCTCTCTCTCTCTCTCTCTCTCTCTCTCTCTCTCTCTCTCTCTCTCTCTCTATCTCTCTTTCTCTTCTCAAGGTCTTCTCAGGTCAAGGCAGCAGCAAAAGATGTTTAAAAATGTTGAACAAGAGCTCTTAAATAGAAGAGCTTCAAAGGAACTCATTAATTGCAAGTTGACAACTATATCGTTCAGGACGATATAGAAATCGTCCTGGTCGATCAGTACAAATCTCAGAAGATCGACCAAAGCATCGCCCTGAATGCAAACTGGATGATTGAAAATTGGCTTGATCATCCAGGCCGATCTCACGATCATCCAGGTCGATCAGTTCAAATCAGAGGAAAATCGTCCAGAGCATCGCCCTGAATTTGTGCTGGTCAATATTTATCGTCCATAAGTAACTAAGGTTTTTGAATAGATCGCCCTGGACGATCCTGAGATCGTCCAGGACGATATGATCATATTAATCATCCTAAATTTCTTCCTTGATTTGTCTGATTAATTAAGGCATAATTGTGAATATCGTCCAGGCCGAGCCAAGATCATCCTAGCCGATTACCAAAAATTACAGAATACCTTAATTGTTTATGGTGGCAATTTCTTTCTATTTTGAGCTTATCATCCTGACCGATACACGTATCATCCAGGACGATCTATTAATGATGACTGCCTTAATTAAGAATCCTGAATCGAATCTCTGTTTTATACTAGATTGTCCAGGACGATATAAATATCGTCCTGGCCGATGTGAGTAAAAAAAAAATTTAAGTCTCTCAAGTGTGTGTGTAGGGTTACTTAGCATCAATCTTTTTTATCATTACAAATAGACTTAAGAAGAGAAAAAATAAAGTAAAGACTGACTCAGCCCTAACCTACGCAAATTTTGAACTGTCTTCATTTGTTCGTCCGATCTTCGATTCCTAAAAAGTTAGAAGTAACAGGCAGTCCAAGAGAATCAATAGTGCTTGTCAATCATCAAAACATAAGTCATGAAAATAGATTTGCAAAAATCTCCCCCTTCTTGATGATGGCAAACACAAGTAGGAAAATCTCAGTAAAAACAACAGTTCATTAAAATTTCAAAGTTACAAGAATATCAACTTTTCCTACCACCTACTCCCCCTTTCGTCATCACAAAAAGAGGGTCCTAGACACACATAAAGAAAAAGGAAACAACACAACAAAAACTAAGACAAACTACAAGACAAACTATAGAAAACATAAAATAGAAAACAAATACTAGAAAAATGAGGGATCATGATCATCAGATGGAGGTGGTGGAGGTGGCTGCTGAAAGTAGTCAGCTAGCGTAATAAACTGAGCATTGAACCAGGTGATGTCCTGGTCATGTTGCTACTACTGGTGAGTAATGTAGCTGTCAAAATGGGCTAAGTCCTCTGTGCGGTGCTGCTCGTAGCGGGCAATGTCCTCAGAATGTTGCTGCTCCTGTGTAGCAATGTAAGCATCGAAGCAGGTCTCCCATCGATCAAACCTCTCCACTAACTGGTCAAACTGTGAGTGCTGTCGAAGAGGAGTAGGATCAAGAATAGAAGCGGGAGCGGGAGCCTCCTCCTCCTCAGCCCCTCGAGGTTCCTCATCCCCTGGGTGGAGACGAGTACTGTGAAGGGTATTGAAGGAACTGTTTGAGTAGAAGAGAGTTAGGAGGTTGGGTAGAACATGATATTGAAGTTGATATTTGGTTTCTAGGACATAGGCTATGAGGTGTCCTAAAGCCAGATTGGGTTTCCTCTTATGACCTAGATCGCGGATTGTGGTTAAATGATTAATGTACCAAAAAATTAAGTCATCAGTATTAAATTCTCTATGTGCCATGATGTAAAAAGTAGTCAGAGAAAGTAAAGGAGTGATGTGAATTTAGTCCCCGGCTTTTGGAATAATGGAGGTGCGAAGGACATGCTGAATTGTCCTAGCATCTTTGACTAAAGAGCTAGTCTCTCCAACATAAAAGGGTGCATTAGTCTGGTGAAGGAAATGGTTTGCTGTGGACCAGTCAAAATCAGGATCTGAAATGATTATGTGCAGCTTATCCCTGGTGGTGGATAGCTATAGAAGTTCAACACAGTCCTGATATATGATTTTGATGGGGCGTCAATTCACATAGAAGGTTAGGGCTGTGAAGGTAGGATTTATGTGAAGATTTGTGAAGAATTCACGAAGAAGCTCAGAATGAAAGGGGACAGCGAGAGACAGAATGAAATAAAGAGAAGTGTGAGCGAAAAGATCCATTACCAGATATAAAAAGTGGACAAGATTGATGACTCTAGAGACAGTTATCCCACATACTTTATATCGATGGTAAGCAGCTTCATCTTATGCCTCCCTAAAACGAGGGTCAATCCTAGCCCTCGAAGAAATCCCAGAAGTTTGTCAGACTCATCTTCCACCAGCCATAGTAAGAAAATAGTAAGAAAACATAAGAGAAGAAGAGGTGTGAGGTGAAAAACATGGCTAGAATGGCCTATATTTAAAGTAAACAGCCATATCGTCCAGGCCGATCTCAGAATCGTCCAAGACGATATGGCACAATAATTGCGTACAAGCCGATTGGTCAAAAAGGCGGTCTGATCGTCCGGGCCGATCAGATATCGACCAGGACGATTAGACACAAGCGATCATCCCGAGGAGTTAAGCCGAATGACCCTTTGAAAAAGCAGATCGTCCGGGCCGATTAGGTGTATCGTCCATGATGATGATCAATAATTGATCGTATCGGCCGAAGTTAAAACATTTTAAATCTGTGCCACGTGTATCGTCCAGGATGAATAATGGATCGGCCAGGACGATTGTCCAATAATGGATCGTCCGGGGCAGATTTTAAGGAATTAAAAGTGCTGACATGTGGATCGTCCAGGACGATCAAGTGTATCGGCCAGGACGATGAACATAAATGCATCGAACAAGACAAAAATGTTATCGGCCAAGATTATCAAAAGAGATTACAACAGAGTTCAATCAGATCATCCAGAGCGATAAACTATCGTCCAGGACGAAGTGTTACAGTAAGCACAAAAAAGTTCAGCAGATGGAAATTTGAAGAGAATTTGTCCTATCGTCTAGGACGATATAAGAATCAGCCAGGACGATGTGACAAGAAATTTGAATCCAAGGAAAAGATGTTGATGATCAAAGCCCTAAAAAATAAATGACTCACAATACACAGCTAAAAACAACAATAAAAGGCAAAAAAAACTAAAACGAAAAACGAAGGAAAGGGATTTTTTTTTTTGTTTTTGGTTTTTAATTTTTTTTTGTTTTACCAAAGTATCCATATGATAAATTTCTCAAACAATTCATTTTTAGAGATTCAAAAGATCAAAGAGTTAACAAGTCAAAATCTGAAAAGGTAGAATATCCGATCTTGTTAATCCCTAGCTCGGACTTCTTTCAGGGCAATAATCTTCCTTTTTAAAAATAAAAGGTCTAACTCAAAAAAACTTTACTGGGTAAAAAGAAGATTCAATCAAAACTTGGTTACAAAGAAAATATCTTTTAAATAATATACCAAAGTAATTTTTCTCAATCATAGAATTTGAAATCAAGCCTTTGAAAGTATCAAATAACCAATGAGTTATCTAAGTTTTAAGAGTTCAGAAAAGAGATAATAGCTTGTATTTAGTGGGCTCATTTTATGCCTCTTGTATCTTTGATTTGGCTCTTTGAGCATCTTGATTTTTGATACACATTTGTGTATATATATTTTTCATTTCAAATTTGCTTCTTTTCCACTTTCCCTCTTAATTTTTTTTCAATTTAAGTTCTCCTTAACAAAACCCTTAAAAAGAATCATAGTTGTGAGTATATCCTCTAAATATTAGAGATGCTCTCATTTGTTCCCTTTTCTTTCTCTCTCTAGAGTGGTTTAGAGAGAGAAGCTTTGGGATGGCTAGAGGGGGTGGCCCTAGGTCACCTCCTCCAAATGGGGGAAATGGAAGTTGAGGCGGCAGCAAGATGGAAGGTAGACAAGGAAATAGGTGGCAAGTGTTTGCCACGGAGGATGCCGATGGTGGTGGGCCGGCGGCACAAGCCTCTAGGTTCGGGAATCCGGCCAGATCTCCGGGTATTGGCAGATTTTTGGCCAACTCCAACAAAGGAACGGCTCCTCTTGGAGTTTGGGAGGAGAAGGGGACTAAGGCCTCTAACCCTTCAAGACCGGGCAAGGAGAATGCTCAGGAGACGAGCAAAATTACAGCCTCTAAGGGCTCGATGGTTGCTGTTAGTGAGGGACCGATCACCACCTTCACGCCTCTTAAGGGGAACATCGAGCTGTGCATCTCATCACCACTAACCAAGCCTATAGCTGTTCGGGAGCTCATCATGAGCTCTATCGGCATATCTCCTCCTAAAGGGGTTGCCTGTGATGAGGCTTTTGGGCGGGAGGAAGACCCCAACCAGGTTGTGAACGGGAGCTGCTACAGCCTGAGCAATGGCTCCCATCGTACGAGCAGCGATGGTATGGAGGACGGTGAATCTACTGAGTCTGACCAGGAGGTGCGTGAAACCAACAAGATGGAGGATTTGAAGGATGAGTCGGGCTCCCAAACAACCATGGACGACGACAGCTGCACTCGGGCTGAGCTGCAGCTTCAGGTTTTGGTGGAAGCCATTCTTCCTGGAAATTGTGGGACTGTTTCTTGGGCTGACTGCACCGAATTGAAGGTGCATCCTGAGCAAGAACTTGTTTTGAATGGGGAAGGGATTGCTGTGGAGATGGACTGCACAATGAATGAGTGCAATATTGCTAGTCTTAGGTGTAATCAGCCCTAATTAATCCAGCTGAGGGTGAAAAAAAAAATTCTGGAGCATGCCCCCAAGGTGTTTGTGGTAATGCCCCCATAACTCAGAACTTTCCAAGACCTCCGCCGCAGCCAACGCAAGCCCCGTCCCTACAGCCGAACAGGTTTGCCAAGGGACCTTTCGGGTGGAACAAGGCACAACATGTGCCAATTGATCGACTAAGTCGCGAGCAGTGGATTGCTAAGGATGGCCTTTGCGTTGAACTGGAAATTGGCTCTGTCAATGACAACATTTCAAGACTTGATAAAGCGATCGTAGCAAAGCTAATGGGGCGTCAGATCTCATTCTCTTTCCTTCGTGAAGAACTGAAACAGAGATGGTATCATTTTGGGGACTTTGAGATCATCACCGTTGCCGCCACTACTTTCATTTTCCTATTTCAAAGTGTTGAGGTAAGGGATGCTGTATTGGCTAGTGGGCCGTGGATTGTGGCCGAAAATATCATAGGTATGGACAAGTGGACCTCCACTTTCTCTCCCTCGTCAATGCAAGGACTCCATTCCTCAATCTGGGTTTGTTTGTCGCAATTACCATTGATCTATTGGGATGTTAACAACATCACACGCATTGCTAATGGGATTGGGGAGCCTCTTTTGATGGATTCACATACGACCACATGGGGTAGGTCATCGTTTGCACGTATTTGTGTAAGGATTGATCTTTCCCAAAAATTGCTCCCGGGAGTTTGGATCAATGGTATTCATGGGCAATTCTTCCAAAGAATTGAATACGAATAGGTTACCAACTTCTGCTTCGATTGTGGGCACATCGGTCATGCCACCGGAAAGTTCTCGTCGAAGATTAATGGTGGAGGGATGACCCCTACTAGTACTCGAGCTTAACACCCCAACAAAGTCCAACCAAGGGATCTACCCGTGAGCGGCCACCCCCTTGGAGCGGAACAACCTGCTAGGGACGGTCCCCTTGACCGTGAGGAGCAAGAGGAGGACTCATTTGGAGAGTGGAATCTGGTCACTCGTAAGAAGAAAGGAAAGAAGAAGGGCTCTTCTATGCTCCCAACTACTGAAAAGAGTAAAGAAACTGACCAGGGCTCTCTCTCCCGAGCTATCAAGGAAATCCAACAACAAATGGAGGAGATCTCCAAAAGAATTGTCAACCCGAGAAACTCTTTCTCTAAGAATCAAAAGGTAGCTTTTAGTGCTTCTAAACCGGCTCAAGATGCTTCTCCGTCGATGATCAATATTTCAAAGCGACAACATAAGACCCCCAAGTCATTCATGGAGAAGCAACTGCTCCAGCTTGGGTCGATTACCACCCTACCCAAGAAGAGGAGGAAGAACTTGCAAGATGACACTGGCGGGGACTTTATCCCCTTTGAGGAATAATGAGACCCAACCTGTATACATGTCTTAGGGGGACAGTGGTGCACAAACGGCTACTGGAGCAATGGGATATCCTTCTGCCCTCGGGCAGGTTGACCCCTTTCTCAGGTATCTCCCCCCTCTGGAGTTGTTCTCTGTGCACTCCTGGACCTACTGAGGCATGCAATCGGGATGGGCCTCCTTGTGAATCAAAGTGGCTTCTTCTCTTTACTTTTTTTGCTTTCCTTTTGTTGTGTCATACTTGTATGGTTGTCTTTACAGTATTAGACCTTCCCACTTTTGTTTTTTTGCCTAGGGAA
The DNA here is from genome assembly GCA_016618105.1 of Dendrobium huoshanense. NCBI lineage: Eukaryota > Viridiplantae > Streptophyta > Magnoliopsida > Asparagales > Orchidaceae > Dendrobium > Dendrobium huoshanense. The sequence goes on from CM028350.1 coordinate 17,260,744, forward strand.
GGAAGCTAACATTTCCATACTTGCAATATACTCCTTTTATTTTAATTAATGCAAATGCAATCTTCAGCTCTAAATATTAGAGAATAGGAGCTCTCTCTCTAACATAGGAAAGAACAAGTCACAAAACAAAATCATACTCATGTGATAAATGCAATGACAAGATTTTAATTAACTTGAAAAAAGATATATAAGAACTTTGGATATTATGCACAAGATATATTATTGTAGCAAGATAAAAAAGAATCTTAGTTTCAAAAACCAATTGTTAATATGAGATAGACTTTTGTCTAGAAAAGAAAATTATGTCACTAAAAGAGGTTAGAGGGAGGAAAACCATCAACGGTGTTTCTCCCTTTAACCAATTTAGATATGATAATCAATGGCTTTAAATCTCCAAAATCAAAAAGCTTTTTTTTTTAAAAAATAATCATATATAAAATCTAAACATAAAAGCAAAACGAAAACAAAATAATCTAGAATAAAAGGCTAGCACATAAAATAACACAAAACTAATTAAAAAAAATATTTCAAGAAATTATGAAGCAGCAAGTTTAAGCAATTATGAGCTGCTAGCCTCCATATGTCCAATTATCATATGCTCCCACGAGGTCTTTGGTGAGAGCACACTTGCAAAACTCAACAACAGTCATATTTAGGAACCCAACCTAGTTTGGGTCCCTTCTTAGGAAAAGTAGAATACAATGCAGGTGTAGTATGCTGTGAATCATATACCTTTGGTCTCCACACCCAATGTGTACTACGGTGAACGATGCAAGAGTGTGAGATGTGTCCTAGCATGCCACAAGAAAAACATCTAACTCTAGGAAAATGATTTCATAAATGGTTTGAGTTATAATGCCTCTTCCTAGGTCTTGGCTTTTGATCAAGAGTAGGTGTCATCCAAGTTTTCTTAAGTGTATCCAATTCCTTCTTAATCCCCAAGTTTATACTTTTTAGAATATCATTCTTAACCCTCAAGTTTTTCTCTTTCTCTTTAGATTTCTTGAAATCAGTTTGAAGAGAGGTGTGTGAAACTTTTAATGCTTCATTCTTATCAATTAATTCCTAGTGCTTTTTGTTCAAATCATCAAGAAAAACCATGTGATTAGAATCAATCGTTGAATGATCTTTAAGATTAACTTCATATTCTTTTTGTAAATTTACAAGTTCCAATTTTAAGTTAGCATGAGTCTTCTTAAGTTTTTTGTATGAAGCATGGATTTTCTCACAAATCTCAAATAATTCATCATAGGTTGGTTTACATCCCTCTTCCTCCTCACTTTGCTCAAGATGATCTTCCCCTATTAAGCACAGGTTTGTTGTCTCTTCCTCTGTTTCAGTTTCAGAGGAATCAGTACCAGATTCTGCCCAGAATGCTTTTTGGACTCTCTTCTTGTCCTTCCTAAACTTATGTTTCTCCTCACCCTTTTCCTTTTCTTTGCTCGAGTGATCTTGAAGTTTAGGACAATCGGCTTTCACATGTCTGCATTAATAACAAACGACATCAGAAGATCCTTTAAAATATTTATGATCCTTACCTTTTCTCCAATGATGCTTTTGCTTCTTCCTTAGAAAGCTTTTGAATTGCCTTGTGATGAAGGCAACTTCTTCGCTCTTAGACTCGGAAGAATCAGAGTCAGATTTGTGCACCTTCAGTGCAACTATTTTTTCCTTCTTCTTCTCATCTGCATCAAGATTTCTTTGATTCACCCCTTGCTCATAAGCAATGAGTGAGCCAAGTAAGTTATCAATAGAATAAGTGTTCAAATTTTTAGATTCAGTGATTGCAGTGTTTTTAACATTATATGACGAAGGCAAGCATCTCAAAATCTTGTTTACTTTTTCATAGTTTGAAAGTTCTCTTCCTAATGCATGCCTTAGGAAAAGATTTTTCAAATTTTGAAAAAGTTAACAAAATTCTTCGTTGTTTACATGAAAAATTTGATGCTAAAGTTGTTGCTATTTGTGAATCAAAATATTTGAATGATTATTCTATTGATAATTTGATTGGCTCACTCATTGCCTACGAGCAAGGGTTGGGTCAAAGACTTTTGGATGTAGGTGAAACGATCATTCTAAAAGCTAAAGAAACGGAAAGAGGAAGCTTAGTTGGTGACGATAGCAATGAATTGTCAAGGAAATTACAAAGCTCACCAATGCATAAGCATAAGTGGAAGAAAGGTAAAAGTGGTAAGGATGTTCATATTTCCTCTGACATTGTTTGCTTTCGATGTAGGAAACCTGGACATATGAAGAATACGTGCCCTAATGTACGAATTCTCCCTGCAAAAGAAAAGGGCAAGGCAATGCTAAAGTTTAATTGGGAAAATAATGAAAAACACAAAATCTCATGGGCAGACATGGTGTCAGAAGAATCGGACAAGGAAAGAAATAATGGTTAAAAAAAGGGCTATTTGTGTTTCTCTTTCTTTTTGTTGGTTTTTGTTTTTCTTTTGCTTTCTTTTTCTTTTTTACTTATTCCTTTTTTATTATTCGTATTTTTCTTTGATCCAACATACACACTCACTGTTCTAAAAATGAAAAATCTACTTCCTGTTTTATTAAAATCTTTGGTAAATTTTATTTGACTTCTCTAAATAGTCAAAGGAAGGAAACTCATTATCTCTATTTCCTAAAAGAGGTTATCCTACTTTTGATTTAAAATCTTTTTCATCTTTTTAAATTAGTTTTTGAAATAAATTTTTTTTTCTCCATACGTTTTATTTATCGCATAGGAATCTTTTGCAAGTTGTTGAATCTAACTCATAATTTTTTAATCAAGAAATTTGCTTTGTCACTAAGATGGGTTTTCCTTTGTTTTTAAGATTTAAGAAAGGAAGCATTTTCAAAAAAAAAAAAAAAAATTGGCCAATGATGCCAAAAATAAAAGATGCGCAAAGCGCCAAATTGAAAAATATAGAATACACAAAGTGTATCAAAAGATGAGCAGTGCGCCAACCAATTGTCAAGAGGCATAAAATGAGCCCACAAAAAGTTAATGCTTACCATTCTTATACTTCTTAAAAAGCTTAGGAAAACCCTTGATACTTTCGATACTTGACTTTGAAAATTTTGAATCTTGATTCAACAATTCGTGCATTGATCTTCTATTAGATATATTTTATGGAAGGAGTTTTTTGAAAAATGATTGTTTCTTTCTCTAATTTATTTTATGATTTAGATATTGAATTAAAAAGTTTTTGGGCCTTTTTTAAGAACTTGAGTTTGGATTATCGGATTTTGAATTTCTAACATTTACTGGGATATGCGTTGTCAATTTAATTCTACTAAAGTTTTTGATTAAAACTAAGAGGTAACTTTCTCATTTTAAGAATATTTTTCTTTCATTTTGTTTTATGTGCATTATCTCTTTTTGATAATGTCAAAGGGGGAGAACGTATTGTTGAATTTTTTTTATCATTTGTTTTCTTTTCAAAAATTTTAAAACAACAAAATATTTTTTATCTTCCCTATTTTTAAAGTGTTATTCATGTGAGGGGAGATTAGGAGAAAATAATCCTTTTTGAAAATTCAAATTATTTGCCATCATCAAAAAGGGGAAGATTGTTGCGGATCTATGGTTCATGTTTTTGATAATAGCAAACAATTCTTATTTCTCTACAATTGCCTTATGAACTAACGTTTCAGGTCCACATGATCAGACTGCAACTTGGAACCAGCTTAAGATTGGGTAGACTAGGATTGAGTCTGTTTGTACCTTTTTTCCTTTCTTGAAGTCTATTGTATTTGGTGTGGTACCTGATGTTTTGTAACTTGGTAGAAATTCTATTTTCCCTTTATGATTTCTGTTTTTGGTAACATCGGTCAGGACGATAATAATATCGTCCTGGACGATCGGTCTAAAATCAGAAACCCTAATTAGGGCATCCTCATTAAGGCAGCCGTTATAAGCACTTAAACATATCATCCTGGACGATACCTGTATCGGCCATGACGATATTCTCAATTCAGAAAGAAATTATCCGCCATAAGCAGTTTAGGTATTCTTTATTTTAGGCAATCGGCCAAGATGATATTACTATCGTCCATGACGATCTAACTCAATTATACCTAAATTGATCTGGTTATATTTGGAAATCATTAATGGCTGATTGATACGATCCAATCGGCCGGGACGATAATTGGATCGGCCGGGATGATGTCCTGTACGATTGACATCGGCCAACACCAAAACAGGGCGATGATTAGGACGATAGAAATCGGTTTTAAACTAATCGGCCAGGACAATCGAAGTATCGGCCAGAACGATGTAACCAATTTTCTTCTGATCGTCCCAAATCGTCCCATGCCGTTGAGCTGAATTTGAACTAATCGGCCAGGACGATATACCTATCGGCCTGGACGATAATGTCGGCAACTTGCATTAATGAGCTTGTTTTGAGAGCTTCTATTTAAGCTTTGGCATAACACTTTTTGTAAGTGTCTTTGGCAGCCATTGGAGCTTCATTCTTGTGGGGAAAACTTGAAGAGAGAGCTTGAAAGGGAGAGAGGAAAGGGTGGAGTTTGAGAGAGGGAGAAGATCCTGTGAGGGGGGACTCAAGGGAGTGTGGAGGGGGTTCCACACGGTTGCTCCGGTGAACTCGCACCTTAGTACCATCAGATTTAAGGCTTGTCTTGAGGTAAGTTCACCAAAGAAGAAGTCTCTTTGGTGTCAAAGGACCCGGCAACTCCGTCGCACCGAGAGAGGTGGAAGTGATTTTGTAAGGGCTTCTCCGCCTAGCTGTGGGGGCTAAAGGAGAGTCATGATTTTAGTGCAATACTTGGAGGGTGCCTCCAAGGAGTGGACGTAGGTCAAGGTTTGACCGAATAACTATAAATCCGGTATGTTCTTTCTTTATTACTTCCGCACTTTAATTTTCGCATCCTTGGTTTTCTATGTGGTGATATTGGTTTTAGTTTTATCTTTGGTTTTAAGGTTTTCCAATTCACCTCTCTCTTTTAAATTAGCTTGGGTCAGTTCTATAGGGCTTAACCTCCCTAAAGAACTTTCAACAAGAACACAGAAATTTATAGTGGGTCAGTCAACTCGACCTACGTCCACTCCCCGGAGGCGACCTTCGAGTATTGCACTACAATCGTGACTCTCCTTTAGCCCCCACAGCTAGGCGGAGAAGCCTTTACAAAGAACCTCTTTTTGCCACCCCGGCAAGGCAGAGAACTTATCTCTTTTTGCTTCCTCCTGAAGCTGGCAGAGAACCACTATCAGTTGCTGAATCCTTACCTCTACCAACCCTTCCACATATGAGAAAATCTAGACAAAGAAGAAGCAGAGCGATCCTTGAAGCAACTCTTGTGAATCCCCTCACAAGCTCCCACTCATAAGATCCTCTCTCTCTCTCTCTCTCTCTCTCTCTCTCTCTCTCTCTCTCTCTCTCTCTCTCTCTCTCTCTCTCTCTCTCTCTCTCTCTCTCTGCTCAAGGTCTTCTCAGGTCAAGGCAGCAGCAAAAGATGTTCAAAAATGTTGAACAAGAGCTCTTAAATAGAAGATCTTCAAAGGAGCTCATTAATTGTAAGTTGTCGACTATATCGTCCAGGACGATATAGAAATCGTCATGGCCGATCAGTACAAATCTCAAAAGATTGGCCAGAGCATCGCCCTGAATGCAAATTGGACAATTGAAAATTGGCTTGATCGTCCAGGCCGATCTCACGATCGTCCTGGCCGATCAGTTCAAATCAGAGGAAAATTGTCCAGAGCATCGCCCTGAATTTGTGCTGGCCGATATTTATTATCTGGAAGTAACTAAGGTTTTTGAATAGATTGTCCTGGCTAATCTTGAGATCGTCCAGGATGATATGATCGTATCAATCATCCTTAATTACTTCCTTGATTTGTCTAATTAATTAAGGCATAATTGTGAATATCATCCAGGCTGATCCAAGATCGTCCTGGTCGATTACAAAAAATTACAGAATACCTTAATTATTTATGACAGCAATTTCTTTCTATTTTGAGCTTATCATCCTGGCTGATACATGTATCGTCCAGGACGATCTGTTAATAATGTCTGCCTTAATTAAGAATCCTGAATAGATGTTTTGATTAAAAAAAAATATTTATTTAGGTATATATATATAGTTTTGAAAATATATTAATTTTCTTTGGGAATATTAAATTTTGGAATTTTGAAATTGAACACTCTATTATGAACAATATATCGCCTCGAAAGACGAACATATCGTTCCCTAATGGGTTCGAATTTCAAAGTTTTAAATTTCCCAAAGAGAATTAATTAGAGTTTTTGAAAATTTCAATTTTGAAAATTAGATCTGGGTTTCTAAATCTCCTACGAGCGCAAGCCCTCGTAGTTAATTACATCGTAGGAAATCGAAATTTCCTGCGAAAACTCTCGATTAAAATAGCGGTGTAAATTTTATTTAGATTTTCAAAGATCGATATCAAAGGAGAAAATGGTAGGAATTTTCAAATGGGATTGGATCAAATCTGAACACTTATTTTCAGAGTCAAAGGAAGAGGAATAGGGAGTGTTTTGAGATTCTGAATCACTTCAGAAACACTCCAGCCTATCCTAAGTGTTGGGCTTAAATTTGATTGAAAGAGATTTAATATTTAAGTGATCAATTTTATTAGAAAGTTGGGATTCAATTCCCGGAGGTTGAGGTCTTATGGCCCGAGCCGGCCTCAGAACCTAAGTCTAAATTGGGCACTAAAATTAGCACCCCGAACCTAGCTAGTGCAATGCGAATCTGGTCTTACCCCGGCCTGGATTGGGGAGCCAGCTAAACCACCTAAACGATTTAAAATTATGAGTCCGGTCTTTTAATGTTGAGTGGTAGGGACGTTATTTAGAAAAGTATAAAGGAACGGGGTCGACATCTAGAGCAGATCCTTAATTGACCCCTTAGACTTATGTTGGGTATTCGATGTCTAAGTAATGCAATTAAATATTAGACTCTTTTAAATTTGTTGCTAATGCGATGCATGCTAATTGACTCGATTGAATGCAAAATTTATATGTAGCAGTTTAAAAATTTTGGCTTAGAAAATAGGTTTTTTTCTAGAGATTGCATAACATCCCCTTGACAGATCGGCACCCTCATAGGCCAGGTGGTCTGCCAGAACCCGCAGGCGGGGAGATGCCTAACAAGGTTGAGAAAGTACAATATGGATGCATGAAAAACCCTCGGCGAGTCCGAGCTTACTTCTTAGGACTGTTTAGAGTTTCTATCTTATCTTAAAAAATTTATTTAATTAAAGTAGAAGAATTTTGACAGACCCCAAAGAGCCTAAATTCGAATTCCAGGTCAAATCAAATACGGCATGCAAGTAAAAAGACTAGAAAAGCAGGAGTTCTAATGCGAAATCAATTAAATAAATTAATTAAATTAATCAAATTGAATGTCCATATAGCAAGTGCCACTCATTATTACATCTCAAAAATTACAATAAATTAAAGTGGCCGGGCACCACTGACTACAACCCAGATTTCTAATCCTAAATCAAATGGTTTTGAGATTTGGGATTCTTCTCGTTGTCCAATCCTTCATCTTCTCACGAACGTCTTGATTCGTCGGTTCAGGATATCCAAATGGAAAGAAACTCCCCCTTGATCGAGGTGTTATCTTTCCTCTTTGGATATTTGCAAAGTATCCTAATTTGAATTCCAAATGGAAGAAGACTCTCCCCTTTAGGGATGTCTTCACCTCTTTGGAATTCAAATTGGATATCTATATCCCAATCTCAAACCATTTTAAATAAATACAACCTTAAATGAATTAAATTTACATTGATAGAAATAAGAAAATCTAGACTCGATCCTGCAAGGTTATCCTAATAATCAACAGTTATATATTCAATCCCAAGCAGTTATAATATGAAAATTTGAAATACAATTTTTTTTAGCCACACTTGGCCATGCTCTTTTTATTTAAGGGGGTCATAAGCGCGGCAGGTACCTGTGCAAAGAGTATATATATTTTTTTATTAACTGCCCCCTTTAATTTTTAGCTCCTTATACGAGCATGGCCACCTGCATAAGATTGCACAAGTATAATTCGCTCCTAACCTAGGGGTAAATCTATCGTACAATCAATCACAGAATGCAGGAAATAAGTAAATTAACACATCAATTCTACACTAGCAAACAGCATGCAGTAAAAGCTCAAAAACTCGGCACACAATTGCATAAAGTAAAACACCGGCCTATCCTAAAACTAGAGTCGGTGATCCTAGCAAACCATCTAAAGTGTGTGAGGTAGGTCGTGTGGTTTTGATGTGTCCTAATCAGGATTATTAGTTAAAGTTATCTAAAATTCGATTGGTTGGAAGGTTTAAAGGATTTAAGTTTGAATTCAAATATTAATGGCTTAAGATTAATTTTAAGATTCATTTAATTATTTTTTGGATATCACCTTTGTTTCACACCGAGGCCGTGAAGTTTATTTCACCTTCCTTGGGGCTAAGTTAATAGCCTCGTAGGCCTGGGTTACCCAGTGGTACCCGATATAATTAAGTATTTTAGATTGATTAAGGCTTAAGAATTAATGAATTTTTATCAAAAATGTTTGGTTACTGATTTTTAAAATTGATTAATTTAAGTTTGCCATTAATCGATTCGTGGCGTTGTGCCACCAGGCTCGAGGAACCAGCCTCCTTAGGACACGTAGCCCCGCAGCCCGGAGTAGTCCAGCTGATAAACCAAATTAATGTAGTTAAATTAGAAGTTTTAAAAGGTTAGATAATTAATAATTAATCTATTTTTAAGGTTTAACACCCCTTGGAATCCATTCGTGGCGTTGTGCCACCAGGCTCGAGGAACCAGCCTCCTTAGGACACTTAGCCCCGCAGCCCGGAGTAGTCCAGCTAATAAACTTCATCTTTAGGATGGTTGTTGTGTTTTAAAAGGTTTGTTGAATGTTTTAAACATTAAGTTAACATTTTCTGGAATTTTAGAATAATTTTGAATTTTATGAATTTTTGAATATTTTAATCATATAATTAAAGGGTCAAAAGTTGAATTTTTGATTAAGCTCAAATTCTGGAATGTTTGTATTTTATTAAAATACTAGACCTTACTACGATCAGTTAGAAGGTAAGTACGTTAAAATCGGATTTTTCTACATTTTATTACAAAGGTTTGAAGTTTTGAACTAGTTTTGACCTAGAGTTGACCGATTTGTTGACTTTTTGAAATATTACAAATTTCTGGAATTTAATATTTTTTATAAATACTAGGAGTTATTGTGAGTTGAATGCAAGTGAGTTTGGGTGATTTGGATTTTTTTAGAATTAGTTATGAAGCTTTGAAGTTTGGGTATTTAATGAATTTCTTGAAATTACTTAATTAGAGGGCCATTTTGTGATTTTGCTCCAAATGAGCTCCTAACTCCTTGAAATCAGCTCCAAAGGTCAGGAATGACCTAAGGAGAGATTTACAAGTGTTTAGGATGTTTTTGGAATTTTTAATAATTATTAATTAATAATATTGATTAAAATAGTGATTTTCAATTAAAATTAGATTAAGGTTTAAATTGCTGTCAAATAATTTTAGTTTAATTTTTCATGGGTTGAGGATTCAAAACTGGTCAGTTAGAGGGGTTATACATATTTTTTGGATTTAAAATGAATTTATTACATTTTCCGGAAGGTTTAATGGCTTAATTAAGGCTTAAACTTAGGAAAATTAATTAAGGGTCTTAATGATTTCTAAATTCAGTGAAACTTTTTTCTAAAGCTGAGAATGTCACTAAGTTTAAGTGTTCAAAGTTTCAAGTTCAAATAAGGTATATCCTAATTGCAATGTATTTTCTAAGTTATCTATTCAAAGTCCTTAATTATTGTCCTTAATGACACTAAGTTTAAATAGGTTCAAATCAAAGTTTTAACTAACCCTTAAGCAACATAAAGAGCAATATACAATCACACCAAACAAATCCTAAGTCTAGAAGAGCCTAAATCTAAGTGGTGGGTGCATAATCTAAACATGCAAGAAATAATATTAATTAAGATGAATAATAACGTGATTAGTGAACAATTAACATGCAATTATTCACTAATCAATTCCCCATAAACTCAATTCATATATTCAATCCATACTTAAAATTCTAAAGGATCTCTCAAACTTATAAAATTTAAATATATATATGTTTTAAAATATATTTGAAAATATATTAATATATTTAATCTTATATATGTAAATATACATTTTAAAATAAAATGAATAAAAATATTATTAGAATAAATTTTAAAGAGCATGGAGATCCACTAATTTTTCAATGTTATTTGAAAAAAAATTTTTAAATTTCCAAAATATTTAATATAATATTTAATTAAATAATAATTAAATATTTAATATGATCAAATAATTGAAATTAAAGAAAATAAATTGAGTTTTAAAATTTTGAAAATAGTTTTAAATTAAAACATTTAAAATTCTAAAAATATTGATATATTATTCAAATTTATATGAGTTAATTTGAATTCAATATGAATTTTTTTTAAAGTTCAATGTTAATTAAAGTATTTAAAATTATTTAAAATTAATTAAACTTTAAGAATTAATATTAAATTAAGTTTTAGTTATTCTCTGAAAATTCAAAATAGATTAAAAATAATTTCCCTAAAAATTTAAAAAAAAAATTGGGTTTATTGTAATTAAATAATAATTAAAATAACTTAATAGTTTATATTAAAATTTATTTAAAATATATAGAATATTTCAAAGAAATTTTATTTTTAAATTAAAGGCCTTATTTTTCTGAAAAATATGAAACCTTACATTTAATTTTTGGACTTATATTAAATTTTAAATAATTTTTCAAAGTTTTCTGCTTTTAAAATGATTTTAAAATCATTTTAAAAGAAACGGCGGCACGGGTAGCCACGTGGCACAGCGGGATTCGCTGGATCGAAACACGCGGCGGCGGCGGCTGACACGCGTCACGCGCCGGATGCCTCACGCGGTTTCACTTAACCACGTAGGCAGGCGATGGCGACCGTCCGATCCTCCGCATTTCGGGATCAATGGTTTTGATCAGATCTCACGATCTGATCTTACAGACGGGAAATCGGACGGTTGACGCTCGATCCCGCGGTTCAGAACAACGGCCCAGATGCCGTTGGACCAAAAGCCGAACACCGAATCAAATACACGGCTGGAACAGAGCATCGAACGGCTTGATCTGGACCGTTGATCGAGCGATCAACGGTCCAGAGAGCGTGCATGCGTCGGAGACCACTAGTAACGCCCTAGGATTCATTTTTTCGCTCGTTCTCTCGATATACTTAATGAAATTCGATAAAATTTTAAATATAAATTATATAGATGAACAGAAATAATGGGGAACCAATTTTTTAGCATAATATTCACTAAATGAAATGCTGTTTAACTTAAGTGCTCTAGACTAGGGTTAGGTTTTTCACCTTGATTTATGGACGGATTGAACCATTTTTGGATTCTCTGAGCTTGTAGACTGTCCACGATTAAGTTCCTAGTTGAATCCTAGCTCCGACGCTCACGAATCGCCTGGTACAAGCCTTGGACGGATTGGGTGTTGAGCTCGCCGGAGGATCGCCGGAGGCGGCTTTGACCGTCGGGGTTTGAGTGGGGAAATGAGGGAGAAGCTAGAGAGAACTCAGAAAGACTGAGAGTTCGTCTGGAGGAGCCTTGGATGGGAGAGAGAGTGCTAGGGCATGAATGAGCCTTCATTCGGGCATTTTGCCCTATTCAATCCCTTCCAGATTGAATGGAGGGCTGAGATTAATTATTTGGGCTCCCAGATGGTTTCCACCTGTCCAGGGAGTTGGTGGGAGCATGAGGAATCAAGGACTAAAGGACATCCTATGTGGAAAGCCATTTTTGTCCCCATTTGGACACATGGAGGGATGGGGACTGTTTGATCTGGATTCAAAGGTCAAGATTAATCCTAGGAAGCTTCTAGTGACTGTTCAAATGGCTGTAGGGGTTTTTAATTAAAGTGTATTAGCTTAAGGGGGTTAATTTGGCCTATTAAAGGGTATTTTGACCACCCATTGACTGTTTGACCAGTCAATGGGCCCAGGTATGCTGAGGTGGCATGGGAGGAGGCTTAGGAATTAAAAGAAAATGCTGGAATGGATTGAGAAGGGAATGGGTTAGCTTAGGCCAAGCCATTTGGACATTTAGAGATTTGTTGACCATGTTGACCAGTCAACTGGTCAACAATAGGTGATGTGGCAGCTAGGGCCACTTGAGGGATTAATTAAAATACCTTGGATAGGATTTGCCCAATATTTAAATGCATCTGAAATTTAATTTAAAAATGAAAGGGCTTAAAGGTTGATTTTGGTCAACCTAGGTTGACTGGGTCAACTAGGTTGAACCAAGGTGCGAGTCTGGTCCAGGTAGGTTTGATGCAATATTCGGAGTCTGGTAGAAGTGATTCCATGGTTTAAATGGGTCAATTGAGTCAAAAGGGCTTAATGGGCCCTTAATGGGCCCTTAAGCCAAAATTGGTTGACTTGGTCAACCAGCTAGGCTCAGGGTCCGAGATCAGGCTCAACAAGTTTGAAATGACTTTTTAAAATCAATGGAAGTGGTTCCATAGCTTAAATAGGTCATTTAGGTCAAAAACACCTATTTGGACCCTTAAAGGGCCATTTGGGTCAACTAGGTTGACTTGGTCAACTAGGTTGACCCAAGGCCTTGAAATGGGATCAACAAATTTGAAATAACATTTGGAGACCACTGGAGGTGGTCCCAAGGTCTGGAGGGGTCAATTTGGTCAAAATGCCTGTTTTGACCCTTAAGGGCTTGTTTGGTCAACCTAGGTTGACTTGGTCAACCAGGTTGACCCAGGGTCTGGGTTTGGGCTCAACAAGTTTGAAATGGCATTTCAAGACTAATGGAAATGGTTGGATGGCCTAGAGAGGTCATTTGGTCAAAACACATATTTGGACCCTTAAAGGGCCTCTTGGGTCAAACCTGTTGACTTGGTCAGCCAGGTTGACCCAGGGGTTGGGAATAGGTTCAAAACATTTGAAATGACATTTGAAACTTGCTGCAAGTGATCGCATTCAATTCGGAGTTCATTTGGTTTAAAATCAACATTTGAGCCCCATAGGGATATTTTTGTCATTTTGACCCCTGGTCAACTAGGGGTCAAAGTGGGTCAACCAAAATGCAATTTAATGTTCAAAATATCAAGATTAAAGGTCTGGAAGTGACTAGAGGCTTTGATGAAGGCTCTAGGGTCAGAATCTTCAAAGTGAAATGTCCAGTGACATAGGCTGTAAATATTTGAAGGTTTTAGAGCCTATGGAGTTTAATTAAGTTTCTGAGGTTAGAGACCTCGGAATGGGCTCAAATTTGGAGGGTTGCCTCCAGAAACATGTCCCATCAGTACGCAACTGACGGACTCTGAATCGGAGGTCATTTAACTGGGTTTCAAAGTGTTTGAAAATTCAATGAAAAAGGCCTTTAGGACAAAATCTTTGGACCTTGGATTTGGCTTGATTGACCTAAGATCTAGGTAGATCCTAAGGTCTGAGTATATCTTAAAGTTAGGAATCTAGAATGATCCTAGAGCCTAAGAAATTCCTAGAAGTTGGAGTCTAGAAGGAGTTTAAGATCTAGAGTCGCTCCTAGGGTCTAAGCTCTAGAAGAATCCTAGCATAGATCCTAGGGTCAGGATTCTAGGAGGATCCTAAAATTTGAATTGATTTGAAAATTAAATTGATTTAGGGTCAAGAGTAATCCAAGTGACCTCATACAAAAATGAGGTCAATAAATGGACCCCCAATATGTGTAAGAGAGCGAAGTTCTATTGCATATATTGGCGTTGACCGAGATTAAAGGTCAAGTGTGGAATTTTAATCCTAAGGGAATGAAAAATTCATCCATAGGGAATCAAGAATTAAATTTATTAGGGTAGTGCCACTGAGGGCATACTCTACCACTAATCGCTTAACTCAAATGCTAGGGTAGTGCCACAAAGGGCATACTCTACCACTAACGGATACGAATTAGGATGGCGCCACAAAGGGCATGCTCCATCACTAATCGTTTTTAACTCAAATGTTAGGGTGGTGCCACAGAGGGCATGCTCCACCACTAACGGATACGAATTAGGATGGCGCCACGAAGGGCACGCTCCATCACTAATCATTTTTAACTCAAATGTTAGGGTGGTGCCACAGAGGGCATGCTCCACCACTAACGGATACGAATTAGGATGGCGCCACGAAGGGCACGCTCCACCACTAATCGTTTTTAACTCAATGTTAGGGTGGTGCCACAGAGGGCATGCTCCACCACTAACGGATACGAATTAGGATGGCGCCACGAAGGGCACGCTCCACCACTAATCGTTTTTAACTCAAATGTTAGGGTGGTGCCATAGAGGGCATGCTCCACCACTAACGGATACGAATTAGGATGGCGCCACGAAGGGCACGCTCCATCACTAATCATTTTTAACTCAAATGTTAGGGTGGTGCCACAGAGGGCATGCTCCACCACTAACGGAGATTAAATTCGAGGTAGGAAGACGTGAAAACTCACATCTAGACTTAAGAAAAGAGACATGGGGTATTGAAATTAAAACGATTTGCAACAATTGAATCAATTTGACTTAAAACTTGAAAATTTTTATTAATTGAAAATTCGAGCTACATCAAGCATAGTATCTCTTAAGGAAACGCCCGTTTACAGGAAGCATCGGGTGATTTCCCTTACAATCCACTAGCTGATACGAGCCTCCTTCGTAGGTTATTTCCACTACGAAAGGTCCTTCCCAAGTTGGTTCAAACTTTCCACCGAGTTTTCGGTGCGCTAAGATAGGCCTCCGAAGAACCAAGACCAAGTCGCCTACTTGGAAGGTTCTAGGTCGCACTAACTTATCGTGAGCTTGAATCATTCGGGCTTTATACAACTCTAAATTTTGCTGAGCTTGAAGACGACATCCTTCAAGGCTCTCAAGTTCTTCTAGACGGAGTTGTACATTTTGTTGAGTTGTAATCTGGTTCTGAATTGCAATTCTGAGTGAAGGGATTTGAACTTCCAGAGGGAGTACGGCCTCGGATCCATACACTAGTGCAAACGGTGTGAATTGGGTCGGGGTTCGATAAGTGGTCCTGTAGGCCCACAAAGCTTCCACCAACCTCTCATCCCACTGATGTTTATTTTCATCGAGGGTCTTTTTAATGATTTGAACCAAAGTTTTATTGAAGGCCTCAGCCAATCCATTAGCCCGTGGATAATAGATTGTTGAGTATCTCCAATCGATACCATGGCGATTTGCAAAATTGTTGATCTTTGTAGACTTGAAAGCGGACCCATTATCGGATATGATTCTGCGCGGAACGCTGAATTTATAAACGATATGGTCACGAAAGAATTTCATTACATGATATGATGTTACATTTCTCAATGGGATTGCTTCAGCCCATTTTGAAAAGTAGTCAGTCGCTGCTAAAATGAAGCGATGACCCTTCGAGGAAGGAGGGTCAATTGGCCCAATGATATCCGTGTCCCAACTTTCGAAGGGCCACGAGGCTATCGTGGGATGCAACACGTTAGGCGGCTGATGTAAAACCACACCATGTACTTGGCACTGATGACAACACTTTGCAATTTTCATGCAATCGTCAATCATCGTAGGCCAGTAGTATCCAAGTCTTTTGATCTTCATTTTCATCTTTGGACCCGATTGATGAGCACCGCACAGTCCAGCATGGACTTCATTAACGATCTTCAGGGCCTCACATTTGTCTAAACAACGGAGCCACATCTGACCGAACGATCGTCGGTACAACGTATTATTGACTAGTGTGTAGGATAGGGCACGTTTCTTAATTTGATGGGCAAGTGATCTCTAGTGAGGGAGCTTGCCTTCTTGAAGGTATTCAATTATCGGTTGTCTCCAATCTGTTTCTTCATTGACTACTGAAGAGGTAGAAAGGACTTGGAAAATTTGTTCGTTGATGTGCTCCAAATCTATAGGAGACAGGACTTGGCGACCCTGCACCTCTATAGGGATGGAGTCTTCTTCTGGACAGGCAAATTCCTTTGCAAGTTTTGCAAGGGCATCCGCCGAAGAATTGCTTCCACGAGGAATCCTATACATAGTTACAATCGGAATTTGCTCGAACAAGTGACAAGTGTACTGATGGTACTTCAGGAGTTTAGGATTCAAAACTTTATAGGTTCCTGCAATCTGGTTGATCACCAGTTGGGAATCACCAAAAATTTTAATCTCTTTAATCTCCATCAAAATTGTAAGTTCCAAACCAGTTATCAGAGCTTCGTACTCGGCCTCATTGTTCGTACAAGGTTCTGATAAATGGTAGGAAAAATACATCATTCCCTTATCTGGTGTTATGAATACCAGGCCAACTCCGGCTTTCCCAGGAATAGTAGATTCAGGTGTTTTGCCCCGTTGAGAGGACGCAGCACCATCAAAATACATTTCCCAGGTTTGAGTAGTGGCTTCCCCAAAATTCATGATTTGCTCATCGGGTAAATCATCATTTAGAGGGGATTCTGCCGGCAACGGGTGTGCCGCAAGGAAGTCAGCGACGGCCTGCCCTTTCACAGCACGCAGGGGAATGAAAGTGATTTCAAATTGAAGCAATATCATAGACCAACGAGCCAAACGTCCTGACAACGTAGGCCTGGTCATAAGATATTGCAAGGGATTAAAACTGGAAATTAAATTAATTTGATGGGAAAGCATATAATGTCTTAGTTTTTGAGCTGCAAAGACTAAGGCAAGACAATGTTTCTCAATCGTTGGATATCGAATTTCTGTTGGTAAAAGTCTTCGACTTAGGTAATAGAGAGCATTCTCTTTCCCTTCGTCATTAACTTGAGCAAGGAGGGCCCCGAGAGACTCGTCAAGGGCCGCAGTGTAGAGTGTTAAAGGTCTCCCCGGAATAGGGGCTGCCAAGACTGGAGGATTTGTCAGGTATTGTTTGATATTTTCAAAAGCAGATTGACATTTCTCGTCCTAAATGAATTTGGCGTCCTTTTTAGCGAGGACCGAGAATGGTTGACATCTTCCGGAAAGATTAGAGATGAATCTTCTTATATACGCCAGTCTAACTTGAAGAGATCTTAATTGAGTAAGACTTCTAGGAGGCGGCATATTTAAGATAGCTTCGATTTTAGCAGGATCAATTTCAATTCCACGGTGTCTTACTACGAAACCTAGAAATTTCCCTGACGCGACACCGAAGGCGCACTTCAAAGGATTCATCTTAAGGTCGTAGCGACGCAACCGCTCGAAGACGATTCTTAAGTCATAAAGATGAGCCTCTTTAACTTTACTCTTGATAACTAAATCGTCGATATAACATTCGACTTGATTGTGGATTAAGTCGTCAAAGATTCGAGTCATAGCCCGCTGGTAGGTTGCACCGGCATTTTAAGGCCAAATGGCATCACTTTATAACAAAAGATCCCTATAGGACTTCTGAATGCAGTGTTTCTCTCATCTTCTGGGGCCATCTTGATTTGATTATAACCAGACGAGCCATCCATAAAGGAGAAAACAACATGCGAGGAGGCAATGCCCACCATTAATTCTGGAATTGGCAAAGGAAATTCATCCTTAGGACATGCCTTATTCAGGTCTCTATAGTCAACACAGACCCGAATTTGACCATTTTTCTTTCGAACAGGCACAACGCTGGCTACCCAAGAAGGATATTGCTCCTCCCGGATAAATCCAGCATCGGCCAATTTCTTAACTTCAGAAATGACTTGTTGTTCAATCTCCAGACGCATGCGTCGTGGAGCTTGTTTGACGGGAATGGCATCATACCGGATTCCAAGTTTATGAACTGCTATATCGGCGGACAAGCCCGGCATTTCGTCGTATGTCCAAGCGAAACAGTCCTTAAACTCGAATAGAAGTTGAATTAGATCCTTAGACTCGTCCTCACTCAACAAAGAACTTATGAATGTGGGGCGAGGGTCATCCTCTGTTCCAAGGTTAATTTCTTTAAGTTCATCAACTGTCGATTTAATTTCTTCTTCAAATTCAGGGGGTGCATCCCGAATTTGAACTTCATCTGAATCATCTAAGGTCTCCAAACAAAGTCCGTCAAGCGAATCGACGACTTCAGTAGGGACACTTTCATATTCGAGATGGATGGTTATCATCAAGCAATATTCATCATCGTCAAATGAACTAACGGAACCAAAACCGATACCACTCGTCCAGTTTTTATTGAATTTGGAATTCCAAATATTTTGGTGGTATCTAGCTTGACCCTTAGTCCATTGACTCGGAGCAAAACCTTTAGAGATAAGAGCTTTAACACCAAGAGGAAAGTAGCCGAAAGGTAATTCTATTAATTCGTTGAAATCTGCCTCTTCAAGGATTACATCACCTTCATTCCTTGAGGAGGTGCCAGGGAAGAACCTCTGGACTTTCCTTACTTCTCCATCTAAGTTAGGGGAATCCTTAGTTACTAACCCTAAGACTCTGCCAGCAGACAGTGGGGTTAAGGCTAAGGATTTAACTACCCTATTAAGCTTTTCATACATACTCAATTCAGGCTCATCACATTGAAGTTTAGGATTGTTACCCTCTTGATCACTATCCGAATCTAAAGTGAGATCAAACTTAGGAGGAAGATTAGATTTTCTGTATTCAAAAGCAATTCTGTCACCCCTCTTTTTTTATTCTTCATCGGAACTTGATTCAAGTTCGATATACATCGGGGTATTCCTTCTTTCAGTTGAAACACGGCCTCGACCACGTGCTCTTTGGGCCATCCTCCCACCTCTTTGAGGCAAATTGTTTGGAGGCCTAAAGACTACGCGCTCGACGTCGTCTTCACTACTCGAATTTTGTTCTTTTGTGCTCTTGATTTTTTCTTTTCTCAGCTCTTGAATTGCTTTTGAACTATGATTTTCTTTCTTTTCTTCCTTAACATTGATCTCTACCTTAGATTTTGTAGTAAAACCTTTGGGAACATAATATGCAGCATCCTCGTAAATCCCGATCTCATGAATAGAGAATGGTTGCAAATCACCCTTAATTTCAAACTCAATGCCATCTCGTTGGTACTTGATGCATTGATGTAGGGTGGAAGGAACCATCCTATACTCATGAATCCAAGGCCTACCTAGGAGCGCATTAAAGGATGTAGCCGAATCAATTATATGAAATTTCGCTTCAGTTTTCAACTCTCCTATCTCTAGAAGAAGTGTGATCAAACCTAAAGCCTTCTCACCTTTTTCATTGAACCCACGAAGCACTAACTTATCGGTTGAGAGCTTGCTAGTATCAATTCTGAGGTATGCGAGAGTCTTTATGTTCATCACGTTGACCGATGCACCCGGATCAACAAGAACTCTTGATAACTTGAACTTATCCACAATTACAATGATGTAAAGTGGGCGATTATGATCGGCAGTTCCAAGGAGTAGATCTTCATCGGAGAAGGTAACTCCTGGGATTTCTTTGAAGTACAAAGCTTCCTCCTCAGAAGTTGAAGCGAGTTGAGCTAAGCAAATCTCGGGGTCGAGAAGTGCTTTAATTAAAGTCTCCCTCATCTCTTTTGAAAGGATGAGGGCATCGTATATGCTCAACTTAGCAGGCAACTTTCTAAGGTGAGCTAAGACGTTGTAATCAACACTTGGAACATTAACATCAGGACCCGGTGGGTTTGGAGGAGAGTTTAATTGTTGAGTAGAGACTTGAATTGGATCAGTGGAAACAACTTGTTTTCCCTTTTCCTGTGGGGGAAGCCTAGGGGGTAAAACCTTGCCATCCCGTAATTGTACTTGCACGATTTCATCGGAAGGACAGTCTACGGGGAGGTCTACACTCTCCTTAGGCGGTTGATTGTCATTTTCTGAATGGGAATCTGAATCTGAAAAGTCTATCACGACGGAACTCCCTTGAAAATTAATTTCAGGGGTATCACCCTCTGATACGACATCAAATTCATATTCCCCTTGAAGGGTCAAATCCGGAGAGCTGGGTTTTTGAACTTCTTGATTATCCTCAGCTGGCTCTGGATTATTTTCAATGGAAGAGTCATTTAAAACTTCATTCTCAACACTAATCATCAAAATATTTGCAGAAGGATATTTCTTTTTATTCAATTTTTGACCATTTGCCTTTGATGGGGCAAAGTAAAAGTCAGATAACTTTAATGGGGCTAGTGGTTTTGAGCCACCATCCACCACTTGTACAAATCTCTCATCCACAAATTTCCTCTCTACAAAAGGTTCACTTTTTTCATTTTTATTTGATACAGTAGTTCCTACAACTACTGGAGAGGAAATCGTCCCAACATCCTCCTGCGATGCCTCCAGCTCAACCTCCCAGATCGGGCCACGGGCTCTCGTCGGTAACTGTTGAGAAAGATGAAAAGATTGGTTAATCGACTTTTTAAATGCCCGGGATAGTGCTATATCCCAACCATCTTCAATGGACGAAGAAAGATTAGAATTAATACCTGAGATAAATTTGACAGATCCTTGATCCGGATTGACTAAGTACTCCTTTGGAATTATGATATTACCTTGACAGAAATTCCAGTCGAGCCAGTCCTTAAAAGGTATGCAGTCTTCGATTGTGTGGCCCAACATGCGATGGTAGGGGCAAAAGGTCGGATCATCCTTTTTATTTGCCTCTTCCGGCTTCTTGGCCTCCGGCAATCGAAAATCTGGCTTCTTTAAAAGGCTCTTGAAAATTTTCTTCACTGACTCTCTTTTGAATGGATACAGACGAGCCAATCTCTCTTCAAAAGTGGGCCGGTGATATGCTCTAGTAGGTTGAGAAGTTACCTGAAACGGTTGAGGTTTCTGAGTCTGCTGAACAGTAGGATTACTTGATTGAATGTTAATCGGTTTCTTCCCCTTGTCGACTGCTGAAACCATTGTTGTTCTCTTTTCAAAGGACTTCAATGGTTTACTAACCTTCTTATCTTCAGTAGAATCCTTCAAGAATGATATTTTGGGAGCCTCTTCTTGTAGATTACAAGCTTTGTTAAGAAGCTTTTCGAAGGTTTTAATTGTAAACCCCTTTAACATAAAAGCAATAGGCCCGTGGATATTCTTTAAAAGAATTTCCACTGCATGTTGCTCTTGTAGTTGGAGTTCACATTTCATCGAGAGGTTTCGCCACCTCAAGATGTAGTCGACTAAAGACTCGCCCGGTTTTTGCTTTTCGATGATGAGATCACCAACGGTTACACGTTGTTGAGCTCCTGAGAATCTCTTTAAAAAGAGACCCTCAAGCTCTGTGAAAGTTTTTACATAACCATTTGGTAGATCTGCGTACCACTCAAAAGCAATACCGGACAAACTACTCACAAACTGACGAAAGAGTAGAGCATCCGACCCTCCTGCATTGCAACAGCTTGCTCGGAAATGGGCCAGATGTTGTCTTGGGTTTTCTAAACCGCTAAAAATTTTGAAAGAAGGTGGCACAAAACCCTTAGGATAAGGAACCAAATCATATTCCTCGGGATAGGGTCTACCCTTTGGAATAGGTACAGTTCCTTGTGAATGGGCTAAGGCCTCCCTTACCTGGGTTTCAATCATCTGGCGGATATCTTTTTCTGGTGGAGGCACCGAAGAAGTAACTTCTGGGAGTTTGGGATTTGAATCAGCTTTCCTGCTGTACTCGCCCATTGTATGCACTGTGGGCTGCAACTGCTCGGGTTTGAATTCCTGTGATTGCAAAAGCTGACTCTGCATCTGTTCAACTCTAATCATCATTTCCTCCACTTTTCTTTCAAGATTTTTAATATATTCATCCTTCTCTTTCAATCTGACAGAACTGTCTGAATCTGAGTCGACTGCTGCTGACTCTTCTTCCTTTCCGGAGTGATGCTTAGAAGGCTCAGCATCTTTAGCTGACGCACGAGTTTCAACCATATGGACGTCCGCTATTGGCTCTTCCTCAACTAACAAGTCATCTTCATCCGGATTGAATTCATCAATGGCCTTCTTCTTAAGGATATCTCTGATTTCTTGTACCACTTCTTCAACTGGCCTCCCATCTATTGCTTCAGTATAGATGGGCAAATAGCCATCATAACTCATCACTTGATCATATTCTTTAACATCCAACTTATCAAAAATGTTGCTAATCTTGACATCATCTTCAGTGATTTCTTCACTAACCAGCTGATCTAACATCTCTTGATCAGGATCTTGGGTCATCTCCTCCCCTCCGACTGTCCCGAGGTCGGTAGTCGCAAGGGTGACATCCTCAGTAGGGTGAGGGACATCCATCTTAATTGGTGATGGAGGGGCTTGAACAGCTGGGGCTCCAACATCAACACGAATAGAGTCCTCACTTCCCTGAACTGGGAGTCTAGGGAGTTTAACTGGTATCTGAACTTGAGGTTCCCTGAATTGAATCCCAATGAATCTACTGAACTTCCTTCTTGCACATGATTCTTCTGGCGACATGGGCCTCTTTCCCTTAACATCAACTGGTTTAAGCTCTTTAAAGACTTCTTTAGATTTCACTATCACTGGGGCCAGCTTTGACAGTTTTGAAGGTGGGGTCGGTGGTCTACCACTAAAAGAGCGACTCTGGCCAGACCCGGTTAATACTATCTCCTCTGTCTTTGCAGACGGGAGGCGAGGCACCCAATGGTATCCATCTACCAAGACTGAAGATACAGGTTGTTTAACAAATTTCTTATTCTTCCTCACTGGTTGAGGAGTCAAGTTCTTGGCTTCAGATTTTTCTTCCTTCAGAACTTCTTTCTCAAGTTTGTGTGAAATCACTCCCTTCAAGTGTTTCACATATTGCTCTTTCGTTTGCCCTACTTGAGCAGCACAAGTATGAATGATATTTCTAAGCATTCTAACTTTCAGAACTTGCTTCTCCTTCGGGGTTCTTTTAACAGAATAGTCTACTGGGCTAGGCGGAGTGCTAGCTATCCGAGTAACTCTCTCCTCCCCTGCAGAAGCTGCGAGGGGGTGAAAACGACTCCCTTTAAGGAGTGGAGAAGAGGCAGGGATTGGCAGCTCCTCGACAGCCTCAAGATCGACTTTACCCAAGGCCTTCAGCTCGGCCACTTTTTTTGTCTTGGTGATTTTCTTTCTTAACCTTCTCAGATAGTTCTTCTTGGAATTCTTACTTCCATAGAGAGTTTCAGAACTCGAAGATCCTTTCTCAAACACTGTCTTGCCTGCAGCGGCAGCTTCCAGTTTCTTTGCATCTTCAAGAAATTCTTTGGGCGCATTAGCGATGTCTAACGCTGACCACAGACTAGGAGGGGCATCATTCCCGGCTCCTATGGCTAGTTGAACTACAGGGGCATCTTTCTCATCCTTGACAGCAAGGTCCACTAAGGTATTTCCATTCATCACCAGTCTAAGGGACTCAAACCCTATTCCAAACTGAATCGAGTTTTCATAGACTAATTCTTCAATCAGTAAATCACGATCCATTGAAAACAGTAGTTTGCCAGCCATTGCAGTTAAGTTGATTGTCTGAGAATCGGAAAGGAGAAGATTTGAATTAGAAACCTGAATTTGAATTTTGAAAATAAATTTATATTTTATCGTATATATCGGGTTATAAGAGCTATAATCCGGTGTAAAACGATAGAATATAGAGTTTGATTTTGATTGAAATAGAATTTGAATTGTCGTTGTATATATTCAACTACAAAAGGAATTTTGTAGGAAAATATATAACAACGATAATCTGAATTTGATTTGGATGATTTTGAATAAGATGTTTGAATTTGGAAATAATTGAATTTTGGAAATTCAAAAATTCGGCAGCATTTCCCCTTATTTTTGGAACTCAATGTGTTGAATTTTCATTCAACAAAAGGTTCACAAGTAAACGTCGGGAAAAACACTAAGAAGGCCTAACTCTTTCAATCTTTAAAGGATGAAATGTTAATGACGAATTCGTGCCGGATCGAGTTTTAAGGTTTGATGTATATGTTGACTACGATGATCGTCGTAGAAGAACATATAACAACGATAATTGATTTGAAATGATTTTAAAGAGAGTTTTGAAAACTCAAAAATCCGGCAACATCTCCCCTTATTTTTGGGACTCAAGGTGTTGAATTTTCATTCAACAGAGGTCCACATTAATTAGAGGAAATTTATTTGG
Source organism: Dendrobium huoshanense (assembly GCA_016618105.1). NCBI lineage: Eukaryota > Viridiplantae > Streptophyta > Magnoliopsida > Asparagales > Orchidaceae > Dendrobium > Dendrobium huoshanense. The sequence goes on from CM028350.1 coordinate 17,284,822, forward strand.
AATTTACTTGACTCTTTCATTCTAGTTAGCGGACTAAGAATGAAATGTCATAGCTTAATTCTACCGGAATAATTGAATTTTAAAATGAATCTTTAAAATGAATGCTACACTTGATCGTATATATATCGAGTTAAAATTCAATATATAACGATACAACATAATTGTCTAGACTTTGGAAGGATTAAAACTCTACTAAAAGATTGAGAATTTAGATTTTGAAAATTGAGGAAATTTTCTATAAGTTATAGAACTCAGCATGCCACTAGTAATCCGAGCACGCTAGTTTCTAAAATTTATAGAAAGGTTTAGAGAGGGATAGGCTTAACTCTTTCGCTCTACCAACCAAGTTGGAGGCAAAATGTTCAAGCCTAAACTAGAGGAAGGCTTCCTACACTCACCTCTCATTACACATGTCTTAATTGAGTTGGCCACACTCACCCAAGGGAGAAATGGGTAGAGGGACCAACAGAGAGAAAGGTAGTCAAAACTACCGATAGAATAAAATTTATACCGCTATTAAAGATGGAGAGAGAGATCACTCCCCAGCGGAGTCGCCATTTTTGTTTTGATTAAAAAAAAATATTTATTTAGGTATATATATATAGTTTTGAAAATATATTAATTTTCTTTGGGAATGTTAAATTTTGGAATTTTGAAATTGAACACTCTATTATGAACAATATATCGCCTCGAAAGACGAACATATCGTTCCCTAATGGGTTCGAATTTCAAAGTTTTAAATTTCCCAAAGAGAATTAATTAGAGTTTTTGAAAATTTCAATTTTGAAAATTAGATCTGGATTTCTAAATCTCCTACGAGTGCAAGCCCTCGTAGTTAATTACATCGTAGGAAATCAAAATTTCCTGCAAAAACTCTCGATTAAAATAGCGGTGTAAATTTTATTTAGATTTTCAAAGATCAATATCAAAGGAGAAAATGGTAGGAATTTTCAAATGGGATTGGATCAAATCTGAACACTTATTTTCAGAGTCAAAGGAAGAGGAATAGGGAGTGTTTTGAGATTCTGAATCACTTCAGAAACACTCCAGCCTATCCTAAGTGTTGGGCTTAAATTTGATTGAAAGAGATTTAATATTTAAGTGATCAATTTTATTAGAAAGTTGGGATTCAATTCCCGGAGGTTTAGGTCTTATGGCCCGAGCCGGCCTCAGAACCTAAGTCTAAATTGGGCACTAAAATTAACACCCCGAACCTAGCTAGTGCAATGCGAATCTGGTCTTACCCCGGCCTGGATTGGGGAGCCAGCTAAACCACCTAAACGATTTAAAATTATGAGTCCGGTCTTTTAATGTTGAGTGGTAGGGACGTTATTTAGAAAAGTATAAAGGAACGGGGTCGACATCTAGAGCAGATCCTTAATTGACCCCTTAGACTTATGTTGGGTATTCGATGTCTAAGTAATGCAATTAAATATTAGACTCTTTTAAATTTGTTGCTAATGCGATGCATGCTAATTGACTCGATTGAATGCAAAATTTATATGTAGCAGTTTAAAAATTTTGGCTTAGAAAATAGGTTTTTTTCTAGAGATTGCATAACATCCCCTTGACAGATCGGCACCCTCATAGGCCAGGTGGTCTGCCAGAACCCGCAGGCGGGGAGATGCCTAACAAGGTTGAGAAAGTACAATATGGATGCATGAAAAACCCTCGGTGAGTCCGAGCTTACTTCTTAGGACCGTTTAGAGTTTCTATCTTATCTTAAAAATTTTATTTAATTAAAGTAGAAGAATTTTGACAGACCCCTAAGAGCCTAAATTCGAATTCCAGGTCAAATCAAATACGGCATGCAAGTAAAAAGACTAGAAAAGTAGGAGTTCTAATGCGAAATCAATTAAATAAATTAATTAAATTAATCAAATTGAATGTCCATATGGCAAGTGCCACTCATTATTACATCTCAAAAATTACAATAAATTAAAGTGGCCGGGCACCACTGACTACAACCCGGATTTCTAATCCTAAATCAAATGGTTTTGAGATTTGGGATTCTTCTCGTTGTCCAATCCTTCATCTTCTCACAAACGTCTTGATTCGTCGGTTCAGGATATCCAAATGGAAAGAAACTCCCCCTTGATCGAGGTGTTATCTTTCCTCTTTGGATATTTGCAAAGTATCCTAATTTGAATTCCAAATGGAAGAAGACTCTCCCCTTTAGGGATGTCTTCACCTCTTTGGAATTCAAATTGGATATCTATATCCCAATCTCAAACCATTTTAAATAAATACAACCTTAAATGAATTAAATTTACATTGATAGAAATAAGAAAATCTAGACTCGATCCTGCAAGGTTATCCTAATAATCAACAGTTATATATTCAATCCCAAGCAGTTATAATATGAAAATTTGAAATACAATTTTTTTTAGCCACACTTGGCCATGCTCTTTTTATTTAAAGGGGGTCTTAAGCGCGGCAGGTACCTGTGCAAAGAGTATATATATTTTTTTATTAACTGCCCCCTTTAATTTTTAGCTCCTTATACGAGCATGGCCACCTGCATAAGATTGCACAATTATAATTCGCTCCTAACCTAGGGGTAAATCTATCGTACAATCAATCACAGAATGCAGGAAATAAGTAAATAAACACATCAATTCTACACTAGCAAACAGCATGCAGTAAAAGCTCAAAAACTCGGCACACAACTGCATAAAGTAAAACACCGGCCTATCCTAAAACTAGAGTCGGTGATCCTAGCAAACCATCTAAAGTGTGTGAGGTAGGTCGTGTGGTTTTGATGTGTTCTAATCAGGATTATTAGTTAAAGTTATCTAAAATTCGATTGGTTGGAAGGTTTAAAGGATTTAAGTTTGAATTCAAATATTAATGGCTTAAGATTAATTTTAAGATTCATTTAATTATTTGTTGGATATCACCTTTGTTTCACACCGAGGCCGTGAAGTTTATTTCACCTTTCTTGGGGCTAAGTTAATAGCCTCGTAGGCCTGGGTTACCCAGTGGTACCCGATATAATTAAGTATTTTAGATTGATTAAGGCTTAAGAATTAATGAATTTTTATCAAAAATGTTTGGTTACTGATTTTTAAAATTGATTAATTTAAGTTTGCCATTAATCGATTCGTGGCGTTGTGCCACCAGGCTCGAGGAACCAGCCTCCTTAGGACACGTAGCCCCCGCAGCCCGGAGTAGTCCAGCCGATAAACCAAATTAATGTAGTTAAATTAGAAGTTTTAAAAGGTTAGATAATTAATAATTAATCTATTTTTAAGGTTTAACATCCCTTGGAATCCATTCGTGGCGTTGTGCCACCAGGCTCGAGGAACCAGCCTCCTTAGGACACTTAGCCCCGCAGCCCGGAGTAGTCCAGCCAATAAACTTCATCTTTAGGATGGTTGTTGTGTTTTAAAAGGTTTGTTGAATGTTTTAAACATTAAGTTAACATTTTCTGGAATTTTAGAATAATTTTGAATTTTATGAATTTTTGAATATTTTAATCATATAATTAAAGGGTCAAAAGTTGAATTTTTGATTAAGCTCAAATTCTGGAATGTTTGTATTTTATTAAAATACTAGACCTTACTACGATCAGTTAGAAGGTAAGTACGTTAAAATCGGATTTGTCTACATTTTATTACAAAGGTTTGAAGTTTTGAACTAGTTTTGACCTAGAGTTGACCGATTTGTTGACTTTTTGAAATATTACAAATTTCTGGAATTTAATATTTTTTATAAATACTAGGAGTTATTGTGAGTTGAATGCAAGTGAGTTTGGGTGATTTGGATTTTTTTAGAATTAGTTATGAAGCTTTGAAGTTTGGGTATTTAATGAATTTCTTGAAATTACTTAATTAGAGGGCCATTTTGAGATTTTGCTTCAAATGAGCTCCTAACTCCTTGAAATCAGCTCCAAAGGTCAGGAATGACCTAAGGAGAGATTTCCAAGTGTTTAGGATATTTTTGGAATTTTTAATAATTATTAATTAATTATATTGATTAAAATAGTGATTTTCAATTAAAATTAGATTAAGGTTTAAATTGCTATCAAATAATTTTAGTTTAATTTTTCATGGGTTGAGGATTCAAAATTGGTCAGTTAGAGGGGTTATACATATTTTTTGGATTTAAAATGAATTTATTACATTTTCCAGAAGGTTTAATGGCTTAATTAAGGCTTAAACTTAGGAAAATTAATTAAGGGTCTTAATGATTTCTAAATTCAGTGAAACTTTTTTCTAAAGCTGAGAATGTCACTAAGTTTAAGTGTTCAAAGTTTCAAGTTCAAATAAGGTATATCCTAATTGCAATGTATTTTCTAAGTTATCTATTCAAAGTCCTTAATTATTGTCCTTAATGACACTAAGTTTAAATAGGTTCAAATCAAAGTTTTAACTAACCCTTAAGCAACATAAAGAGCAATATACAATCACACCAAACAAATCCTAAGTCTAGGAGAGCCTAAATCTAAGTGGTGGGTGCATAATCTAAACATGCAAGAACTAATATTAATTAAGATGAATAATAACGTGATTAGTGAACAATTAACATGCAATTATTCACTAATCAATTCCCCATAAACTCAATTCATATATTCAATCCATACTTAAAATTCTAAAGGATCTCTCAAACTTATAAAATTTAAATATATATATGTTTTAAAATATATTTGAAAATATATTAATATATTTAATCCTATATATGTAAATATACATTTTAAAATAAAATAAATAAAAATATTATTAGAATAAATTTTAAAGAGCATGGAGATCCACTGATTTTTCAATGTTATTTAAAAATAAATTTTTAAATTTCCAAAATATTTAATATAATATTTAATTAAATAATAATTAAATATTTAATATGATCAAATAATTGAAATTAAAGAAAATAAATTGAGTTTTAAAATTTTGAAAATAGTTTTAAATTAAAACATTTAAAATTCTAAAAATATTGATATATTATTCAAATTTATATGAGTTAATTTGAATTCAATATGAATTTTTTTTAAAGTTCAATGTTAATTAAAGTATTTAAAATTATTTAAAATTAATTGAACTTTAAGAATTAATATTAAATTAAGTTTTAGTTATTCTCTGAAAATTCAAAATAGATTAAAAATAATTTCCCTAAAAATTTAAAAAAAAAAAATTGGGTTTATTGTAATTAAATAATAATTAAAATAACTTAATAGTTTATATTAAAATTTATTTAAAATATATAGAATATTTCAAAGAAATTTTATTTTTAAATTAAAGGCCTTATTTTTCTAAAAAATATGATACCTTACATTTAATTTTTGGACTTATATTAAATTTTAAATAATTTTTCAAAGTTTTCTGCTTTTAAAATGATTTTAAAATCATTTTAAAAGAAACGGCGGCGCGGGTAGCCACGTGGCACAGCGGGATTCGCTGGATCGAAACACGCGGCGGCGGCGGCTGACACGCGTCACGCGCCGGATGCCTTACGCGGTTTCACTTAACCACGTAGGCAGGCGATGGCGACCGTCCGATCCTCCACATTTCGGGATCAATGGTTTTGATCAGATCTCACGATCTGATCTTACAGACGGGAAATCGGACGGTTGACGCTCGATCCCGCGGTTCAGAACAACGGCCCAGATGCCGTTGGACCAAAAGCCGAACACCGAATCAAATACACGGCTGGAACAGAGCATCGAACGGCTTGATCTGGACCGTTGATCGAGCGATCAACGGTCCAGAGAGCGTGCATGCATCGGAGACCACTAGTAACGCCCTAGGATTCATTTTTTTGCTCGTTCTCTCGATATACTTAATGAAATTTGATAAAATTTTAAATATAAATTATATAGATGAACAGAAATAATGGGGAACCAATTTTTTAGCATAATATTCACTAAATGAAACGCTATTTAACTTAAGTGCTCTAGACTAGGGTTAGGTTTTTCACCTTGATTTATGGACGGATTGAACCATTTTTGGATTCTCTGAGCTTGTAGACTGTCCACGATTAAGTTCCTAGTTGAATCCTAGCTCCGACGCTCCACGAATCGCCTGGTACAAGCCTTGGACGGATTGGGTGTTGAGCTCGCCGGAGGATCGCCGGAGGCGGCTTTGACCGTCGGGGTTTGAGTGGGGAAATGAGGGAGAAGCTAGAGAGAACTCAGAAAGACTGAGAGTTCGTCTGGAGGAGCCTTGGATGGGAGAGAGAGTGCTAGGGCATGAATGAGCCTTCATTAGGGCATTTTGCCCTATTCAATCCCTTCCAGATTGAATGGAGGGCTGAGATTAATTATTTGGGCTCCCAGATGGTTGCCACCTGTCCAGGGAGTTGGTGGGAGCAGGAGGAATCAAGGACTAAAGGACATCCTATGTGGAAAGCCATTTTTGTCCCCATTTGGACACATGGAGGGATGGGGACTGTTTGATCTAGATTCAAAGGTCAAGATTAATCCTAGGAAGCTTCTAGTGACTGTTCAAATGGCTGTAGGGGTTTTTAATTAAAGTGTATTAGCTTAAGGGGGTTAATTTAGCCTATTAAAGGGTATTTTGACCACCCATTGACTGTTTGACCAGTCAATGGGCCCAAGTATGCTGAGGTGGCATGGGAGGAGGCTTAGGAATTAAAAGAAAATGCTGGAATGGATTGAGAAGGGAATGGGTTAGCTTAGGCCAAGCCATTTGGACATTTAGAGATTTGTTGACCATGTTGACCAGTCAACTGGTCAACAATAGGTGATGTGGCAGCTAGGGCCACTTGAGGGATTAATTAAAATACCTTGGATAGGATTTGCCCAATATTTAAATGCATCTGAAATTTAATTTAAAAATGAAAGGGCTTAAAGGTTGATTTTGGTCAACCTAGGTTGACTGGGTCAACCAGGTTGAACCAAGGTGCGAGTCTGGTCCAGGTAGGTTTGATGCCATATTCGAAGTCTGGTAGAAGTGATTCCATGGTTTAAATGGGTCAATTGAGTCAAAAGGGCTTAATGGGCCCTTAATGGGCCCTTAAGCCAAAATTGGTTGACTTGGTCAACCAGCTAGGCTCAGGGTCCGAGATCAGGCTCAACAAGTTTGAAATGACTTTTTAAAATCAATGGGAGTGGTTCCATAGCTTAAATAGGTCATTTAGGTCAAAAACACCTATTTGGACCCTTAAAGGGCCATTTGGGTCAACTAGGTTGACTTTGTCAACTAGGTTGACCCAAGGCCTTGAAATGGGATCAACAAATTTGAAATGACATTTGGAGACCATTGGAGGTGGTCCCAAGGTCTGGAGGGGTCAATTTGGTCAAAATGCCTGTTTTGACCCTTAAGGGCTTTTTTGGTCAACCTAGGTTGACTTGGTCAACCAGGTTGACCCAGGGTCTGGGTTTGGGCTCAACAAGTTTGAAATGACATTTCAAGACTAATGGAAATGGTTGGATGGCCTAGAGAGGTCATTTGGGTCAAAACACATATTTGGACCCTTAAAGGGCCTCTTGGGTCAAACCTGTTGACTTGGTCAGCCAGGTTGACCCAGGGGTTGGGAATAGGTTCAAAACATTTGAAATGACATTTGAAACTTGCTGCAAGTGATCGCATTCAATTCGGAGTTCATTTGGTTTAAAATCAACATTTGAGCCCCATAGGGGTATTTTTGTCATTTTGACCCCTGGTCAACTAGGGGTCAAAGTGGGTCAACCAAAATGCAATTTAATGTTCAACATATCAAGATTAAAGGTCTGGAAGTGACTAGAGGCTTTGGTGAAGGCTCTAGGGTCAGAATCTTCAAAGTGAAAGGTCCAGTGGCATAGGCTGTAAATATTTGAAGGTTTTACAGCCTATGGAGTTTAATTAAGTTTCTGAGGTTAGAGACCTCGGAATGGGCTCAAATTTGGAGGGTTGCCTCCAGAAACATGTCCCATCAGTACGCAACTGACGGACTCTGAATCGGAGGTCATTTAACTGGGTTTCAAAGTGTTTAAAAATTCAATGAAAAAGGCCTTTAGGACAAAATCTTTGGACCTTGGATTTGGCTTGATTGACCTAAGATCTAGGTAGATCCTAAGGTCTGAGTATATCTTAAAGTTAGGAATCTAGAAGGATCCTAGAGCCTAAGAAATTCCTAGAAGTTGGAGTCTAGAAGGAGTTTAAGATCTAGAGTAGCTCCTAGGGTCTAAGCTCTAGAAGAATCCTAGCATAGATCCTAGGGTCAGGATTCTAGGAGGATCCTAAAATTTGAATTGATTTGAAAATTAAATTGATTTAGGGTCAAGAGTAATCCAAGTGACCTCATACAAAAATGAGGTCAACAATAGAATCTCTATTTTAAACTAGATCGTCCTGGCCGATGTGAGTAAAAACAAAAATTCTAAGTCTCTCAAGTGTGTGTGTAGGGTTACTTAGCATCAGTCTCTTTGATCATTACAAATAGACTCAAGAAGAGAAAAAACAAAGTACAGACTGACTCAGCCCTAACCTACACAAATCTTGAACTGGCTTCGTTTGTTCGTCCGATCTTCGATTCCTGAAAAGTTAGAAGTAACAGGCAGCCCAAGAGAATCAATAGTGTTTGTCAATCATCAAAACATAAGTCATGAAAATAGATTTGCAACAATCTCCCCCTTTTTGATGATGGCAAACACAAGTAGGAAAATCTCAGTAAAAATAGTAGTTCATTAAAATTTTAAAGTTATAAGCACATCAACTTTTCCTATCACCTACTCCCCCTTTTGTCATCACAAAAAGACGGTCCTAGACACACATAAAGAAAAAGGAATAAACACAACAGAAACTAAAACAAACTACAAGACAAACTATTTAAAACAGAAAATAGAAAACACATACTAGAAAAATGAGGGATCATGATTATTAGATGGAGGTGGTGGAGGTGGCTGCTAAAGTAGTCAGCTAGCTTAATAAACTGAGCATTGAACCAGGCGATGTCCTGGTCATGCTGCTGGTGGTGGTGATTTTATATGTGTATTAGTGTATTTTTCTTTTTTTATATTTTATGTGCTTATTTGTGCTTATGATTTTATATTTTTTTTTATGTTTTGTGTGATTTTGAAATATTTTCAAATCGGATTTCCAGTTTCTGATAGGTCGTGCAAATTTTTCTAAGTGTTCTATTCGTACTGTACAAAATTATTTTTGTCCTTTATGAATTATGTATCATTTTGATCATTATTTTGAATTGATTGTATATTATTTTTTATTTTCAATACATATCATACTATACGATGTATATATCATATCGAACGATTTGTATTACTTCATATGTACTCATGTAGAAGATTATACGAGTAGAATCAATTATTATAGCTAACCGTATGTACAAACCTGGAGTTCGTACATATGAACTATGTATCATTCAATATTGGGGATGAATCAAACCGTCATTAAAATGATCATAAATAATCGATAGTCCCAGATGAATACCTGTTCATATGTACGATCGTATGGTCAAAATGCCTGTACGAAAGGATGCCTCGTAAATTATGTGATTATAAAGAGTCATTTTATTTTAAATGTATTCGTTCGTATATATGAAATTTATTTTTGTATGTACGAACATATCAATCATACCGTACGAACCTATTTTCGTACGTGTGAAAGATTATTTTTCTTTAAATAGGAGGGCTCTAGAAGTCAATTTCATTCACTTCAATAGCCTCTTCCAATCATTCTCAACTTAGCAATGGCCAGTTCTAGCAAGAGGGAAAAACTCATTAAGGGTTCATCTTCTATAAGTGGAGACAACAAATTTCTATCCAAAGCTAATGAGGATTCCTTCATTAGGTTTATCTCTGCCAAAATTACACCTTCTAGAATCCTACTTCAAGAGGATATTTACTTTCAAGTGATGCCTCTTTTCACTACCACCCAATTTGCTTTTATCCTGACCTGGATTCACGCCTATAATAAAGAGACCTTTCACTACTTTCTATCTAATATGTCCTTTAATATTGATCAAAGTAGGATTAGATCTTATGTACTGAAGAAGCGGGTAGAAATAACTAAGGAAGATTTGGGATCCATTTTGCACTTAAGGACTCAAGGAGTTAGAGCCCGCACTTTGACTTTTACATCTGATTTTGACTGGACTGAAATAAATAAAGTTATTAGAAGGATTGAACAAGTATGTCATTTGCTTAGGGTCTCTACTTTAAACCAAAATGCAAGTATCATCTAGCATGTTCTTAGAACCTCCATAATTCATAAACCTGGTGACCATATCAATATTACTCCTCTTATATCCACTATCACTTATCTTATCATGACTGGACAACCAATTGATGAAGCCCAACTTATTATTGATTATATTCACGAGCTTTTTAAAATTGGACATGTATCACATAAGAGGAAGAAGAACATTGCTTTAGGACACCTAGTGACCTATATTCTTGAAAAGAAGTACAATCTTGTTTATCCTAAAATCCTACTTAAAATGCCAATCTACTTCACTGATGCTTCATTTCGAGCACTTTTTAGGAGAGATAATACAAGTGAGGATTCTGAGGGAAAAGGGGGAGCACATGCACCTGCACCTGTACCTGCTTGTGAACCTGACTTTCAGGAGATGGTCTAGTATTTTGACCCACTAGAGAGTTATTTTGATCAACACATTAATCAAATTCAGACTCACCTAAACTAGTTGGAATCTCAATATCAAAAGGATATGGGTTGTATTCGAGGCCATTTCGACTCGGTAAACACCAACATGGCTATAATGAATAGCTATTTTTCTATCTTCAACCAACCACCCCCTCTAGACAACGGCCCCTCAAATTTATAAATGTACTTTTTATGTGTTGTACTTGCTAGTCCTTAGTGATGTGATGTGATGATTTTTATGTTGTGTTTAGTATTTTTTGTACTTGTTTTATGTCAGATCTTTAATGTTATTGTGTTCTTTCATGATTTGAGATTGATGTATTGATATCAAATGTGGTTCATTGTATCATCTTCATATTAATATCAATAAAAAATGTCTTGTTTTGTTTAACTAATTTTATTTCTTATTTGAAATGTTAGTTTGCTTACATGTTGACCCTAACTTAATTGATCTAAAAAATGTTATAACATGAACTACAATACAAAAATTAATTTCATTATGAAATCTAATTTTTTCAAAAATTTAAGTTAATTTATAACTCAATTAAGTTAATGCTATCAATCTCATGTTCTGATTAGGCATACATAATTTTAATATTATTATTAAAATCTTGATGTCTTATTATTTTTTATTTCTCTTCTCAATATAATTATCTTTGTACTTAGAGAAGTTTGATTTTTTAGATTATTGATATTGGAAATATCAATTAAAAAAAGGAAAAATTTACAAGTATAAAAAAATTGAAAGAATGCGCAATGGTTCGCAAATTAAATAGAGGCAGAAAATTAGCCCAGATATAAAAAGATGTATAAAACGTGTCACAAATATTTGAAAAGATGTGCAATGTCTCCAAATAAGTCTATTGATAATGTTCTTTCCTCTATCTTTTAATCTATAATTTCAAATCAATATAATGTTCAATTATATTTTGTATTGGAAATTGACTTAAATTAATCTTCATTTCGTCATTTTTACAATAAATTTCATTATCTAATATTCTAGAATATTTCATGACCTTGATATATTTATCTTGTCTATGTTATATTTCAATTTTAAAGTTATAAATTCTTATTTTTCTCTAATGGACATTAATCTTATTATTGTAATTATAATTTAATATCTTTCAAGATCAATTATTAAAGGATTTAAATATAACTTCTAAACATTTCTTTTATTTTTCTTCTTCCTTCTTTTTACTGTAGTAAAAAAGGGGGAGAAATATTATTTGTGTGCATTTAATTTTTTAGTTGTTTTATTTTTGTGTTTTAAGTTTGAAGTGTTTTTTGAGTTTTTTTAAGTGTTTTGTGAGTTTATGAAAAATTTAAAAAAAAAAATAGTTTTTGATTTATTCTTAATAGAAATTCCCTTATATTCACATGCTTATTCATTTAGGGGGTGTTAATAAGAAATTTAGGATTTTTAATTTTATTCAAATAATAATTATTTTGCCATCATAAAAAGGGGGGAGATTGTTAAGATAGTTTCTACTTAGTTTTACATGTTTGATATTATTGCAACTTATATTTTTTTTGATAATTTCAAATATTATTGATTTGATTATTATTTCTCCTAACATATTTTGAAAGAATTATTTTGCTCTTATGTGTAATATCATTTCAGGGAAATCATAGTTCGGATTGTTGAAGACTTTAAATCAAGATCAGTTTAGAGTTTATTGTGATTGAAGTATGCATGTTTTATTTTATTGAGTTTGAGAGAGTATGATTGTAATTGAGTAACTGAGCACACACACATTGGGGAGAGTTTTAAAATTCATATTTTTAAACTAATCGTAGTGCACGATATTAATTCGTACGGGACAATCTGATCAGTTATTTTCCCCAAAGAGCAGTTAAACGAACATAAATGAAAATATATTTTCTAAGTATAGATTATATGGGACGATCTTAGTGTTTATACAAGAATGAATGCCTCTATTTTATTCTCGCACGAAGATCATACGGGACGATCTTAGTATTCGTATAGGGATGAATTCCTCTGTTTTATTCTCGCATGAAGATCGTACGGGATGATCTTAGTTTTCGTATAGGGATGAACGCCTCTATTTTGTCCTCACACGAAGATCATACAGGATTATCTTAATTTTTGTACAGGGACGAACGCCTTTATTTTGTCTATTGAGAGAGTTGCTACTTAGCTTTGCATGTTTTACACTCTTATAACTTGTATATTTTTTATGATTCTAAATATTATTATTTTCTCCTAACACACTTTGAAACATTTATTTTTGATCTTGTGTGTACTAACATTTTAGGTAAATCATACTCCAGATTATTGAAGACTTCAAATCAAAATTTGCTTAGAATGTTTTGTAATATTAGAGTATGTATTTTTTCATTTTATTTTAGCATGAGAGAGTGTGATTGCAATTGAGTAACTTAGCACACACACACACCAGGGGAGAGCTTTAAAATTCATAATATTTAAAATTGATCATACAGTATGAACCATGTTCATACGGGACGATCTGGTCAATTATACTCCCAAACAAGCAATGGAACAAATAGAGATGGCAAAATTTTTTTACGTATAGATCGTCCATACAATTTTACCCATTCGTCCCAGGATGATGTCCTTTGAACTTATCATTTAAACTATTTGTCTAGACAACTTTACCCATTTATCCCAGGATGATGTCCTCTGAACTTGTCATTTGAACTATTCATCCAGACAATTTTACCCATTCATCCCAGATGATGTCCTCTAGAATTGTCATTTAAACTATTCATCCAGATAATTTTACCCATTCATCCCCGAATTATGTCCTCTAGATTTGTCATTTCATCTGTTCATCCATATGATTTTACCCATTCATCCATGGACGATATTCTCTGGACTTGTCATTTAAACTATTCGTCCAGACGATTTTAACCATTCGTCACTAGACAATGTCCTCTAGATTTTTCATTTAAGCTATTCGTCCAAACAATTTAACCCATTCATCCTAGGATGATGTCCTCTGCATTTTTCATTTGTCCTATTCGTCTAGACGAATTAACCCATTCATCCCAGGATGATCTCCTCTATTTTGTAAACTTCTAGTCTATCCTGCATTTTCATACTAATGAACTTTAGGAATAACTATTTGTACTAGACGAACCCAATTTGTATGGAACGATGATCGGGTACGAAGGAATTTCGTATTGATTCAATTTGAGATCATATGCAATAATTTTTATACTATTCGTAAGTATGAAATACGATCATGCGGGATGATCATTAATGTACATATTTGAATAATTGTAGTTTTTGGATAGTTTTTCATATTTTTTTTGTAAAAGGTCAACTTAAAACTATCTTGCAATCTTTTTGTCATTTGGTCTTCGTACATACTAAAGAGAATTTAAAGGAGAGAGTGAGAGAGAGTGATTGAAGGAGATTTCTTACTACTGTAGCGTGAAGGGTTCACTTGGTTACTCAAAGGTAAGGATCTCTGTTTATATTTTTTGTCTTTTCTCTTATCCTTCTAGATTTATCGTAAGAAGATCTTTCAAGAAGATCCAGTTCTCTGCTGACACTGAAGGAGTGTGAACATCCGAAAGTTCTATGCCTACACTTGGAGAGTGTGAACCGCGGAAGGTTCTTTGCCTACACTTGGAGGGTGTAAAAGGATGATAGTACTCTGCCTATACTTGGAGGGTGTAAAATTACAATGGTACTCTACTTACACTTGGAGGGTGTAAAAGGACGATAGTTCTCAGCTGCACCGGATAGTGGTGGAAGAGAGTTTGGTGAAGGCTTCTCCGCCTTGCTGTGAGAGCAAAAAGAGAGACACTAGTGGTAAAAGTGCAATACCTAAAGTGGGAGACTTCATAGAGTGGATGTAGGTCATTTTTGATCAAATCACTATAAATCTTGTGTCTTTTATTTTCCACTGCTTTTTATTTTTCTATCTTGGTATTATTTATGGTTGAAAAATAGCTTTTAAAATTACTAAAAAAATTTCATCAGTTTTAAACTTTCAAATTTAAATTAAGAGGATAATTTTTAAAATTACCTATTCACCCTCTATTGGTTAGCCGTTGGGATAAAAGCTTAGGTCTAACAACCTAACTCATATTTAATAAGTTTCAACAAGTGGTATTAGAGCTTTATTTCAAAACCATAAGTTTATACTACTTTTTAATTAACGACCATGGCTACATTTGAAAATTGAAACACACATGAAGGGTATTCGATCACTAGACCTCATTTATTTGATAATTTATCTTTTGATTTTTGGAAAACATGCATGTCTATATTTTTACAATCACTTGATTATCACATGTGAATCTTAGTATAAGAAGGGTATACAAAACTAACTAGACTAGTTGATGGCATTAGAGTAGAGACACCCTTTGCGGATTGGACTGTAAAAAATGTGACTTAGCACAACTTAATGCTAAATGTTTAAATAGTTTCTTTTGTGCACTTAAGTCAGAGGACTACATGCGGGTTTCCACTTGCAAGAGTGGAAATGATATATGGGATAGACTCTGTAAAACTTATGAAGGAACTAATGAAGTTAAACAGTCTAGATTAAATATCTTGTTACATAACTATGAATAATTTTGCATGAAACCAAACAAATCCATTTATGACATGTACACAAGATTCACTCAAATAGTCACTTCTTTGCATGCACTAGATAGAGAATTAACAAACACTGAAATGGTAAATAAAATTCTCTATTATTTGCCTACTATTTATGATGAAAAAATTACTACTATATTAGAGTCTAAAGATTTAAATGTTTACTTTATTAACAATCTTTTTAGATCACTAATTGCTTATAAGAAAGGAGTGAGTCAAAGAAAGATTGATACAGGTGAACCATAAAGGGAGAAGAATATAGCACTGAAAGTGGAGGAGTCGGAGAGTGATCTATCACAACCTGAGAATGAGGATGACTAGACAGTTCAGAAGCTTTCTGAAGAGGAAGCAAAAGAGATGCCAGCAATTGAATCGAGATAAATTAAATAGGAATGTTAAGGTTTTAAATGATGTTATTTGCTATGAGTACAAAAAATCTGGACACATTAAGTTAGATTGCCCAAAAATCAAAGCCACTCATAGCAAGGAGAAGGTAGAGGAGAAACCAATTATGAAGAAGGGAAAAAAGAAATTCAAAAGAGCTTTGTAGGAGGACTCAGCTTCAGACTTGTCAGAGATTGAAAAGGAAGAGGAAGTCACTAATCTGTGCTTGATGGTCGATAATCTTGATCTTTCAGATTAAAAAGAGGTATGTGACTTGACTTACAATAAACTTTTAGAAGCTTCTAAATGCATACATGGTGTAAATAGGAAGTTAAAGAAAATGCATGCTAGCCTGAACTTGGAGTTATAAGAACTGCAGAGAGAACATGAAATCATTATGAAATATCATGCATTAATTGATAACAACCACATGAAATTACTTGATGAGTTCAATGATTTGAATAAGATTAATGAAGATTTAAAATCATCCTATACAAAATTGGAAAAAGAGTTTAAATATTTTAAGGATGAATTAGAGAGCAAAAATTATCGGATGAATTATACAAATCGTATATTGGAAGATATGAATATTTGTTCAAATTGAAGATAAAAGCTCTAGAGGTAAATAGGATACCCCCAAGACTTAAAGATTTCACTAATCCTATTTTGTATCAAAAATTTATACACTTAAGGAATATATGGAATAATTATAGAAGATTAAGAAATCTATTTTCTGGAGTCAAATGCTATAATTGTGGATTGTTTGGATATATAGCACACACCTGTACATTGGATAGAAAAACTTATTTGGTGTTGAAACTAAGATGCATAAATCTATACATATCATACATACATCTATTTTAAAATAGCCAAAAGGAGAACCCAAACTTATTTATATTCCCAGGTCTAATATTTGATAATTTTGCAAGATCACTCTCATACAAGGTATCATGAGAGCATATAATACATGGACAGTGGTTACTTAAAATATATGACTGGAGATACTACACAATTCATATCACTGGAAGTTAGGAG
Organism: Dendrobium huoshanense; assembly: GCA_016618105.1. NCBI lineage: Eukaryota > Viridiplantae > Streptophyta > Magnoliopsida > Asparagales > Orchidaceae > Dendrobium > Dendrobium huoshanense. The sequence continues at coordinate 17,301,397 of CM028350.1, forward strand.
TGGAGGCAGGATTACACTTGGAGATAACACCACATGGAAGGTGGTAGGATCAGGTATGATAGGGAACTTGAAAAACTTTTTAATAAAAAATATTTTGTTAGTAGAAGGCTTAAAGCATAATCTTCTGAGTATTAGTCCTATGTGATAAAGGATATTGTGTTAAATTGTTTCCTACTAGCTGCATATTAAGCTTGAATGGTAATAATATTTTGCATGGTATATGGTTAACAATGTTTATATGCTAGATTTGAATTGTATCAAAACTCCTACTGCTTTTTGTTTAAAAACTATTTTTTATGAGTCATGGTTATGACATAGAAGACTTTTTCACTCTAGCATGAAAAATCTTAGAAGGATTACTCAAAAGAACTTAGTGAGAGGTATACCAAAACTAGACTTTACTAAGGATCACCTTTGCGATGCATGTCAATTAGGAAAATAGGTGAAGTCCTCTTTTTAGTCCAATAAAGATCTTAGAACAAGTAAATCATTGGAGATTTTATATATGGATCTTTTTTGGATAAGTTGGAACTATAAGTCTATGAGGGAAGGTATACAGATTTAAGATTGTGGATGATTTTTCTAGATTCATATGCGTTAGATTTTTATATCATAAGAGTGAATCATTTGAGGAGTTTAGAATTTTTTGACTTAGATTTAGAGAAAACTAGGATGTGAGATTTTGATAATTTAAAGTGATAATGGAGGAGAATTTAAAAATAAAAAAATTGATGATTTTTATTAGGAAAAAGGGATTGATCATAATTTTTCTGCACCTAGAACCCCTCAGCATAATGGGTTAGTTAAAAGGAAAAATAGAATATTAATAGAAACCGCTTGAGCTATGTTGGCAGAATATTCACTTCCTAAATATTTTGGGGTTGAGACGGTTAGCACGGCATGTTATGTTCTGAATAGGGTAAATGTCAGATCAAACTTGAATAAAACACCCTATGAGTTACTTAAGGGGATAAAATCTAATTTGTCATATTTGCATGCCTTTAGATGTAAGGTGTTCATACATAACAATGAAAAATCTGCCTTAGGAAAATTTGATCCAAAATTAGATGAAATAATTTTTCTAGGATACTCTAGTGTTGGAAAATCTTATAGAGTATTCAATAAAGAAACTCTAGTAATTGAGGAGACCATACACATTCTATTTGATGAATCTGGAATTTTGAAAGAGCTGATTATTGAAGAAGATGAGATAGAGATTGAATCCCAAAAGATTGAGAAAATAAATTTGGATGAAAAATTGAAGATAGAAAATCGTTACCTAGAGATTTGAGATTTTCTAAAAACCACCAAAAAGAATTGATTATAGGTGAACCTAGTGAGGGTGTTAAAACTAAGCGTGGATTGAACAAAGAAGTCAATCATTCAACCTTTATTTTAATGATATAACCAACAAATATTGATCAATCACTTTCAGAAGAAATTTGGATATTGGTTATATAAGAAGAATCAAATCAATTTGTAAGAAACGAAGTTTGAGAATTAATTGCAAGGCCAAAGGATCAAAGTATAGTAGGAACTACGTGGATATTTAAGAACAAAATGAATGACTCAGGAGTAGTCATTAGAAATAAGGCTAGATTGGTGGCTAAGGGGTATAATCAGATTGAAAGAATTGATTTTGAAGAGACTTTTGTCCCTATAGCTAGACTTGAAGAAATTAGGATTTTGTCAGCCTTTGCCTATTTTAGAAGATTTAAATTATATTAAATGGATGTTAAAAGTGCCTTTTTAAATGGGGTGATTCAAGAGGATGTTTATGAGGAACAACCTCTAGGCTTTAAAAATTTTAAACACCCAAATCATATTTTCAAATTGAAAAGGCATTATACGGATTTAAACAAACACCTAGGGCATGGTATGAGAGGTTGAGCACCTTCCTACTTGAGAGTTCTTTTATAAAAGGAAGTGTGGATACAACTCTCTTTTTGAAGAAATTGGGAGAGGATATACTCATTGTATAAATTTATGTTGATGATATCATCTTTGGATCTATTGATAAAAATCTTTGTGATAAATTTTCTAAATAATGAGTAGTGAATTTGAGATGAGTCTAATATAAGATTTGAGTTACTTTTTAGGCTTTAATATTAAGTAAATTATGGAGGGTACATTTCTTAGTCAATCAAAATATGTTAAGGATATCATCAAAAAGTATGAAATAGATAATGATAAACCTATTAGTACACTTATGAGTTCCTCAGTTTAGTTAGATAAGGATCCTAAGGGAAAATCTATCGATCAAAAGAAATTTAGGGGAATTATTAAATCTTTATTTTACTTGATAGCTAGCAGACCTGATATTATGTTTAGTGATTGTTTGTGTGCTAGATTTCAATCAGATCCAAAAGAATCACATTTGACAGAGTGAAAAAGATTTTAAGATATCTCTTTGGAACTCAGAACTTAGGAATTTGGTATCCTAAGTTTAGCTCTTCATTTAAAATAATTGGATATATAGATTCAAACTTTGCAGCTTATAAGGTTGATAGAAAAAGTACTTCTGGAATATGTCAATTCATTGAAAATTCTTTAATCTCTTGGTCCAGTAGAAAAAAGAATTTCATAGCCCTATCTACTATTAAAGCTGAATACATTGTCTTAGGAAGTTGTGTGACACAAGTACTTTGATTGAAATAACAGTTGATTGATTTATGATTAACTATAGGCACTATTCCCATTTATTGTGATAATACTAGTGCATTTGTATTTATAAAAATCCTATTCAACATTTAAGAACCAAACATATAGACATCAGATATCATTTCATAAGGGGTCATGTATCCAAAGGATAAATTAAACTCATTTATGTTTTAACTGAAAATCAACTTGCAAATATTTTTACAAAATCACTAGCCTTTGATACTTTCAGTACATTAAGAACAAGGCTTGGTGTAATTGATTTGAATGCTTAAATAAAGGTTTCTGTAATATTGATATTTGTTTTTGTAAGTGTGCTTTTTGGTTTTATGATTTTTCTTATATATTTTTTAGTTTTTATGCATGTTAATTTTTATTATTTTTAACCATTTGTTTGGTGTATTTTCAAAAATATTTTCACATTCAAAATTCATATTTTAGAGTAATCATATGAAGGTTTCTAAGTGTGACATTCGTCTGTACGAAATATTTTCATACTTGACAAATGTTATAGCGTATTAATCATTGAGTTGAAGATTCTGCATGCAGTTTTTTCGTTTTTATTACCATTCGTATGTATTTTCCCCAGATCATCCGAATGATGTGTATTCATTCGTATGACGCATGTAGATGATTATACGGTCATAATAGTTTCTTTATTTATGATCATATGTACGAACCTTCAGTTCGTACATATGAACACATGGCATTTCTTAGTAGAGGATGTTTCAAACCGTCATAAAAATGATCTTAAATAACTGATCATCCCAGACGAACACCTATTTGTCTGTACGATCATTTGGTCAAAAGTCTATACGAAAGGATGCCTCGTAACTTACATGTTTATGAAAAGTTGTTTCATTTTAGACATTCATTTGTACATACAAAATTTTATTTTGTACGTCCAAATCCTATATCGTATAGGATGAAGCCATTTTTGTACGTATGAAAGTTCATTTTTTCTTTAAATAAAAAGGTTTAGAACTCTATTTTCATACGCTTAAAAAATAATTCAAATCCTCTCATCTTTCCAATATGTCAAATGGCAAGCTCAAGCAAAAGGAAAAGAGTGGCTAAGGAACTGACTAGGAGACCTTCCTCTAGGAATCCTGAAGAAAATTTCTTGTCCAAAGGAAAAGAAGAGTCTTTCCTAGGTTTGTATCAGCAAAAATTACACCTTTTAGAGTCATTCTCCAGGAGCAACTGACCTTTAAATTAATGCACCTTTTCGCTTCTACTGAGTTTGCTTTTATTCTGACCCTAATCCACTTCTATAAAAAGGAAACATTCCACTATTTCCTTGCAAACATGACTTTTAATACTGACCAGAGTGTGATTAGATCCTATGTTTTGAAAAAGAAGGTAAAAATAACCAAGGAAGATTTGGGGATATTTTTAAATTTAAGGACTCAAGAGATTAGAGCCCATACCTTGACCTCTTCCTCTAACTTCAACTGGACTGTGATAAATCAAGTTATTAGAGGGATTAGAGTGCTAGGTCATATGCCTAAGGTGTCAACTCTTAATCGAAATGCCCGAATCATCTAGCATGTTCTTCGTATTTCTATTATTCCTAAAGCTAGTGATTAAGTAAATATTACTCCTCTTCATTCCAATGTAACATATCTAATTACGACTAGCCAACCAATAGACAAAGTGTTAAGAGAGTTGCTATTTGCATGTTTTACATTATTGCAACTTGTATAGTTTTGATGATTCCAAATATTATTGTTTTATGTGTAGTTATCTCCTAACACTTTTTGAAAATTTTATTTTTGCTCTTGTGTGTGCTAACATTTCAGGAAAATTAAACTCCAAACTACTAAAGTCTTCAAATCAAATTCAACATGAGATATCTTGTAATTTTTGTATGAATTAAAGTTGAGAGGGAGTGATTCTAATTGAGTGAATAAACACACACACACACTTGAGGAGATCTTAAAAATTTTGTACTGATCATACAGGACGAATACAATTTGTATGGGACGATCAAGTCAGTTATCTCCTTTTAAGAATAATGGTGCGAACAGGAGTTGGAGGAAATTTTTCTAAGTCATGATCGTTCAGGACAAAATTATTTTTGTCCCAGGACGAGTTAGGCTCTATAAAAATTTCGTTCAGACGAAATCTATAATCATGCTAGGATGACTTGGGCTCTATAAAAATTTCGTCCAGACAAAATCTAAATCATCCCCGGACGAAGTCTTCTCTGTAAAAATTTTGTTAGAAAAAATTCATAATCGTGCTAGGACGAGTTACCCTCTATAAAAATTTTGTCCGTACGAAGTCCTGTTCGTTGGAGGATGACGGGAACCGACTTAAGTAAGTTGGTTACATCATGTGGTAATTTAGGAACCGACCTATGAAATAACTGTTCGTCCAGATGAACCTAGTTCGTACAGGACGATGATCGTGTACGAACATAGTTCATACTAATATTCATTAGGATCATTTCTGTCACTTTAACTAAAATTGTCCAGGACAATCCACGATCGTACGGGACGATCTATTTCGTGTTGACTTGAAAATTTATAGTTTTTGGACGATTTTTCTTGTCTCTCCTATATAAGGTCCAATTTTTACTTCCACCCAATCTTTTTGCTCATTGATCTTTGTGCCTATTGAAAGAAGAGTTAAGGAGAGAGTGTGAGAGTGCATTCAAAGGAGGATTCCTACCACTGGAGCGTGAAGGCTTCGCTTGGTGTTCAAATGTAAGAATCTCTACTTGTAATTTGGGATTACTTCACTCTTTTATTTATTCCTTCTAAAATTCTTATGAGAATATCTGTCAAGGAAATCTGGTTCTCTGCCGACACTTGGAGAGTGTGAACAGCTGTGGGTTCTCAGCCCACACTAGGACAGTGTGAAAGAACGAAGGATTCTCTGCCCACACTAAGAGAGTGTGAAAGGACGAAGGGTTCTCTGCCCACACTAGGAGAGTGTTAAAGGACGAAGGGTTCTCTGCCCACACTAGGAGAGTGTGAAAGGACGAATGGTTCTCTGCCAGCATTGGGGATAGTGTAAAAGGACAACGGTTCTCTGCCACACCGGATAGTGGTGAAAAGAGTTTTTGTAAAGTCTTCTCCGCCTTGCTGTGGGTGCAAAAGGAGAGTCACTAGTGGTATTAGTGCAATACTCGGAGGGTGCCTCCGGGAAGTGGATGTAGGTCTGGTTTTGACCGAACCACTATAAATCTGGTGTCTTTATTTTTTTGCTACTTTTTATTTTTGTGATTTACTGTTTTAAAACTGTGGTTGAAAAACTATTTCTGCAAATAATCACTAAAATTTAATTTCGGTTTAAAATACTCAAAAGAGGGATTAATTTTTAAAGTACTAATTCACCCCCCCCCCCCCCCCTCCTCTTGGTTAGCCGTGGGACATAAACTTAGGCTTAACAACCTAATTCATAGTGAATGAGTTTCAACACAAAGCCCAATTGATCATTGACTACATGTATGGACTTTCTGAGATTGGTCATGTCTCCCCTAACTTATTTACATCTTCAACAGATCTTTCGAGATTGTCCATCATAAAAGATCCTTCTTTCAAAAAAAAAAAAGATATGATTCTAATAAGAAATCTGAGAATTCAGATTAGCCTTAGGACATATTGTGACCTACATTCTGAAAAAGAAGTATGAACTACTTCATCATGTTCAAAATTTAGAGAAGCCTGTCTACTATAATGATGAATCATTCCGAGCAATTTTTAATAAAGATGAACATTTAGAAAGTAATGACTTTGAGAAGGAAAGGAGAAGACCTCCACCTGCACCTGTTGCTAAACCAAACCTTTAGGAGATAGTCCAGCGCTTTGATCGTCTTGAGAGCCACTTTGATCAATATTTTGATCAAATTAAAACTCATCTACAACAGCAGGATTTTCAATATCAGTAGGATATAGGTTGGGTTAGAGGTCAATTTGACTCAGTTAATACAAACATAGCTATGATGAATAGCTATTTCATTATTTTCAACCAACCACCTCCTCTAGATCAGGGTCCCTTAAAATGATGACTATAGTTCTTTTATGATTCTCTCTACCAGTGGTGATGTGATATGATATGATGTGATGTATTGTTCATATATATGTCTTTATGTTTTAATTATGTTTTTATGAAATTTGTGTGTATTGATATCTATCGTGCTCAATGTATTATCATTAATCATGATATCAATAAAAATTATTCTATCTTATTTTAAGTTATTTTTGATCTGTTTTAGAAATATTTGTTAGCCTATATGATTATCCTAACTAATTGATCTAACAAGTGGTATAATTTGAATTGCAATACAAGATTGAATTCATTAGAAAATCTAATTTTTCAAAAATTTAAGTTGTGTTATAACTTGATTAAGTTAAGTCTATCAAACTCATGTCTCTTATTAGACCAACATAATTTTAATATTATTATTGCAATTTTGAAGTTTTCTTATTTTAATTTTTCTTTTCAATATAAATATCCTTGTACTTAGAGATATTTGAGATTTTAGATTATCGATTTTGGAAAGTTCAATTAAAAAATTAAAAATATACAAATGTATAAAAATTAAAAGAATGCGCAATAGTTCGTTAATTAAAAAAGAGGCATAAAATTAGCCCATAAATATAAAAGATGCACAAAGTGTGCCACAAATATTGAAAAGATGTGCAAAACAGCACAAGTATATGTTCTTTCCTCTATCTTTTAATCTTTAAATTCAAACGAATCTTCTGTTCAATTTTATTTTTTATTGAAATTTGAAATACATAAATTTTCATTTCATTTACTTTGTAATAATTTTAATTATCTCATTGTCTAAATTGACTCATGACCTTAATATTTTTTCCTTGTCTATGTAATATCTATACTTAAATCATATGAATTCTTCTTTTTCTCTAATGACCTTTTTATTACAATTACAACTCATTAGGATCAATTATCAAAGGCCTCTCATATGACTTCTTGTATTTTTGTGTTTGTTTGTTTCTTCTTTTATTTTTTTATTGTCAAAAAGGGAAAAAAATATTATTTGTCATTTGATTGTGTTGTTCGCGACTTTGTATATTTTTTTTGTGTTATTATTTGTCATTTGATTGTGTTGTTCGTGACTCTGTATGTTTTGTTTGTGTCTTTTATTGTTGGTATTTGTTTTGACGTTTCAGTGTCATTTCTTTGTGTGATTATTTTTGTGTGTTGAAAAGCTTTAAAACTAACACAATTTGATTTGTTCAAAATAAATACCCCTTATTCTCACATGCTTATTCATTCAGGGAGAGTTTAGGAGAAACTTAGGACTTTTAAATTTACACAAATAATAATAATTTTGCCATCATATAAAAGGGGGAGATTGTTGATAGAGTTGCTACTTAGCTTTGCATGTTTTACAATCATGCAACTTGTATATTTTTTTTATTCTAAATATTATTATTTTGATTATTATTTTCTTCTAACTTATTTTGGAATATTTGTTTTTGCTCTTGTGTGTACTAACATTTTAGAAAAATCATACTCCAAATTATTGAAGACTTCAAATCAAAATCTGCTTACAATGTTTTGTAACATTGGAGTCTGTATTGTTTTATTTTATTTGAGTCTGAGAGAGTGTGATTGTAATTGAGTAACTTAGCACACACACACACACACCGGGAGAGAGCTTTAAAATTCTCAATTTTAAAATTGATAGTACAATACAAACCATATTTGACGGGACGATCTGGTTAGTTATACTCCCAGCAATGGAATGAACAAAGATGACAAAATTTTTCTACGTATAAATCATCCAGATGATTTTACCCATTCGTCCCAGGACGATGTTGTCTAAACTTATCATTTAAACTATTTGTCCAGACGATTTTACCCATTCATCCCAGGATGATGTCCTCGGAACTTATCATTTGAAGTATTCATCCAGATGATTTTACCCATTCGTCCCCGGACGAAGTCCTCTGGACATGCCATTTGAACTATTCATCCAAATAATTTTACCCATTCATCCCTGGATGATGTCCTTTAGATTTTTAAATTGATCTATTTGTCTAGATGATTTTACCCATTCATCCTCGGATGATGTCCTCTGGACTTATCATTTGAACTATTCATCCAGATAATTTTACCCATTTATTCCTGAATGATGTCCTATGGATTTGTCATTTAAACTATTCATCCAGACGATTTAATCATTCATCCCAAGATGATGTCCTCTGGATTTGTCATTTGACCTATTCATCCAGACGATTTAACCCATTCATCCCAGGACGATGTCCTTTATTTTATAAACTTGTAGTTCGTCCTGCATTTTTATACCAATGAACTTCGGGAATAATTATTCATACCAGACGAACCTAGTTTGTACGAGATGATGATCGGGCATTTTATACTGATTTAATTTGAGATCATACGCAACAATTTTTATACTGTTTGTATGTACGAAATACAATCATACGGAATGATCGTGAATGTACATATTTGAATAATTACAGTTTTTGGATGGTTTTTCGTGGCTTTCCTATAAAAGGTCCACTTACAACAGTCTTGCAATCTTTTTGTCATTTGGTCTTTGTGCATACTAAAGAGAATTTGAAGAAGAGAGTGAGAGAGAGTGATTGAAAGAGATTTCTTACTACTAGAGCATGAAGGGTTCACTTGGTTACTCAAAGGTAAGGATCTCTATTTGTATTTTATGATTACTTCACTCTTTTCTCTTGTCCTTCAAGATTTATCGTGAGAAGATCTTTCAAGAAGATTCGATTTCTGTCATTACTCGAGGAGTGTGAACAGCCGAAGGTTCTCTACCTACACTTAGAGAGTGTGAATAGTGGAAGGTTCTCTGCCTACACTTGGAGGGTGTAAAAGGACGATGGTACTCTGCCTACACATAGAGGGTGTAAAAAGACGACGGTACTCTGCCTATACTTGGAGTGTGTAAAAGGATGACAGTTCTCTACCGCACCGAGTAGTGGTGGAAGAGAGTTTTGGTGAAGGCTTCTCCGCCTTGCTGTGGGGGAAAAATGAGAGACACTAGTGGTAATAGTGCAATACCTGAAGTGGGAGACTTCAGGGAGTGGATGTAGGTCGTGTTTGACCGAACCACTATAAATCTTATGTCTTTTATTTTCTGCTGCTTTTTATTTTTCTGTCTTGCTATTATCTATGGTTGAAAAATAGCTTTTAAAATTACTAAAAAAAATTATCGATTTTAAACTTTCAAATTTAAATTAAGAGGAGAATTTTTAAAATTATCAATTCACCCACCTCTTGGTTAGCCATTGGGACAAAAGCTTAGGTCTAACAACCTAACTCATATTTAACAAGTTTCAACATTGTCCTTGCACAAAATTTTTTTCTATGTTTGGATCGTACGGGACGATCCTCGTTTCGTACCAGAATGAACGTCTCAGGTCCGTTCTCGCTCATTTCGTCATGACTTTTTGTACAAAAGAACTTTGAAATTTTTATGTTCATCCCAGAAGAACTTAGTTCATACTGAACGATGATCACATATGAAATAATTTCGTACAGATTCACAACATGTTCGTATGCAGCAGTATTTGAACTATTAATATGTACGAACATACGATCGTATAATATGATCGTGTACATTTAAAATTGAAAACTTCATTTTTTTGGATGGTTTTTTCGTGTCTTTTATATAAAAGGTCCATTAAAAAACTGATGAAAATCTTCTTCTAAATCTTAACTTCATGATTTTTCAAGGGCAATTGAAACAGAGAGAGTGTAAGAGAGTGTTTGAAAGAAATTTCTTGCAAGTGGAGCGTGAAGGGTTCATAGGATTACTCAAAGGTAAGGATCTCTTTTAAATTGTTAGTTATCACTCTTCCTCTTGTCTTTTTAGATTGCTTGTGAGAAGATCTTGGAGAAGATCTGGTTCTCTGCTGACACTTGGAGAGTGTGAACAGCCGAAGGTACTGTGCATACACTTGGAATGTGTAAAAGGACAAAGGTACTGTGCATACACTTGGAAGGTGTAAAAGGATGAAAGTTTTCTGCCTACACTTGGAGAGTGTGAACAGCCGACGGTTCTCTGCCGACACTTAGAGAGTGTGAACAGCAGACGGTTCTTTGCCGCACTAGGGATTGGTGAAAGAGAGTTTTGTGAAGGTTTCTTCACCTTCTATGGGGGCAAAAGGAGAGACACTTGTGATAATAGTGCAATACATGAAGAGGGAGTCTTCAGGGAGTGGATGTAGGTCATGTTTGACCGAACCACTATAAATCTTTGTGTCATTTATTTTTCCACTGCTTACTTACTGCAAGTTTTTATTTTCTATTTTTGTGGTTGAAAATTTTAATTTTAAAATTATAATTAACTTGCTTTGTGAATTAACCGGTTTAAATTTTTAAAATCCAAGAGAACTTTAAAAATTACCAATTCACCCCCCTTTTGGTTAGCCTTGGGACATTAGCTTAGGTTTAACAACCTATTCAGGTTTCAACAATTAATGCGTGCAAATGCAATCACAACAACAATTCGTTATGCTTCTATATCTAAAAAAAATATAATATTGAATGATCTTATTTGCTAGCTCATTTGGGTCCTATGCAAACTTTACTCGGCACTAGAAGTAATAGAAATTATTTGACTTCTATCAATAAATGTCTTCATATCATAGCTTTAATTTTGCATGTTTGATCCACTAACTAATTTTTATTGCACACTTATATTTAATTTTGTTTCAGAAATTTATGTCTTCAACAATGATCGTAATATAAGGTACTTTTTGAAACTTCCCTCTTAATAATGACACGAGCTTATGCTATTTATTTATTGAAAATTATATTAAGTTTTTATTTATTTCATTATCATCTCTTCAAATTGCACCCTACATAAGATAATTCTTCTATCATAATGAATGTCGAGAATGTTACCCTTTAAGGTGATTTTTTGATGAATTTTTATCAAGATCATGATTGATGCCAATAGCCATCTCAAGAAAGAAGAGAAAAAAAGTCAAAGCTTCAGTTGTGGAGGATGATCCACTGAAAGGGTTAACTAAGGTTGTAGTCTGGAGGATGATCCACTGAAAGGGTTAACTAAGGTTGAAAACTACAATGCTGTATGATTTATAGAGGTGTATAAATATCAGATATTAGATGGTTGTAATAATAACATAAAATTATAGTTGACTAAGATTTCGTTTGGGACAACTTTCATATTGTTTTATTTTTTAGATTGTAACCATAAATTTTTATTTGATCACTATTTTAAAAAATTTTGTATCGAAAACTGTTTTCTACAATAATATTAAAAAATTTACTTTCTCTGCAATAGACTTATAAACCTGCAAGAGAGTTATCCAAAACAAAACCTGAGTTAAAACAAGTTGTTAATGAAAATTGTTGATTTAATTTATAGATATTAATGTTGCTAAATGAAAAATGACACAGAACAGCTATACCATACTTAATGTACCCATTAAATTAGTCGAGCAAAATAAAAAAATGAATTTAAATAAACTTAAATAAATTTATAATCACATTTAGGGGCTGTTTGGTTGGATTCCAAATGGATGTGAAGTATTTCAAATATAGGGGTTTAAAAAATTTTGGTGTTTTATTGGATGAAAAAGAATGCAAAGTAAAATAAATGTAGTGTAAATCATTCTAGTTCATTTTTGAGGTAAACCAAACTAGCTTGATTGCTATTGGTCGTCTCTAGTAGCCTTCGACCACACTTGCCATTGGCCACCGGCCACTGCCAGCTAACGCAGGCCGCCATCGCAAGTTGCTACCAACCACCGCCACTCGCTACCACTGCTGCTTTCGGCCACCGCCGCCCACCATTGTCGTAAATCATCCTTGGCCATCACCACCGCTGGTCATCACCACCATCTCCATATGCCGCTGGCCACCTCCTCCGCCACCGCTCGCCCCGCCACTCTTTGACGATCACCATCACCACAACCCACCGATCCTCACTATCATTAGACTTTATACTATATTCATTTTACTTCAAAAAAAAAAGCCACACAAATTTACTTTACACTCAACCGAACAACTCCAAATTATTATTTTTATACTATATTCCTTTTATATTCCAATCTTTTTTATTCAACCAAATGCTCCTCAAATTTAATCAATTATAAAATACTTCTCAATTATGAGACTAAAATTTTCAAACCATATAGAGTAGAAACAATTAAATTTAAAGTAACAATATAGCTCTTCAAATTAGTATACTTAAATTTAATCAAATAATAATTTGTCTTCAAATAACATTCCTCCTATGTTTTCTAGATTCTTAAAGGAGGAATATGATTGTGAAGGGTAGTAGTTTATAATCATCTTTTTTTTATAGTAATTGCAATTGATTTGTTTTTTTCCCAAATAAAAAAAAAAGTAACAAAGACAAAAAATTAACCAACCTTCAGGCTTAGTTCTCATATTATATTCACTAACAAAAACTTCTCTATCATATTACACAACATTTAATGGCATATACATATAAAATTTTCTTATAATATTTCATTAAAATAATAACATAATTTGATATTTATTTAATGCAAATAATTATAAATTAATATTATTACAAATTTAAAAATTGTAATTAGTGAAGAAGTTAATTAATTTAAAATAAATGAAGAAATATTTTACTAAATAGTAAATTAAAAGAAAATTTAATTAAAACACAAATAAACAGCTAAATCCAGATTAAAAAAATAATAACAAAAATTATAAATTAAAACTAAGTTATGTTTCTAATTTGTTTAGAAAACTTTCATGCCTCTTATAATTACAAATTAATAAGAGAGCTCTGCTTAAAAATTCGCCTATTTAAAATTAATAAGAGATAATTTTTTTAAAATTTTAGAAGTCATTTAAAATCTAATAATCTATCCAATAAAACTTTTAACAAATCTGAAAGTTATTTACATTCGAAATTTTATTAATTAAAAAATTCAATAATTACAAATTTAGGATTGTAATAATTTGTTTTGAAGTAAAACATATAAATAAAATTTTAAAATATTTAAAATTTACTTGATATATTAACAAATTTGTATATTTGATTAACTTTTAAACACATTGTAAATTTTCTATTATTATTGTTGTTGTCGACAAAGAAATTATTCTGTGCGGCCACTGGATGGTTCGGAGACAAATCATAGGGCGCCCGTCATCTGGTACACAGTAGTACAATACTAATATACAATAAACAAAATGTTGTTCAGTAAGCCTACATAATAATTTTTTCCTACCGACATGGAGGAATACTTGCAAGCCTAAGGATGTGGGAGGCATAGGCTTACCTTCTCTTCATTATCTTCAATTTAGCTTCAACTGCTCTCTAATTCTTAGAATATACAATGCTAATAGCCCTCTTAGCAATTGGATGTTAAACTTATACATTTCTCCCCGGAAGGATCCGATTTCTAAAACTTCTAAGTATTGGAAGCTTATTTGTAGGGATGCAATTTTGGCCAAAGATAATTTTCATTTTACTGTGTCTGCTCACTCCAAAATAGCTTTGTTTTGGGACCATTGGTTTAAAGATAAGTGTGTTAGAGATATTGCTGCTCTTCAGCCCATTTTATATGCTTTTCCAGTTAATGAACGTATTACCGCTATTATTAATGGGAATGATTGGGATTTGTCTGGCTATATGCCTCAAATTGTTCTTACTACTCTCTCTGAAATGTCTCTTATCACTACTTCTCGGGCTAGCTTGTACTGGGGATCTGGTAAGTCCTGTAAGCATAAGAATTTTAGAGTCTTTTATTACAAACAAGATACTAAAGTGAATTGGTGGAGATTTGTTTGGCATAAGCACTTTATTCTAAGGTACTCCTCCTTTTACTGGATGGCTATCTCCGGAAGTTTAAAAATTGCTGACTCTTTATTAGCTAGGGGTATCACTGTGGATCCCATATGCTCTTTATGCCATTGTTGTGCTGAAACTGTCAGTCATCTCTTCTTTGAGTGTGACTATTCTTTCTCTATTCTAAACAAGCTCATGTCCAATCTTGGTTTCTTACTGTTAAGACCTAATGTGCTGCATATTTTTGAATATATTAAAGATGCACATGACAAGAACAAAGACTTTTATTATCTCCTCATATGCTCGTCGGTCTACTTTATATGGAAAGAAAGGAATGAGAGAAAATTTGGGGGAAATTCTGTATCTTCTACTTCTTTAGCTCTGAAAATTAAAGCTGCAGTTTTCTCTAGAATTATGAAATGGAAATCTAGAGACTTGTTGATGGATTTGTTGTGAGCTCTTCTTGCTGCTGCAGTTTGGTTACTGACAGGTTGTTGCTTTGATGGGAATTTTTGGCTTACTGGACAGCTTGAAGGGGCTGCCCTTCTTCATTTATGTGATTTCAATGAATATTTTTCTACAGGTAGAAGGGCAATGATGACTGGATTGCCTTTTTCTCCCTTGGAGGGCAGGATTTTGGTAACTTTTTTGCAACCAGGTTGAGAGAGGGACAATTCTTGAGCCTGGGGCTTGTTTGCCTCCCTCTTCCTGCGGTTTTTTTCTCTGTTTTTCTCTGTTTATTTACTTCTATAGGTTTTTTGAATTGGGGAGTTCTATTTTTCTTCCCTGATTAGCTGGACTGAGCTTTTGCTTGATTTTTTCTTTACAGTTCCTTTACTTACTTGTAACTAGTTCATTTTAATGAAATAGGCAAAAATGCCCATACTTTTCCCAAAAAAAACATGCCATGGCACTGGCCGTTTCAATTTAAGTTTTTTTTTTTTAAAAAAAAAATTTAAATTGAGCCAGCTCCTATAAAAGTTTTTTAAAGTTCTGTTTTTATAATTTTATTACATATGTAAAAGAAAAAGTTTTTTAGTGCTATGCAGGTCTTCCGTTAGTGAATTCAAACGGGCGTTTGCCAATGAATGGAAGGCGGGAAAAGAAGGTACAGAGCCACCCTTCTTAGTTAGTGTTCGGATTGACTGCCGATGGCACTACATCGGCCTTTCTTCTTCGTCGTCTTTGCGAGAATGCGAAGTTTATCACACTCGAAATCTTCTCTCAAGCGCTCCAGTAGAAGTATTCCGATCCTCAAAATCAACTCCAAATCTAGACTTTCTTCTGGTCCTTCCAGTATCATTCCCTCCCTCGCAATTCCATTTTTTTTTTCTCAGAAGTTTTTTATCGGCTTTTATTAGCTATTTTCTTGATGCTTTCGTATGAGATAAGCCATATAAACTTATTGTTGTTCGAATACTTAGTTTGAATATAATGGAAGGTTAGTTCAGGAGGGCCCTTCAAGAACTGATCGAGATTACCGCTGGGTAATTATAGACAAAAAAGGAACGGAATTTGTTATGAATTACTGAAGTGATGGTGCCTCCTTATATTCAATTGCATGAACTACAAATATGTGGTGATTTTTTTTTTTTTTTTGAAGGTGTTGGCGATTTGAGTTTGTGGGGCTTTGTCGATCTTTTATTCTGCATAAAGTCACTGTAGACTGAAAGCAAATTACAATCTTATGTTCTATTGAACAGAAGAAGGCCTGGGAAAAAAGGTGAAATTTTCAGGTTCTACAAGTATTTGTGAACCAGAAGCGAAACTGGATGGAGCATTGCCTAATAATAAAGGAGCTCATTTTTCGTGCTGTATGTTAGTAGTCTTTATTCAGAACCTTTTCCTTTTCAACATTTATATCTTAAGAAAGTTAAATATATCACTTAACGTAAGTCACTAATGGTGACTGTTTGCCGATATGATGGGGGTAGATTTCAGTTATTTATTCTAGTGGAGAGTACTATATGATCCTTCACTTCTAACATGAAAGTTTGAAGCAATAGGTCCTGAATTTTTACTTATAATTTGATCGACACTAATTGTTCTAAAAAAATTGTGAACTGCCTTGTGAACTTAAAAAATGCCATGTTTTGCGCTTGAGTTTATATCGAGTGGAAATTCATTTGTGTCTACTTGCCAATGGTGTACGTAGCTATTGAAGGAACTCAAACACCTTGGGCCTTTGAACAATTCATCCAAGAAAAAATCTGAGGTATTAACTAAAGGAAGGAGTGGGGTTCTTCCCACCTCTTATCCGAAATGACTTCATTAGCATTTTGGAATTATAGAGGGGCCAATAAGAGAGAGGCTTCTCTATATTTGAAAGATTTTGTGAAAACCTGGGATGTTTTTTTTTATGGTGTTGTAGAAACAAAAATCTCTTCTTTTGAAAAAGTTGAGATTAATAAATTGTTGGGTGATGAATGAGATTTTTTTATGTATCCCTCTAATGGTGCTTCTGGAGGAATTATTGTTTTGTGGAAAACAAATTTGGCAAGCTTTTCCCTAGTGGAAGCTTCTCCCCAATGTGTTATTGGGAAGCTTAACATCTTCAATAAAGGCACTTGGATGATCGCGAGTGTATCGCAACAAGAACTATCACTTGAGAAGGAGGCTGTGGGATCAATTAGAAGGCTGTGGTGAGATGGAAATCCCGATGGTTGTAGGAGAGGATTTCAATTGTATATAAGCCCAAGATGAAAAAAGGGGTGGAAAAAAGTTCTCATTTTCATAAGGGCCTCAAGAAATAAGAGCTTTCATGTCAAAGATGGATCTTCATGATGTTTGATTGATAGGGCCAAAGTTTACTTGGGTGCAACAATAAAAATGGAAATGCTCGTATCTTTGAAAGGCTTGATAGGTGTCTTTTGAACACTAAAGCCTTGTATGAGATCCAAAATGCAGCAGTTATACATTTGGAGAGAATCGGGTCTGATCATTGCCCGTTGGTTCTCAGGATTTGTGAGGAAAAATTACAACAGATCAAAATTCTTAGATATGAGGAGGTTTGGGCCTCATATCCAGCCTCTAAAGCTATTGTTCTAAAGACATGGAGCAAATCGGTTAAAGGTGATGCAATGAATGTTATTAATGTGAAGTGTAAAAGGGTGTTGAGAGCCCTTCATTACTGGAGCAAAACAAAGCTGAAAAATTTCATGGAGCTTAAAGATTCACTGAAAAAGGAGATCTCCATCTTACAGCTTGAAGAGTCTAATGGACATGGACTTTCCAGTGTTAAGCTTATGATGTTAAGAGCCAAAGTTCATGAATTTAATGTGACGATGGAAAGGGTTAACACATGGTGGAGATAAAGAGATAAGGTGAGGTGGATTCAGGAAAATAACATGAACTCCAACTTTTTTCATTCCTTTGCTAATGGAAGAAGATTGGGGAATGCAATTCGTCAACTGAAGAATGAAGATGGGATCTTGGTAGAAGAGCAATCAGAAATTGAAGAGATCATGTTGAATTTCTTTAAGAAAAAATGGAAAAAAGCGGATCAGTTATTTGGAGGGGTGACCGCAAGGTTTGAATTTTTTAACTTAATATGATTATAAGCTGCTACAGGCGGTATTCTATTTTTTAGAACTGGAATTGGTAATCCAAAGCTGCAGTTCTAATGTTTCTCCTGGATTAGATGGTATTACCGATTCATTTTTTAAAAACTATTGGAGCATTATAAGTAAGGAGGTGTGGCTTGCAGTGAAGCGGTTCTTTCAAATAGGGAAGCTTTCTCCTGAATGGAAAGAATCTTTAGTGGTTCTTATTCCTAAAGTGCTCAACCCGATAATTCCTGCTAACTTCCGTCCAATCAGTCTTTGTTGTACATTATTTAAAATCATTGCCAAAATGTTACTGAACTAGCTTTTGAAGGTGATTAATGGACTTATCTCAGAAGTGCAAACTGCTTTTATCAAAGGTAGATCTCTATCTACTCATATTTTGTTAGGCCATGAATTTTTCAACAAACTCAGATTTTTGAAATCTAAGAAAGGTTTGGTGGGAATCAAGTTAGATATGGAACAAGCCTATGATAGTATAGCTTAGGAAACATTGAGACAGGTTTTCAACCGTTATGGATTTCCAAATAATTTTACTAATTTACTCATGGAATGTGTGGAGAATCCAGAGTTTTTCATCATGATAAATGGCAAAATTTCTGATGGAATCAAAGCCAATAGCGAATTTAGACAGGGTTGTCCGCTCTCTCCTTATTTATTCATTCTTTTCTCTTAGATTTTGACAAATGACTTGAGTCATAGAGGAAGCAAATTGGGTATAAAAATCTCTTCAAATGCTCTGAGAATCTCACATTTATTGTATGCAGATGACATACTTTTATTCTCAGAAGCAACTCTTAAATGTATGAAGAAATTCAAGAGGATTATAGAAGATTTTAGCAGCCGAACTGGACAAAAAGTGAATGAGCAGAAATCTATGATCTTGCTTGGGAAATCAGTAAAAAAGAAAAGGAGGAAGGCAATTTCCAAGCTTTGGGGATATAAAATAGTTAATGAGTTCAACTATCTTGGGATCAAGATGACTCTTAGAAGGTTGGTGGCTTCAGATTTTAACTTCATCTTAAGAGAAAGCTGCTAACAAACTCAATATTTGGGGTAAGCAATCTATTTCTCTAGATAGAAGAATTGTGCTGGTTAAATCGGTAATGATTTCATTACCGGTTTTTGTGGCTGCTCACTCATTGATTCCAATGAGTATATTAAAAGAGTTAGACAAGGCTTGTAGAAGTTTTATTTGGGAGAAGCAAGGAGGAAGGCATAGTTTACATTATGTGGCTTGGGATAACTTATGCAAGAGTTGGAAGGAAGGGGGCCAAGGTGTACATTCAGTGGTCAATATAACTGGTCCTCTAAGGACTAAATTTGCATGGAGTTTCATGAAAAAAGAAGACTCATTATTGAACAAGGTTTTATTGGCCAAATATGGATTGAAGTTTTGGGAAAATTCCAGTATGAGCAATAGATCTACCTCTTGGAAAATCTTATCAAGTGGAGCTCAATTTCTATACCAAATTAAAAGGTGGAAGATTTCATCAGGTAAAGTTATTAACATCTTGAAAGATGTATGGATTCTTGATAAACGTTTAGATAAATAGCCAACCTTTATAGCGGTGGGAAATTTTGAATTCCCTCCACTTGAATCCTTTATAAA